>OW240912.1:384990578-385076314 GCA_933207985.1 Pelobates cultripes | reverse complement strand
CTATCACTCTTGTTTAAAAGATTCTCACGGTGGTTAGCAGCTGCTTGGATTATATATAAATTTTAAGATACTATACTCAAATAGCGCTGATACTTTCCTGTTTTAAGTAATTACCTCCGGCCATACGGTCCAGTAACTCATCTATTCTGGGCATGGGGTAGGCGTCTGTTATGGTGTGGTCGTTGAGCCTCCGGTAGTCTACACAGAAGCGTGTGGTGCCGTCACGCTTCGGTACTAGTACTACCGGAGAGGCCCAAGGGCTTTGAGAGGGTTCTATTACCCCTAACTTGAGCATGTCGGCACGTTCTGCCAGCATGCTCTCACGCACGGCCTCGGGAATGCGGTAGGGCTGCTGCCGTAGTGGCGTCTCTCCCTGGGTATCTACCCGGTGTATTTCGCAACGGAGGTATAGCCTGGGATGGCAGAAAACATGCCCTGGTATTCCCGGAGTAAGCCGGCCGCTTCCTGTCGCTCTATAGGTTGTAGGTTCTGACCAAGACTGACCTGGTCAATACTGCAGGGAGAGGAATCTAACAAATCCGGGAGTGGGAGTCCCTCGCTATCTTCGGAAGAGGGGGTGCATACAGCGCTGACATCTTCCGTCCATTCGTAGTAAGGCTTCAGCATGTTTACATGGAAGACTTTGGTCAGTCTCTCATCCGAACATTTGCTTACGATGTAGGTGGTATCGCTCATTCGCTCCACCACCTTAAAGGGTCCCTGCCAGGCCGCCTGGAGCTTATCCCTTTTGGCGGGTTTCAAAGCTAATACTTTTTGGCCCAAGTCTAGGACTCTGTCTCGGGCACCCCTGTCGTAGCACCTCTTTTGGCAGTCCTGGGCCGTCTGCAGATTCTCCCGAACTGATTCGGTGAGAGTTCGCAGGCGGTCGCGGAACTCCAATACGTATTGGAGTATGGGGATTAGGGATCGACCGATTATCGGTTTTACCGATATAATCGGCCGATATTCGGTATTCTCGGCAATATCGGTATCGGCCAATTCAGATACCGATATTGCCGATAATACCTCCTGGGACCGCCGGGCTCATTACAAGCCCGGCGGTCCTGGGGGGGCGGAGAGCAAGCGCTTACTCACCTCCCAGCAGCTCCTCCAGCTCCCCAGTGCAACTCTCGCGAGACCCGCGGCCGTCAGAGCGTTGCCATGGATCACCATGGCAACGCTCCGCACGACACGCTGGCCGCGAGAGTTACACTGGGGAGCTGGAGGAGCTGCTGGGAGGTGAGTAAGCGCTTGCTCTCCGCCCCCGCAAAGCTCAGCCAATACCACTGGACCACCAGGGACTGTCATATCCCCCCTCCCTGGCCAGGCAACAAGCAGGGAGGGGGGACAAAAAATAATAATTAAATATATATATATATATAAAAATAATTTAATAAAAAATTCCCCCTCACACACTATATTATATGTATATTATATTATATACACAGACACTACACAAACACACTGTGTATATAATGCAGTGTGTGTTTGTATAGTGTGTGTTTGTATACAATGCACACAAATACACTGCATTATATACACACACTATACAAACACACACAAACTGCATTATATACACACACTATACAAACACACACAAACTGCATTATATACACACACACAAACTGCATTATATACACACACTATACAAACACACTGTGTATATAATGCAGTGTGTGTTTGTATAGTGTGTGTTTGTATACAATGCACACAAATACACTGCATTATATACACACACTATACAAACACACTGTGTATATAATGCAGTGTGTGTTTGTGTAGTGTGTGTATATAATGCAGTGTATTTGTGTAGTGTGTGTATATAATGCAGTGTATTTGTGTAGTGTGTGTATATAATGCAGTGTATTTGTGTAGTGTGTGTATATAATGCAGTGTATTTGTGTAGTGTGTGTATATAATGTGCAGTGTGTGTTTGTGCAGTGTGTGTTTGTGCAGTGTGTATATAATGCAGTGTGTGTGTGTTTGTGTAGTGTTTATATAATGCAGTGTTTGTGTGTGTAGTGTGTGTATATAATGCAGTGTGTTTGCATAGTGTGTGTATATAATGCAGTGTGTTTGCATAGTGTGTGTATATAATGCAGTGTATTTGCATAGTGTGTTTATATAATGCACACTACACAAACACACTGCATTATATACACACACTATACAAACACACACTACATTCACTATACATACACTACACAAATACACACACACTCTGCATTCATTATATACACACACACTTTGCATTTAGTATATACAGCATTCACTTTACGCACACTACCCACACACTACACAAACACTCTGCTTTCATTATATACACACTACACTAATACACACTGCATCCACTACACACACTAAACAAATACAAACTGCATCCACTACACACACTAAACAAATACACACTGCATCCACTACACAAACACACACTGCATCCACAACCCACACACTACACAAACGCACACTGCATCCACTACACACACACACTACACAAAGACACACACTGCATCCACTACACACACACACTACACAAAGACACACACTGCATCCACTGCATCCACTACACGTGGCATGTATATTTTGTGCATTTACCTTTAGAAATAGTTTTTATTTTCCAAAATGGTAAATGTACAGAATATCGGCAAATTATATCGGCTATCGGCCTGAAAGTTCACAGAATATCGGTATCGGTATCGGCTCTAAAAAATCAATATCGGTCGATCCCTAATGGGGATCCCCCCATCATCCGTGTTGCCCTCCCAGTGCTCCCGTACGAGATCCAGGGGGCCCCGAACTTTTCTCCCGAACAGGAGTTCGAAGGGGGAAAACCCCGTGGATGCCTGGGGCACCTCACGATAGGCAAACAGAAGATGGGGAAGATACTTCTCCCAGCTCCTGCAGGACTCTGCGAACATTTTTAGCATTTGCTTGAGTGTGCCGTTAAAACTTTCACAGAGACCGTTGGTCTGGGGGTGATATGGGGCGCTAAAGAGGGCTTTCACTCCACAGCTCTGCCACAGCTGTTGTGTCAGGAGAGCTGTGAACTGAGTCCCTCTGTCGGATAGGATCTCCTGGGGGAAACCTACCCGGGAGAATATTTTGACCAGGGCCTCGGCTACTGTTTCGGCCTCTATATTGGGAAGGGCTACGGCTCTGGGGTACCGAGTGGCATAGTCCACTACGGTGAGTATGAACCTTTTACCTGACTGACTGGGCCGACTGAGGGGTCCTATTAAATCTACCGCTACCCGGTGGAACGGCTCTTCTATGATGGGTAACGGGTGGAGCTTGGCTTTTTGGTGGTCACCCCGTTTCCCTATTTTCTGGCAAACGTCATAGGTCCTGCAATAGTATTTGAGGTCTTGAGTGATCCTGGGCCAGAAGAAAGTTTGGGTCAGGCGGTCCCTAGTCTTCTTAACCCCTAAATGTCCGGCTAGAGGAATATCATGGCTGAGCCTTAGTAACTCAGCCCGAAACTTGCGGGGCACTACCAGTTGTCTTTTAGTAACCTGGGCGGTTCCGTGTCCCGCCCCATCTGTCACCCTATACAACAGTCCCTTATGCCATTCAAACCTTTCGTGGGGGTTGTCGCCCCTATTGTCCCCTACTGCTTTTCTATACCTGGCAAGAGTGGGGTCAGTCCTTTGTTCCTGCTCAAACCCCTGGGGAGTATCCCAGAACGAGTGAGGGGGGTCGGGCAAAGGGGGGATGTCAACTCCTACCTGGGTTTCCTCAGAGTGCAGCGGTGCTTCCAGTCTGGCTTGAGCTCGGGTGGTAACCGAACACGCCTCAGCTGTGGTGTCTCGGGCTAACTGGGAAGTTAAACAGCCCACATCATTCCCCAACAGTACTTCGGCTGGTAGCTCCTGCATAATGCCAACCTCTAGTTGTTTAGATCCCGAGCCCCAATCCACAAGAACTTTAGCCGTGGGTAATTTGTGAATGGCACCCCCGGCGACCCTTACTGCCACAGTGCGGCCCGTGTGCGTTTGAGCTTTGACAGTGTGTGGTTGAACCACAGTTATGTGGCCCCAGAGTCTCTTAAGGCGCGGGCCACCACCCGGCTTGTCAACCCCGGCTTGCAGAGGGTTGACTTCGTGCAACACACTCCATTGTTCCTCGTGGGGAGGTACCCATGATGTACTCTCCTGCTGTACACAATGAGCAGCGGCCCTGGGTTGTGACTGTGGAGGTTGCCTTTCCCAGTTTCCCCGGTTTAAACGTTGGCACTGATTTTTAAAGTGTCCTGGTTGTTTGCAGTAGTGACACACTGCAGGTTGTCGGGGTGCTGCGGCTGGGTTGTGGGGCGAATTACTCAGGAGAGCTCTAGGTGGTGCTGTTTTGGATCAAAGAAAACTTTGATTATTTGTCTATCTACACCTTCCAAATTGATTAATGCGTGCACGCTTTCCCTAGAAGTAATTCACACCGGAGACAAAGTTTCTGATCAGTGAAAAACCCAGGAATGCTTTATTGCCCGGAGTGGGGGCTCCTTCTTAAAGCAAAAATACGTCACAGTTTAAACATACAGTATACATTCACCAATTGGTTAACAGAGAAAGGGGCCTCTTGTTTAAACCCCCCTACAGAATGTAGTGTCATCATTACACACTTTTAGATACACGGAGAAAGGGGGAGTGAGTGGTATCTATCAGTTCTAAACCAATGATCCTCCATTTAGCTATATATGGCATATAGCTGTTAACTGGCACAAAGGTAGTGGGGGAGGGGAGGCTAGCAGGATGTGAGGAATTTACATAGTAAACAGCAGCTGACCACATTGTAGGGGGGGGAAGGGAACATTTACTCTAGAAGCCAGTTTTAACATAGTGAACAGAGAATAAATAGACATTAGTAAATAGCCATTTTATTTTAATTCATCTGTCCATAACAGTCCCCCCTTAAAATGGCAATTTTTACTAAAACTACTATCTCTCATTCTAATACTGTCCCTATAGAAAAATAACAAAAGGCTATCTTGCACATCTGTCTGAACAGGCCTCGAACACTTCACTGCGCGGGTACCCCATAGCAGCTTGTCCACTACTTCTCCCGCGGCAGACTTCTGCCCGTAGAGACAGACGCTATCCCTAAATGTCCTTAAGAGGAAGTAGCTGTTGATTTAGTGCGGTGGGACTGTAAGGGTGTATGTGGTGTATCACGGTCGATATCGTCAATCTCTTGGTGAAGGAAGGTCGGGGTGGTCTGGTCGATTGCCTGATCAACTGTTTTTTGTAGGCATTTCTTAAGACAGGGTAACACACAACAAACAAGAAGAGCGAGGATGATTATCGTTATTAAAATGGCAACACCTATTTGGGCCAGAGCACCTTGCCATTCAGACATCCATCCAAACCATCTTTCCCATGGATCTGTGGCCCCAGAATTTCGTTTCAGTTCATTGGACAAACTCTTTAACTTTTCTATTGCCAACGTTACTTTACCATTAGGGCCTGTATTATCTGGAATATAGGTACAGCATGTCATGGTGTCTGGGAGTATTTTACATACTCTCCCTTTTTCTGCTAAAATCATTTCCAAGCTTATTCTATTCTGGAAGGTCATCTGAGAGATAGTTTGTAACCGCCCTATCCCACCATATATCCCATAACAAGTATCGTTCCCGGGCTATATAGTAATGCCTTCGTCTGGGTTAATATTTTTAGTAATGATTGGGTATTAAGTTTCCATGACTCGCATGCTGACCGCTTAGGTTTAAATACAGTGTAGAGACTTAAAACGCATACTTCATATCCGGAGGAAGGTTCAGGGATACTGTACCTGGGTGAGGCCTCGCTCCTCTGCAGACATAGCAGTTAGACTTGTTATGTTTAGTAGCATTGTATTTCATCCATTCAAGTCACAAGTTAGTGTCAGAGAAACCTGTCTCTACAGCCCTCTTATCCTCAAATATGGGATGACTACCATGTCTTTTAAAGTCCTAATGTGTGGTTTGAGGGGATTAACAGTCATGTGCGTGGCACCTACCCATTCAGCTGAGTCATACATGTCCTGTAAGAAAAAGGTCTCCTGTTTATTGTATAAACCTCTTCCCTTCCAATTCAGATTTTATTAGCCGTAATGCTTGGGAGAATAGATTCAAACTTAGTTTCTTACCTTAAAATTATTTGGTACCCCCCTTGACACCCCTATGGCATTAATATACATATATATGTATGTGTGGGTAAAACCACCCTTTATAGGGGTACTCCTTTTTGTCCTGAAGCATGAATGAGGTGTGTCAAGAGTACCTTGGGGATTGTCATGTGTTATGTGTATGGACATAATAACCTAGGCTAGGGCACATTTACTTATTCTTAGAAATCTTGTCTCATGCTACCCTAGTACTGGCAGATTCAGATCATTTAAACATTCAATATTAATATCACCACAAACTCAAGATAAGCAGATGATCTTGAAGAAGCTTTGACTGTGCGTATGGCACCTCAGACGTGAGGGCTGCAGGGTAAGGAGTATGTTTGTTTCTCTTTAGTTTCACGAGGTCCCCTTTTGGGGTATTCAGCTTTCCATCAATGGCAGGTGGTCAGGCATTATTATGGCCATCAAAACACCCACTTGTTGATATTTATTTATTTATTTTCAACAAGTATCTTTGTTCTCTAAGAATGGAGTTTCAAAAAGGGTTGTCAAGATCAACAAATGTTATTTCACATGATGCAGAGGCAGGCTTGATTCTGGAATGATGAACCCACGGGGTGATCTCTGTATCTTTCACGGTGCACTACTCAGCATGTGGTCTTGGTTATCACTTTGGTGGCTGGATAGGCCTCTGGCCATCCTGAAAACATGTCTGCTATAATTAGTGCATATTTGAATCAGCCATTCTTTGGCATTCTGGCGACTTGACTCCTCTGGAAGAGATAATGAGGTTTGGCTAGATGCTTGGGGCTTTCATCCATTCTTCTTGAGTTGCCCTTGGCACAAATGGCACAAGATTTACAGTAACTGTTGGTCAGAGAGGCAATTCCTGATACTTCAGAGTATTTATTGATCAAAAGAGTTCATGAGGGTTCTGGACAGATGCTCCGTAGGCCCACTGGACCACTGCTGAGTATATGTTCTTGGGCAAGTAGAACTTGAGATTGTTGAAGTACAGCCTGTCTTTAAGAGTTGCCCCTTTCTGTTTCCAGCTTGTGGTTTGTTTGTTTTTTCTTTCTTTCCAGGGTCAGTAGCTTGCTTGTTATTCCTTCGGGAGCTTGATGTCTGTGGGTAGGATCTTACATGGTGAATATGGGAGTTTCTTCAGCAGACACTTTTCTGTCCACTTCCATTAGTGCACTTACAACTTTTTGAACAACTTAGTCAGCCAGAGAGCTGCCACATGCTTCCTCTGAGTTCAGTCTTCCTTCAGAGATCTTGCATGGTGTGATGGGAGTCTATAGCTCAGCTTCTTGTGCAGACATTGTTGAGGTGAGATACTTGGTCCACTGTAGTGACAGCAAATCCGGAACAGAACATAAGAAAAAGGCTAAAAAAAATAATAGTCAGTGTCTTATCATTTCCCCCCTTGGGAAGTGGCAGAAGAGTGGCCAGGTAAATAGAGTATCATCCCTGCAGGGTGACATTATCCTGCACAGAATTCGTCCATCACAAGGAGAGGTGGGATATTGCATGGAAAGTCTCAGGTAACCAGGGCACCATTCGACACCAGAGCCTTATCCTGTTAGGGAATAGTAAGAGCTTGGACAGGCTTTGGGGCCTGTATAATTCAGGTAAAGGTATTGGGGGAACTAGCTAGGACCCTTGCCTCTTGGTCAGGTTTCACTGTGTGGAACAAAAGAAATAATAAGGTGATAGGGGCCTGCAAGTGGGGGAAGGACATCTGCACCTAGCAGATTAATTGGACAGGTGAAGGTATCCACAAAGCAAGGCTTAGTTAACAGGCTACTCCAAGGAGAGCCATCTACACTTATGCAGGAGACAACAATGTTAGACAGGAATGAGGAGTCAGGCAGGCCTTGCTTGGTACAAATAGATGTCATGTGGCCTGCTATACAAGGCTGCATATAGTTATTGGGCATGGGCCTTAGTATGTACTAAAACTTAAGTTAAAAGAAAATTTGGGACAACCTGAAGTGATGCTTCTCCACAGATGCTAACTCATTGTTGATGACATTGTTAATACAGGTAGCCTGATCAGCCAATTTATCTTAGGCTTAAACAAGTCACACCATGTAGTGGAATGGGTCATTAGGATTCGGGAAATTCTACAGTAAAAGGGCATAGTAAGGATGTACGCAATGTTACTTTAGGAGTAGGCGTGGCTGTGGATAGGGGGAAATCAGCCTTATCCATTCCCATATATTATTCCTTTTGTCTTCAGTATATCCAAAACATGTGTATGTCCAGGCGTTGCAATATACAGTAATCCATTATCAGTCATGATATTAAAATCTCATTCTCATTAATTAAATCAAAGATTTTAAATCAACCTCAGAAGTAACAACATTGTTTTTTACCTTCTGTAAAATGATTGGAGTTACTGTATAATTGCATACACCCAATATAACATACATTGCATGTTCCTCACTGCTACATTAGTGTATTTCATTCTGCCATATTTGCAAACTTGATGTACATTTTTATTTTAATTAATTAACCTAATACTTTCTTAAAATACATATAAAACAATGAAAAAACAGTTCAGACTAACATTTCATTAAAACAAACTAACATAGAACTCTATTTTTGGCTGTTCTTAATTCTGGAATCAGCCTGTGTACCTCTGTTGGCAGACATATCCATGCTCATTCCCTAAACTGATCATATCTCTTGAAGTTATCTGATTCTTATAACTTTCTGTGTTACGCTGCATTGCTTGTCTGTCTCCTAATTTCGATTTAGCTAAAATTGCTTTTATTTGTCTGATTATCAGTTTACAAGGAAAGGCTTTTATTGATTTATCTCCACATGTATTTTCTCTGTCAAAATTTTCAATCAACAAATTTAATTTCTCATTTGCTTTTGATTTGATATCTCGGATAAAATATCTGCAAGATCTTAAATAATGTTGTTTATTGCACCAAAAACAAATAACTTTGGGAGTTATATTCTGTCCTTGATTAACTCTACAATTTCTAGTTGAATAAATTGGGAGGGGCTCAGCTGTCTGTATCACTCTACACTCTGTCCTAGAAGAAGAAGAAGAAGAAGGAGGGGGACGGGGGCTGTAACATCTGCACTTCTTTCTCTGCCTAAAGCCACAAGTCGTTTTAACCCCTTCATTCTTGGTTTCCCTCCTTAAGTTATCCAAGAACAAAGCTACTTCTGTCAAAGTGCTTTTTTCTCTAGCTAACACAATTGCAGTTGGATCTAGATCTTGAAATGTTTTCACAAATTCATTAATTAACTGATCTTTTGTTTTTTCTTATTAACAAACAATTTCTTGTCAATTTCACTATTGGCAATTTCACATTGTGTGTATAAAGATTGCCACAAAACAGCATCTGAATAGCTGCTATTACATGCAAACTGCAATTTACTTTTCTCTGCGATATCATTTATAAATTCCACAATTCATTTGTTCCAACAAAATCTAACTTTCCTTATTCCAACATGCCAATAACCTCTTACTTAACATATACAAGATTACACAAAGTTCCTAACTAGGTTATTCGTCCAGCAAATATACCTTGTTTCCCTCACATTCCTCACTGAGTTTACAAGCATTTCACCCATTCACCCCACCCCCTGTAGCCAATACTCATAGCAGTCAGAGCAAGAGAAAGCAACAAAGAAGGAGGGGGGAGGAAGACTTGCAAGCACAAAGTTTTTTAACCATGTGATTGCCTAAGCACAGCTCTCCTTAGGACAAAAGATAGAATAGGAGAGTAACGATACAAATTGTATAGATTACAATTAACATATATGGTACCTAACAAGACATACACAGACAAAAGCACAAAATACAGATGTAATTAAATCACAAAGTTCTTAAAATAAATGCCGGCTTATAATAAATCAAATCACACACACAGAAACACTCAAGCACATAACCCGCTCCTTTACCGAAGCTTAGCTATTTAAACTCTTGACCGAGTCTTAATAAAACAAAGGAACCGCCAGGTTTTTTACCAAACGAGGCCAAAACATCACTCACTAGCTTCTTTACCAAAGCTTAGCTAAAATAATTTTTTTTTTTTTATTATTTATTTATTTTTAAACTCTTGACCGAGTCTCGCAATAACTTCTTTACCGAAGCTTAGCTAAAATAAATATAGAGCCAGGGGTTTTCCACCAAACCCGAACTTGGCTAAACCTGCAAGTGCTTAACCACACTTGGCAGCATTATATAACAGTATTAAGCAAGTAGTAAAACAGATTCTCAAACAGACACTTTCACACATAAAACTCTCACTCAGGACTCAGGCTGTAGATAGACAAGTGACAGGTTCTATATAAAAGGGGACATTCAGGCATATATATATATTACCTGTCTGAAGACGTTAAACACCGGAAGCCGAATGTGAAGGCACGGAGAACAAGAGAAATCCAAAGAAAGGAAAATATAGGTAAGTAACTCATTTACCATATGCAGAGGTGATCAGGCTCCGTTTCCAATCTCTGGGAATCCTTTGCTCTCCTGTCTTGGGATCTGACGGCTGCCTTAGTAACGTATCCCTTAAATGCCCGCATTCTCCACCAAATTGTTTTGGATCAAAGAAAACTTTGATTATTTGTCTATCTACACCTTCCAAATTGATTAATTAATGCGTGCACGCTTTCCCTAGAAGTAATTCACACCGGAGACAAAGTTTCTGATCAGTGAAAAACCCAGGAATGCTTTATTGCCCGGAGTGGGGGCTCCTTCTTAAAGCAAAAATACGTCACAGTTTAAACATACAGTATACATTCACCAATTGGTTAACAGAGAAAGGGGCCTCTTGTTTAAACCCCCCTACAGAATGTAGTGTCATCATTACACACTTTTAGATACACGGAGAAAGGGGGAGTGAGTGGTATCTATCAGTTCTAAACCAATGATCCTCCATTTAGCTATATATGGCATATAGCTGTTAACTGGCACAAAGGGGAGGCTAGCAGGATGTGAGGAATTTACATAGTAAACAGCAGCTGACCACATTGTAAGGGGGGGGAAGGGAACATTTACTCTAGAAGCCAGTTTTAACATAGTGAACAGAGAATAAATAGACATTAGTAAATAGCCATTTTATTTTAATTCATCTGTCCATAACAATGGGCACATACCCTCAAGCAAAAAAAAAAAAGTGGCAGAACAGGTTGGTTCACCGACACCCATCACCCTAAGTTAAACACATACATATTTCACCCTTTTTTAGAGAAAATGAATAAAACAGAGAAAAGAGGAAGGAAAAAACACACATCGGTACATATTAGTATCTTCTCATACAGTTTCATACTTGTTCTTAACAGTATCTATAGTAAATACATATACTGCAGAATGGATTTCTTCCCTATTCATTGTATATTGATTTCATTAATCATTGTCAATTAAAAGTTAAAGTGATATAATCAATAAAAAATAATTAAATTTGTTTTTGTTACAGTTTCTGTAAATTTTATGAAAAATTGCTATAAAATTAATATAAAGGCAATCTTCTTATATTACTTAAATTATTAACATTCTTAACGTCAATATTCAATGTGCAGAAAAGTGCATATATTTCATGATCAATATTCATTTCCAGTTTTTTTACTAGGGATGAAATCACTCCCCTAAGTGTGTAGTTAATTTCCAATAATTCTAATTAAAATTTTGTATTTAAAAGTTTAAAAAAGTAAAAAGAATAATTTCTTAAAGAGACAGATAGAGAGCAATTTTTAGATTACCTGTCCCATTTTTTTAATAAGATCGTCCCCTCTCCAGTTTGTTTTAACCAGCTGGATAGCAATAAAATTTAACAGTTTTGGATCCTGATTGTGATGTTGTTTAAAGTGCATAGACAAACTGTGTTTTTCAAAGCCATTTTTAATGTTCCTTATATGCTCCTGAATACGAACTTGGAGAGGTCTTGCTGTCCTTCCTATATATCCTAGCCCACAGGTACATCCTATCAGGTATATGACTCTTTTTGAGTAGCATGTAATTAATTCCCTAATATTGTATGTCTCTTTTGTTTTTTGTGGATTATGGAATTTTTTAATTGTTCTCTTTTTATTTCCAGTATTTTTGCAGGCACTACACGTGCCGCATCCGTAGAAACCTGCAGACTCATTGAATATACTTAGTGTAGATTTAGTTTGTTTAATATGATTACACACTAAATTATCTTTCAAGTTCTCTACTCCCCTATAAACAATCCTGGGGTGATCAGACAGAATTGTATTCAAAAAGGGGTCCTCTTTTAAAATTGGCCAGTGCTTATTCATGATTTTCTTAAAAATTTGGCTTTTAGAGTTAAAGTCACATATAAAGGATACTTGCATATTATCTCCAAGTTTAACAGGTTGTTTGTACTGGAGCAGGCTTAGTCTATCTTTTTCTTGTACCTCTTCAAGGGATTTTCTCAAAAGATTTTCCTGATACCCCTTATCCTTAAAATTCTTTAAAATTATTTCAGACTGGGTTTCAAATGTGCTAATTTCTGTACAATTACGTTTCATTCGCAATAGTTGAGCTTTTGGTGCATTAAGCAACCATGGTGAAAAGTGGCAGCTTTTTCGTTCTATATAACTATTGACGTCAACCTTTTTAAAATGAGTCTTTGATTTAATTTGGCCATTTTCAATATATATATTCGTCTAAAAAATTAATGGCTAGTTGACTATGCTCACTAATTAGTGTGATTCCCCAGTCATTAGTATTCAAAAATATTAAGAAATCCTGAAGGGAGATCTCATCTCCCCTCCAAATAAAGAGTATATCGTCGATATAACGGTGGTATAGCGCCAGGTTCTGCCCCCAGCCATGATCCCCATATACATAACAGGTCTCCCAATGGGACATAAACAGGTTTGCATAGCTGGGAGTGAACCTGGTGCCCATCGCCGTTCCACACTGTAGGGCATAGAAATCCTCTCCAAACCAGAAATAGTTATGGTTGAGTATCCAGGTAATACCTTCAATAATGAAATCTATCTGGATTTGGGGGAAATATCTATATAGTTCCAAAAAATGTCTAGTAGCAGCACACCCTTTCCCATGCGTAATGATAGTATATAAGGAGCTCACATTACCCGTCACTAGATAGTAATTCTCCTCCCACTTTTGATCTTTTAAAATTTGTAAAACATTTAACATATCCTTTAAATGGCTTGGGCTTCCTTGCACTGCTGGTTGTAAACATTTGTCAATATATTGTGACAAACGGCTAGAAATTGACACAATTCCATAAATGATTAGTCGACCTGGAGGGTTTTCCCTGTTTTTGTGTATCTTGGGGAGTTGATAGAATACTGGAATTCTAGGGTGTGGAATATTAAGAAATTTGAACTCTTTTTCATTTAAAATGCCTAGGGACTTTCCCTTATCTAATAGTTTTGTATATGTAACTTTAAAATCATTAGCTGAATCTTTGTTTAATTTCCTAAATGTGTTTACGTCACTTAGTAATCTCAGGGATTCCTCAGTGTATTTAGTAGTTTCCATTACTACTATTCCACCACCCTTATCAGCGGGCTTAATAAACACTGTATTATCTTTTTTGAATTCTTTTAATACTTTTATTTCATCACTTCCCAAATTTAGTTTATATTTATTAGGTTTTCTTATTTTTTGCATGTCTCTTATTACCATTTTTTCAAATGCAACCATTTCTTCTGACACTAGGTGGTTGGGAAAGAATGAAGAAGCTTCCTTTAAATCTGTATGAATAATTTCACTATATTCAACATTAGACTCTATTCTAGTAATAGGGGACTTGGAGAAAATACATTTTAAACATAATTTTCTTTTAAACCTTTATATGTATCAAATTTTATTAAATGGTTTTGTGGGGGCAAATTTAAGGCCTTTAGATAGAAGTTTAGTCTGGGATAAGGTGAGTGGTTGATCGGTTAGGTTGAAGACACTGTGGTTAATTGGTGTTGTTTCCTGTCCCTTAATTCTTTTCTGTATATAAATTCCTCCTCTACCTCCCCTTCTTCTAAGCTTCTCCTCCTTTTGCCCAAAGATCTCCCCTGATTCTCCTGTACCTTGTGTCGATCTTTGGTGTGGGTGCGCCAAAAACCCTCATCTCTAGGTGATCTACTTAAGGCATTATACCTGTTCTCAAGAGGTATTGATTCCTTGTTATTATGAGTAGATCTAGGTCTTTCTTGGGTCACTTTGTCCCTATAGTTGGCCTTGTGGGAATTGAGTCTTGGTCTTAGATCGTACGTATATTCTTTTCTCCTGACTACTCTTTCTGGACTATTCGTTTTTTTTTATCTAACAGGTGTTTTCTGATGTTGGACCGTTGGTGTTAACTTATAGTGTGGTTTGTATTGGGGGTTAGAGTATCCCTGGTTTTCCACTCTATAGTCATTCTGGTCCCTTGCATAGCAGGTCTATAGTTGGTGTTTTGATTCTCCTGATATTTTTTGGAGTATGTCCTAACTTGGTTTCTCGCATAGTAATTCTTATCACGGAGGTATTTCTTCATTTTAATGGCTATTACACCTTTTTCCATTTTACCTAAATTATTCTCTAGATGAGTAGTCATTTGTGAGTATTAATCTGAGGTCATATTTTCCTCTAAAGATTTTTGAAGATTATTAATTTGGTTATCTATTTTTTTCAGAGTGCTATCTCTCCTTTTAACTATTAGACCCATAAGTTTTCTAACATGTCCAGCCATTCCTGAACAAATTCTTGTTCATCTTGGTCAAAGGAGGGATTTTTTGTGAATCTTAACCCCCTAGAGGTGATCCTTTCCCTTAAATACTTTCCCATTGTGGCAACCTCCCACTTTATTTTCATTTCCTTCCCCAACAATTTTTCCAAATCACATTGACTTCTTTTTTTGTCAAACTTTGATACATATTCATTCTGGAGGGGTATAGCTTGATCATCAAATAAAGTGTCAATGTTTTTACCACAATTAACTCTATTGTTAAATACCGTCATATTAATATAAGGTAGCAGCACACACAGTAAAAGAGATAAGAAAGAGTTAACAAAACACACAGATTGGTGATTACTGTGTATAGTGTGCTTACAAATGTAACTGAGTTAAAAAATAAGCAGCTACACACTTTAGTGTATACTCTCTTATCCCCACTAAATATAGTAATGAACCAAAGTGAGCTTAGTACAATCTGGATATAACGTCCAGACTCTACTAATGTCGCGGCAATGCTCAGATCTCGCGAGAGTGAAGTCTAGCCCCGCAGGCTAGAGTTCACTCTCCCTTGGACAGCAAGGATCCCCCCTCCCTACATAAGGTAAGAAGGGAGGGGGATTATTCACTAATCTGCCCCCACCTTCACAATCCATCCAAACACACACATACAGCACCCTAACACAAACAGCGCACACACACAGCACCCTCACACACAGCACACAAACAGCACCCTCACACACACCGCACACAAACAGCACCCACACAGCTCCCACACACATACAGCACCCACACACACAGCACACATACAGCACCCTCACACATAGGCGTGCACTTCACGCCTATGGAGTAAGACCAGCAGAGGAGATCTCAGGATCTCCCCTGTCAGCTCATGCAGAGCCGGCGCTATCTGAGCACCGGCTCTGCTCTCAGCCTCCCTCCCCACTGCAGTATGGAGGGAGGCAGGAGAGGACCCGGGGAGCTCAACCAGCAGCTCCTCCAGGTTCCTCTCGCGAGAGTGAACTCTAGCCCAAGGGGCTAGAGTTCACTCTCCACTGGACCACCAGGGAAAGCAGCAGGAACAAGAATCTCCCCTCCCTACATAAGGCAAGAAGGGAGGGGCACATACAGCATACAGCACCCACACAGACAGCACCCACACAGCACACACAGCACACACACACATACAGCACACACAGCACACACACAGCACCTTCACACATACAGCACCTTCACACATACAGCACACACATACAGCACACACACACACATACAGCACCCTCACACACATACAGCACACACATACATCACCTTCACACATACAGCACCCACACACACACACAGCACACACACAGCACACACACATACAGCACCCACACACACACACACACACACACACATACAGCACTTCACACACATACACCACACACACACACACATACAGCACCTTCACACACATACACCACACACAGCACACACACACATACAGCACCCTCACACACATACAGCACCCACACACACACAGCACCCACACACATACAACACCCTCGCACATACAGCACCCACACACATACAGCACCCACACACATACAGCACCCTCAAACACACAGCACCCTTTCACACACAGCGCAGAAACAGCACCCTCACAAACACACACAGCACACTAACAGGACCCTAACAAACACACACACACAAACACCCTCACACACACACAGCACACAAACAGTACCCTTACACACACATCACACTAACAGCACCCTCACACACAGCACCCTTACACACACAACACCCTCAAACCACCCTCACGCAGCACACACACAAACACAGCAGTGTATGTATGTCTGTGTGTATATATATATATATATATATATATATATGTTTGTGCTTTAGCACCCTAATGCAATAGGCTGCGCACGCCAATGCCCTCACACACAGAGCATCCTCACACACACACACACACACAACACACAACACACAAACAGCACCCTCACAAACACACACATACAGCACCCTTACAAACACACAACACCCTCACACTCCGCACACTAACAGCACTCTCACACACAGCACACTAACAGCACCCTCACAAATACACGACACAAACAGCACCCTCACACACACACATCACACAAACAGCACCCACACACACACAGCACACTAACAGAACCCTAACACACATACACAAACACCCTCACACACATTACACTACCAGCACCTTCACACACAGCACACAAACAGCACCCTCACACACATCACACTAACAGCACACACACACACACAGCACCCTCACACAGTGCACTAACAGCACACACACACACACACACACACACAAACAGCAGTATATGTATGTGTGTGTATGTATATATATATATACATATATATATATACACATGCGGCGTGTGTTTGTGCTTTAGGGTGCACACCCTAATGCAATAGGCTGCGCACGCCTATGACAAGGATGCTGAATTTGGCTACGTTATCCCCAATCCTTAAAGATGAAGAGCGATGTGTTGGCAAGAAAGATGTATATTATTATTTACTGAGAATTCAAAGTGAATTTCATATTTAAGACCAGATAAATTTTACTGAAAGCATAGCTGACTTAGACTTTTGGCTATTTTGCCCATAAATTTTAAATTAGCTTTGAGTTCTCCCTTTAGTGAATAACTTTATGAGAGCGCATATAGACTCTTAACCAATGCCTTAAAGATGAGGATTTTTTTAGGTCTAAGCTATTTGTAAACAATCCAATTTGAGAGTGTGTTAAAGCCCTCAAGCTGACAAAAATTGATTATAGATTTTTCACACAGAGTGATTGAAACAAACATCTTGACTTTCTAAGCTCAGAACACAAGTTGACCTTTAGTGAATCAACCCCCACAAGAAACAATTGTTCTACGTGGTCCAAGATCCAATTCGTTTATGGTATCCAGAGATCAAATATGATGTTTTGCCTCGTTACTTTTATAAAGATATATTTATTAGTTTGTCAACTTGTCTACATTATTTGTCCATTTTTGGAGGTATTATAAGAAATACCCATCCTGTTTTGTTGTTTTTTTATGATTATATTCTTTAAAATTCAGCCATCCATTCATATGTTACTATGTCAGTAGGCATTCAGAAAAGATGTGGGGTTTGGATCTCATACCACCGTAGCACTGGATTAGAGCGACAATACATTTTTCCGCTGCAGTCATTGCACACAGAGACGTTCATCCAGAAACTGTACTTCTATAATCAGTATGAGTTAAACAAAACTCTTGAAATGCTTTCTTGCAATAGGGAAAATAAATTTCAAAACAATATTAGAAAGGGTAATAAGGCTCTTCTGAATGTAAAGCACTGGAGGTTGAAAATGTATTCACATCCTGGAATATTTTATTACGGAATATGCATTACATACATTTTAAAAAGCTCTATATGTGTAACAATTTAATCCAGTTAAATAAACCTTTATAAAAAAGGAAAAATATATTTTGAAGGTAAGGTCAGTCGAATTTCCCTTCATATTAAATACTGCTGAATGTTTGTTGTTTATTTCTTGCATGTATTTCCATACTTGCAAGATATTTGGCCATAATTCCTATCTGAGTGCTTAACTCTTTAACTACCAATTTATTTTGGAATAAATGCCCTAAGCTCAATATTTCTTTGAAATAATGGATGCCTTCGTAGCACAAACATACAGTATGTGGCCAAATGTTGATAACCCTACTAATTATTGAGTTCCAGCCTTGCCCATTGCTAACAGGTGCATAAAATCAAGCATATAGCCATGACATCTTCATAGACAACCATTGACAGTACACTGGGTCTTTTCTAGGTTTTGGACTACGTTCATTATGTCCAGAGAAGGATAATAATAATGCTACAGGATGCAAACACATTTTAGATAATTGTGCCTATTCAGCCAAAACCTCCCAGAGAGGCAAGTCACCAGGTCTAGGCAGCCTACACCTGCAATATTATATTCCAGAGTAAGTTCCAAAACTAGTGGAAGCATTGAATACACTACTAGAAGGTCATCAGACATCAGACTTCCTGTTGAATATTACTATCTTATCCAAGAAAGGAAAATGTATATTCCATCGTTTAAGCTAACAGCCTATTTTGGTGCTAAATACAGACCTCGTAACATTACCCAAAAGATTATTGCCAAAAGATTTTGGTTCATTTTTTAGAAGGCTTTTTGATTTGGCTTACACTTACTTACATATAAATGCAATTATATATATATATAAATGGCAGAGGAGTATAGCTGATAGTCTATAGAAAAAAAACACAATACCATAGTGTAATACTGTAAACAAACAAAAAAACTGTGCCAATATAAGTAGAACTCACAAGATGTAGATAGTAAGGTCACCTTATGGTGCCTCCCCTTAGATGTTGGGGGGATATCCAGAACTCCCTCTCAACTGGTTGGTGGTGTTGCCACAATATGGAAGTCCGGACAATATGGAAATCCATTGTGACCAAAAAATAGATTTCATAAGAGGAATATCTACTTGGAACTAATATCTAGTTGGTAAATTTAACCTCCAAGAAAATAATATATTAGAGGAAGCACACTATATTTATGTCTGCGTTGAGATATAGTGTGCTTCCTCTAATATATTATTAACATAGAGAGTAAATTTCAAAACTAGATATTCCTCTTAATCCATTGTGACCAAAAAAAATTGATTTCTTATGTTTATTGCCCTCATAGCTATCTTGGATGGGACATTTATTCCCCATGTGTTTCTTTTTATTCAAATAAGTCTCTTTGCTACTAAATATATACACTATATCCATATATGTGAGGGGTTTGGGTTCTGTAAATATATATGTTTATTATGCTTTTTGTATGTGCTTCCATGTTCCGCATCTAGTTAGGTAAATATGCGGCAATACTCCCTAATGTTATAAGGTATTATATTTAAAATATACCATAACACACCATAAAAGTAACATATTTCTGGATTTCCATTAATATTTTAATTTCTAGATCATCAAAGATGAGACTAAAATCATTATTATAATTATCTTTCTTTTTTATTACAATTTTTCAATCTTACTATAATTCTTCATTTTATTCATTTAGAAGTTTCATTTTTTTCAATTGTGCTGTTTACCTACATACTTGGGAAGTGTTACCACATTGATGTCTACATTTTTCTCTTTTATTTATTATTATTTTAATTTTATTTGTAATTGTATTTCCTGTATAGGATAAGGGCCAATCACAAAATCTCAGATCTGGTCTCGGTTGCACTTTCTTAAAGTAGCGGTCTCACTATACAACAGATCTTCTGCAGCAACAGCAATGTTTTGCATTGCAGGGTTTAACCCCTTAGGGACCACATGATGGTTTTTGCCTTGAAGGGTTTTAATATCAGTTGATAACATTCACCATTTATGACGTTCACCTATCTGATCTCTCCCATTCTCTCTGATCTTGAAATCTCAAATGTGTCTTCTCTACTTTTTTCCTTCATTGTTTTTTATTCAATGAAAGAGTTTCAAAGTTTACATAATTTACTGTTGTTTGATTCCCGAACACTAGTTTTTGCTCTGTCAGTGAACTTCAGCATTTCGAAGCCTACAGTTAGAGGGTTACTCCAAGCATCATACCAAACCCCTATTTCCTGGTAATAGGGCAAATTGTTTTGAAACTTTTTGCCCTCTTACCTGGTCACAAGAGACTTCTCTTGCTGGATTCGACGTGCATCTAGCTTCTGCAGAACTGCATAGTGAAATGCTGCACATAAAGACTTTATGATCAATATCATTGAAGTGTTCATGGGCCTAAAACAATCATTTAGTGTACATTTATCTGGTAAACAGGGGCCCTCAACCCTTCTGTTCCTGTGTGTCCATCTAATCTGGTTACAAATACACGTCTGTTAGTCCACACATTTTACAATGCTGCGGAATTTGTTGGGGCTTTATAAATAATAACATTAATAACTACATTTCTATGATTCTCAGCCAGTCCTTAGGCATGAGAACTTCAGGTCACATCAACAGAGTCAATGATAAGCAACTTGGGAAATAGAGGCCTCCATTTAATATTTTTTGTGATAAATGATTTAATATATTTGGATAAACTTTTAAAATGTTTTTTTTCTTTTTCCATGATATTAAAATATCAAAAAACATATCTTATATAAAAAATTTTACTAATATATCAACACAGCAACACATTAAAAAAAAAACATATTATATCATTTTAAAAGTTTATCCAAACATATTAAATTGAAGAACAAGCACAACTGGAAAAGTGGAAAAGTGATGTCATTAGCAGAAACATTGATTTTAGAACTCTTCCCCTCAATTCCTTACCTATAAGTTTCACTGCCCATGGTGATAACTCACAAAATGATTACAACTAAAATTCCTCTGGTTATAATAATGCTGTATTAATAGCCCCGCAACATAATGGCAAGAATACAATACAGTAACACAATGCCCAAAAATGCAATACTGTTACATAATGTCAAACAAGATGTGCAAAGGCTGAAAAACACAATACATAGAATCATTCGGCTTCAGAGTTGATGGAAATAATGCTGATGGGGAAACGTACATCTTTCTCCTCTAAAAACAGAGTAATTGAAGGCAATCTGGTCTCTTTTGTTATCATACTAAGCATAGCATTAGTATGCATTTATTGTTTCCTGATGTGAAATCGCCTCTTCGGAAATGAATTGTGAGATATCTGACTTTTTAAAAGAAATGTCCCCGATGGACAAGAATTTTAATATCAAACTATTATATTTAGTATTATGCAGAATGTTTCTAGTATAAATATATAAAAACACAAAAAAAAGTAAATGTGTCCAGCCATTCCAATTATTAGGATTTATTTTCTAATTTATAAAATGGCAACAGGTTAAAAATTCCTTTGCCATGGTCAATAATCAAATTAAAAAACAAACAAACAATCAAACAATGAGTGACACACACACAAACACACACACACACACACAAACACACACTTTCAAAACTTAAGTGTTCTTAAATTCACCTGTCTCAAATGTGTCCACATCATTTAAGTGTACTGTAACAAGCCGACTACTGCCTCAATGTATCATATTATTAATAGCTGGGTTAATACAGTACTGCCCTATAACATGGTTAAATACCCACATTTTGTTTGGGACAGATAGCTTTTAAAATTATTTTTGTGTGTGTTTTCCTTTGATGTGTATTTTGTATAAATTTGCTAATGCATGTTGTGCGTGTCGTGAATATAGATATTAGATGCTGATCATTTTGCCCATCTAATTTGCCAATTATTTTGCTTATTTTTTATTCAGCACAGCCGTATGCACATCTAGAACATTCATGAATTAATTAACTGTTAGTGTTTGCCATATCTACTGGTATCTATTACCTTTTTAAGTAAAATATTATCATCACTTAACTATTTCATCTTCCTTTCCTTAACATGTTTTATTTTAGCTGAGGGCCCTGTCTTTCTTAAATATTAGCTCTTGAAGTATTCTTTAGAATCTGGTAGAAGTATTCGATCTTGATTTCTGGAGCCTACAATCTAGAAATAAACGAATGCAATGCAATGTAAAGCTAAGCAAGTGGAATTTAGGTGTATCTTCTAGGAGTGATACATGTGTCCTGCAAAGGTTTTCTGAACCCCATTTTACCTGATACTCCAGCGTTGTGTGCACGGTGATAAATCCAACGAATGTTGATCAGGGATGAATATTAGGGAAAGGCATAAATCCTGGCCAGGTGGGGGTTGCTTGTGATAGGAGCTGTAAAATATTGAATCACGTTACTCACTTGTTATAGCACAAATAGTGTGTTTAAGGAGTAAAACCACAACAACACAAAAATAGAAATAGCATGGAGAGCACAGGAGCAGGATACAAGTAGACACGTTTAGCTTCTCAGAGTTTGAGAGTAAAGAATAGGTTAAGCAATATTTGCCTCTGTGTCTTGACATAAAATTTCAGTTAATTTAACATCTAGAACCCCACCCTTTGAGTGTGCTTGTTTTGTGACAGTGTTGCCCTGATTGCTGCCATCTTGAATAAGGAAATAGCTGCTGTAGTGACTGAGAATAAAAATAAAAGGAGCAGGCGTAGAGGCTCAATTCAGACACCCGATATTGTAATAAAAAATAAAAAATTTGATTTAAGAAATACTTTGCTGTGTCCCTGTGTCCCTTGTTTTTAAAGCGTCAACGTTCACTTTTCCTGGATCTTTGTAAAGCCTAGTGTCTATTAAGCAGAACAAAAACAGAAATAAGCTTTCAGACCATAATTTCAACAGTGCAACATCAACTGTATATTAGACTTGTGTGTGTGTGCGCGCTTGTGAGGGTGCTGTTAATGTACTGTGTGTGAGGGTGCTGTTTGTGTGTGAGGGTACTGGTAGTGTGCTGTGTGTGTGTGTCTGTTAGGGTCCTGTTTGTGAGGGTACTGTTGTGTGCTGTGTGTGTGTGTGAGGGTGCTGTTTGTGTCCTGTGTGTGAGGGTGCTGTTTGTGTTGTGAGGGTGCTGTTTTTGAGGGTGCTGTGTGTGTGGGTGCTGTGTATGTGTGCTGTGTATGTGTGTGGGTGCTGTATGTGTGTGGGTGCTGTATGTGTGTTGGTGCTGTATGTGTGTGGGTGCTGTATGTCTGTGGGTGCTGTATGTGTGTGGGTACGTTACTTAATATCTCCCCTCCCTTCTCACCTTATGTAGGGAGGGGGGATCCTTCTTTGCTGCCTTCCCTGGTGGTCCAGTGGTGAGTGAATTCTAGCCTGCGGGGCTAGAGTTCACTCTCGCGAGATCTGAGCATTGCCGTAGCAACACTCAGATCTCGCGAGAGGAACCCGGCGGAGCTGCCAGCAATAGCTCCCCGGGTCCTCTCCTGCCTCCCTCCCTGCATGTGGGTCGGTGGGGAGGGAGGCTGAGAGCAGAGCCGGCGCTCAGATAGCGCCGGCTCTGCATGAGCCGACAGGGGAGATCTTGAGATCTCCCCTGCCGGTCTCAATACATAGGCGTGACGCGGGGCACACCCGGCACACACCCCATGCGCACGCCTATGTGCGTGACATCACATGATGTAAATCACCAGGAGTAAGAGAAAATTCTGTGAAATCACCAAAAAACTACTTACAGTTTGATTCTGCTGTATAGATGGATTGCTCAAGTGTCTCTCTGTCTCCCAGTGTCCCCATGTTGCCCAGTGTCCCCATGTCGCCCAGTGTCCCCTAGTGTCTGTGTCCCCATGTCTGTGAGACACTGTGAGACATAGGGACACTAAGACACTTGGTGAAACTTCCTATGCCTGGCTCTCTCTTGGCGAGCCCTACTGGCTGGTGGTTGTCTTGCAGAGTAATCTCTGTATTTACTGAGAAAAATACTGGCATTTGTATTGTCGGTAATACTGCAGTATCGGCACCGGACAGGCAGCCTCAAATAAATACCATTTTTTTTTTTTTATCCCATTCTGAAGAAGCCACTTATGGTGAAACGCGTTTATGGTTATTAATTCTGTATTTTACTGTGTATTTTAGATCAATAAAAGTTTTTTGGCTACTTTATTGTACCAATCCTCTTTTTATTGCACTCTTTATGCACTTTAAACAACTTTTTTTTTACCTATTCCTGGCATTTTAACCTTTCCTGGTTACTTTTACTTCCACTGGCAATTTTAAAGTTCCAGTACTCCAAGAAATCCTAGGTGGGGATCATACCACCGGCGCCTATCCATAGAGCAGTACCTCTGCTCTATCTTTGTGAGTATTATTTTATTTTCTCTACTACTCTCTTAACCTATCACAATTGAGAGCACTATTGCTGCTTTTTATTCTTCTATATTGGAGCCTTGGATCACCAGACGGTGCTGACGGACGTATCGCCGCTACATATCCTATAAGCGGGGATTATACCGCTGTACGCTATCCACACCAGAGCTGGCCATAGCTCCCTCAAATGTGAGTTTTTTACCTCTTCTTATCTGCACATTGAACCACATCAAAATTGAGAGCACTATTGTTGCTTTCTGTCTTTCTTTTCTGAGTTCTGGACTACCAGACGGTGTTGACGGAGACCCCCTCCCTACATATCCCATAAGCGGGGATTATACCGCTGTACGCAATCCACACCAGAGCTGGCCATAGCTCTCTTGAATGTGAGTTCTTTACTTTTTGTTACCTATCACACCCTGAACTTTCATACTATACCATTAGTCGCCTCTACCTCTCTTGTATTTACATATACGGAACGGTCTACACCAGACGCATCCACAGAGGAACTCTATCAAGTATCCTAGACCATCTATTGGCACCCTAGCAATACTTTACTGGACTATCTACCCTTATTTGGCGCAGCCCTTCCATATCTTTTTGTTTTTTCAAATAAATACCAGCCTGGTGGCAACCCTACGAGTAGTGTGTTAAAAAAAAATAAAAGTAATTTTTTTTTTTTTTTAAATCAATGGACCTATTCCATGGGCCTGGAGCTGCAGCTCCATCAGCCCATATGTTAATTCGGCCCTGATTATAGGGTACAGAATTCTGAAGCTGTTTAGAAGATAGTTCCCTTATTTGGTATCCTTATGGCAATCCCATGTAATGATTAGAGAGCTATCTACTACGAAGCTGAAAG
This sequence comes from Pelobates cultripes, assembly GCA_933207985.1. NCBI lineage: Eukaryota > Metazoa > Chordata > Amphibia > Anura > Pelobatidae > Pelobates > Pelobates cultripes. The sequence goes on along the minus strand of OW240912.1, from coordinate 385,050,943 downwards.
ATTAAAATTATGAAAAGCTGTTTAAATTCTTAATTTTGATCTTTCAGCCAACTTTACTAACATCAAGTAAATAATATTTAGCAATGGTAAATAATGGAGGCTTAATTCCTCCATCATGCCCCTACACACCACGCCATGGGTAGGGGCATGTTTGCTAAATAGCAAGCAGCCAGTGGCTGCTCATTGTCATGAGACTAGTGACTGAGTAGCTATTGCTGCCCATTCATTAGTCAAATAAAGGGGGACCTGGTGCAGGTCCCCTGTGACCCCAGATGATGCTCATCCAGAAAAGGTGATACAGGTGATTGCACTGAAGTTGACTAAGTATCTTGAGATATTAACTTTACAAAATGTGATATCAAAACGCTTTGAAAGCTTAAATTAATACGGTAAAATGAAATGAAAATCAAGTTTAAAAAAAGTATCATTTTACTTGATTACCTTAAAAGGAATTAATCTCCTTCTTTTTTGGGCATAGACACTAAATAGCCTTTTACAATGTCTACTAAGAAAAGATGCTAGGTTATAATAATGCAGGGTAATTTTACTGCAGAAGAAAGCAAAGCACAGTTTTGTTCTCTGAGTTTCATAAAGTATTTGAGCCATATGATCTAATCTTTCCCATCTCACTGGGCTCCCATTTCTCAGATGTTCATCGAGGTGTTAAAGTTGTGAAAAGACCAAGAAGAAGAGAAATTAATTACAATATTCCAAGCACATTGCTGGCGAGGATGTAAATGCTGTATGGTCAGAAACCAAAAAAAAAAAAAAGAAGAAACACAGATTCCATTATGGTTATATTGCATAGGAGTGCTCATTACTCTTCAAGATAATTAAAGTGTTTTATGAAAACAATTAAGAAAATATAGAAATAGAATTTACTAATAGGTATTCACTTGACCCATAAAGTCTGTGCATTTGCCTACTTCTCTAATAAACTGTAATGCAATTGTGTGTTCTGTAACTCCCATATTCATGTTAGAATGTCTTTGATATAATATTTTATATCACTTCTGCATAGAATGGTTGTCTGGATCACAAAATCTGGGCATTTGAAGCGTATATCATATGTACATGCTTTGATGCCCCATTGCTGTCTTTTTTTGTCAATCTTGTTAATACCAAGTTCCTCCAGTCAATTGATACCAATTCAAGGCGTATCATCGTGGATTAAAATGAGTGAAAAAAGGCGTTGGTGCGTCAATTAATTATTGTGCACTGTATGTACAATTTATGAGAAAAATGCTTCCCAACACTAAAAACCATATAGGGAAATAAGTAAAACTCAACATATAAAATGTACACTCAGTGTCTACGTATATAAAGATCAAATATGTAATGTTAGCGTAATAATTGAATAAACACCACGTTCAGCAAAGAGTTTTGTTGATCGTTCAAAGCAACTGCAATCACAGTGAGACCTAAGCAAGGAAAAGTCTAACATTGTAATAAAAACAAGGATATTTATACATTAGAAAATGGAGAAACGGAACATAAGCCATCTCCTAATATGGTCATTGTTCTTACAATTTAAGTTTACGTAATCGTTAAAAGATATAAAATCTCTCCTATACGTGTGACTTTGCACAGGAAGCTACAACTGAACAAGTACGTTTAGAGATTTACCCCTTCAGGTAAATTTCCCCTTCATCCTATTCTGGATGTTTAAACTAAGCAATGCCCAGGTTAATATGCTCTGCACATTCTTCAGTACACTCTCCTCTCCTGGGGCTACTACTATAGACTCAACGTTACATCAAAACCACACATCTTGCACCCATCACTGGGTCTGCTAACATTTCCTCTCTCTGTGGCTACAAAATAGTTCAATAGTACATCTTCAATAGTTCAGCATAGTTCAGAAAAAGGAAAAATAAGTATTTTTTAAAAAGTAGAAAAGAAAATACAGTTTGTACTTCGTTGATTATATTACAGAAAATGGCTAATAGAAGCAAGATATCTGACAGTAAAGCAAAAGCAGGTTCTACATGTTATCATTAATATTTGAAGTGTGATCAAGTGGATCGAAGGTATAATGCAATTAATCTAAAACAAAGACATAAAAAAAAAAAAATTAATCGAAGTACCCACACACTACTTGCTTTATTGACTGTTTACGTCCTCACTGAAGTGTGGGCAGCTCACATTGAAACATGGATGTAGCTGATAGAAGAACAACTGGCAAGAAAAGGCTAATAAATTGAACATAGCGTAAACCGGAACATATCAAATTTAGTGATTAAACCTTTGACTATACATGTAACAAACTGCAAAAGGTATTAGTAAAAAAAAAAAATCAAATGAGAAATCTTCACCTTAAAAAAGAAAATATTTAGAACACAAACTTCCATCAAGATTTTTCAAAACACTATCATTTGATCAACAGGACACAGAGTTTATAGATACATGAAATTCAGTCCTGGAATCTTTCTCTGTAAAAGTGATGTCTATCATCATTCAGCAGAGAAAGACAAACCTAATTCATTAAGTTAAAGAGATTAATGAAATCAAGGAGAAACGTAAGCCTCTTTCAGGATGTGAGTAAGTGGAAAATGCAGTACAAACATTGATAAATAGATGGAGGAGCAGGATACAGTAATTATAAAAAAAGATCAAAATTATTATGTTCTTAACCAAGCAAGATATTTATCACGCAAAAACCAATTTACTTGAGATAAAAAAAAATCAGAGTACAAAAACACGATGACTCTTGAGTAAATCAGTTTAATAATTAGACCCCAAAAGCCAACAATTTCATCGAGAAGAAATAGATCCATAACTATGAAACAACCTCAAAAACAAATACCACTATGTTATAATAATTTTTTATTTATTTTTTGGTTACGTGCATTATTTTTCCTGCAATTTAGAAGGATTGCGATGGGAACCAGATTTGCACCCAGTCTAAATATGTATTAGATCTGGTTCTTTATCACAGATTAATTGATGATATTTTATTTATTTATTTGGAAGGGCAATAAGGACTCTTTAAAACAAATTTTCAATTATCTTAATGATACGCATAGATAGATTACTTTGACCAGTGAATATAGTCACTCCCGAGTTCACTTTTTATCTTTGGATAATCATGTAGAATGTATGAATTGAAAACATACTTCAAGAAGACATACTTCAAAATGGTTAATATCAATAGCTATATTAACATGACCAGTTGTCATTACAGTCTTTGGCTTCCGAATATACTCAAGGGAATATTCATCCAACTATAAATTAATTGTGGTGATCCGGAAGAATTTGATAAACAATCAGGGATATTAAAATCATATTTTGAAACATAAATATATGATCCAATAAAAAAAGAATAACAAGTACAACAAGTCAGAGGAGATGTTCTACAGTATAAAAATAACAAAGTTAAAAAAAGTAAACAAAATAAACTGGTTGGCCAATATAATTGTGTTATTATTCGAAATAAAGAGTAATACAATTAATGATATTTATTTGTTTTCATTAATGCGATGATAAATACATTAAAGGAATCCATGTTTAAAATGGAATGAGTCAAAAATGTGATTCTTTGTTAAACTAATTTGCATATGCACACCCAGAATCCTTTGCGGTAGTAACATCATTGCATATTTGTGATTTCTGTGGGAAAAGCAAGTCTTGTGGCTTGACTGGTGTGCAGATTTTTTTTTAACTATATATATATATATATATATATATATATTGGAAGGCAGGGCATGAATTTGTGGGAGGGGCTTGTGGACCTTTAAAAGGGACTCCCCCCTTCCCTACCTTACCATAATTGGTCTGAGGATCTGCTGCCCCACCCTCCACTCCCTTTAATTAATATATACATTCTATGTTTCTATATTTAAATATATAAAGGGAATCAACACAGTAAAGGAGGAGACTATATTTAAAAGAAGAAAAACTACCACAACAAGAGGACATAGTCTTAAATTAGAGGGACAAAGGTTTAAAAAATAATATCAGGAAGTATTACTTTACTGAGAGGGTAGTGGATGCATGGAATAGCCTTCCAGCTGAAGTGGTAGAGGTTAACACAGTAAAGGAGCTTAAGCATGCGTGGGATAGGCATAAGGCTATCCTAACTATAAGCTAAGGCTAGGGACTAATGAAAGTATTTAGAAAATTGGGCAGACTAGATGGGCCGAATGGTTCTTATCTGCCGTCACATTCTATGTTTCTATGTTTCTATGTTTCTATGTTTTTATTTACTGGCCTACATCATATGTCGGTTTCGGCACACCTCAACTGACTTTATCATATTAAGGTTATTAACAACAATCTTACCTGAATCATAACCGATGTGTGTATGTATATATATATATATATATATATATATTAATGTTTTTTATGAAATATTAGTTTTCAGAAAACTGATTTAAATATTTTAAATACTAAATGGTATCACAATGTTTTATCATTCATTTATCCCAATATTTCTGTAGCAGTAACCTCTAGAGAAAATTGCTGTTTTGTCATACATTCATGATTTGCATCCCATATTTTAAATTAATCTTGTGGTAATGTTTTTAAAACAAAAGCGCTAGTAATGAAGTTAACTGGCAACATTAATTCTGGCCTTTACATTTTCTCTCAGAAGAAAATATTCAACGATAAATAATAGAAAACTTTTTAAACACTGTTCTTTTTAAAGAGAGACAGGAGCCCAAATTGAATAGTATCAAACATAGTATTTATTTAAACAAAAGGTTGAAAACTCTTACTTGAAGTAGTGGGTTTGCCAGCAATAAACCCACAACTAGATAAGCATGATACAGCTTAGTCACTTCCTGGTTCCGGTCACGTGACCGCTGGGACCGCCTCTCTCTGATGTCACACGTGTGGCAGGAACCGGAACCAGGAAGTGTCTAAGCTGTATCATTTTCTGTAAATTCCTGCTTATCTAGTTGTGGGTTTATTGCTGGCAAATATCATAGGGAATAAACAAAAAAAGAAACAAATGCCATTCTACCTGTGTATGATTTACTGAGAAGACTGTAGATTAAAAAGTAACTTTTAATAAATAAATCTAAAATAAGAATATAAAAAAGAGAAAAATAATATGAACAGCAGGAGTAAATGGAGACTATACAGCGAGTAAAACTCTGTGACTACTTATATAAGCTGTAAAAGTGTATACATAACAACACTAATGCTGAAGCAATACTGTTTAGCTACAATATAACATCAGTGTATTCCCAAGTAATAGAAGTGATACTGTATTATATATCACTATTGCTGGCAAACCCACTACTTCAAGTAAGAGTTTTTAACCTTTTGTTTAAATAAATACTGTGTTTGATACTATTCAATTTGGGCTCCTGCCTCTCTATTTGTTTATACTGCCTAGATATTACATCTGATTCGGAAGAGTATCCTGTTTTGCTATACTGTGGGTTTATCCCTCTCCATTGGAGCAATTCAAACCCAGAGCCAGGGGTGATAGGGCTCTGGTCCATGTGAGTTGATCCCCAGATATACTTTTAATTTTGCATACCCTGTATATACAGATAGTCTGCACTATATACTGTATATTTTTTCAGAGTACTCAGAGAAGATCCTAACTCCAGTGCAGTTGCAAGCGCACTCCAACTTTCTGGTATCTATTGCTAATTTGTGTCACTGTGTGTCACTTGCGGGTAGTGCAGCAGCACTGCAGATATTCTTAAGCGCTTTGACTCCATCTGGTTTTTCACAGATTAATACATACCTGTGAATTGATCATGTTCCGGGCCTCTGTGGGTTAGTTGCTGCCACAAAGTCAGATCAAAGATCACATGCAAGTTTATAAAATGCAGATCAGTAGATGATCCCAACAGACAGAGATGCAAAACAGGTGGAAACTAGATTTTTGGAGCGGACTGTACGTTACTCAAACAATAAGAAGGATAAGATGTTATGGCAAAACACTGCATCCAGTATAACTATATACTGTCCAATAAATATAGTTTTTTTTTTACATAGGTATAAGCAACCTACTAGAATCAGCGATCATATGCACGGTGGTTCATGCTAGTCAAATAGCATCCAAGAGGTGCAGAATAAGCAAGGTAGTTTCAACTCATGTTTATATGGTAAAGGTATAACGCAATAAATATACTAGATTTAAGGACGCATAGAGTGATGGAGGAGGAATCTGTATGGCTACCACAAGGGATAGATGAAGGAGGGGTAAATAGCTGAAATAGTTATGATTTGATCCCTAAAATAAGGTGCCCTAACAACTGTGCCTTCACACCCGCATTTGGACGCCAAAATTACTTTCAAACACACCACTGCCTTCAAATAGCAACAGTACATACAAATACAGTCCTACATTTACACACATACTGCATACAAAATATGCTTACATTTAAATACACAGGCACTACACACAAATACAATCCTCCAAGTATACGCAAATAGTTGATCCCAAGCTGGAAAAGCATCATAGGAGTTGCACAACAATTTGGAATTTACCTTTTAGCCACCCTTGCGCTAGAGGAGCACTAAAAGAAGTTTTTTGCACCAGGCCCTTCACCTTTGTTTTTTCACTGTCTGGAGACATCGAAATAAACCATAAGACCGAACGAATTGGGTTTTTTCCCACTAAATTCTACAGAATGAAGTATCTAACGAATTATATATTTAAGGGGACATAAATGCCCTAGACTAAACAAGGTTGTTGGGAGTTTTATTCAAAAGTTGCAGCTATCTCCGTTCAATCCCTCTCCCATTTTAAGGATATCTTTTTTCAAAGAAAAATTGAGATTGATATCAAAGAACACATACACAAAACAGATAGCAACCATGCATCAAAATATACAAATGGCTAGAAAAACATTGATTTGGATTTTAAAACATAAAACTTTTTTTAAGTAACATTTTTGAATAGAACAGTAGGCAATCATGATATAATTAACTGTTATATGTGACAATAGAGGAAGTATGTGACTTGCAACAATAAGCAGATTGCTTATTGTTCAAACAAAATTCCAAGGAAGGCAAAATAAGTCACGTATATTATTGTTTATTCTTCTAAAAAGATAGCAAAATGCTATCCATTTTGTAAGCCATTTTTAAAGGGACACTAAAGGCACCAAGACCACTTCATCTCATTGCGTGCCTCACTAATTTAGCCCTGCAGCTGCAAACATTGCAGAAGAGCCTGACCCTGCACAAAGGGACATTGGTACTGGACTCAGGTGAGTGAAAAGAAGGCTTCCTCAGTGTGAATATCAATAACTAACTCTGCTCAGAGGGTAAACAAAATGCTGAACAATTGCAAACCTTCTCTGGGTTGCAAAGCATGTCCACTGGCTTCTTATAGAAAATTTTTCTCAATTAAAGCAATACTAAATGTTAATTACATGATTTTGCTATTACATGGTGAAAAGTCATGATTTTATTGAAGACACGGAGGCTCATATTGAATATATCTGTCCACCAATAGCAGCAAAGAATACAAAACATAATGAAAAATAGTAACATAGGCAACTCCCAGCCAGTTACCAGTATAACAGTAGGCACCTCCCTAAGACCTTCCTCTTTCTTGAAGATGTGACACACAAAGAACAGGAGCCCAAGGGTTAAATCGGTACCATAGCCCAACAAAGGCCAGATAACATATAGGCAAAACAGTCCATCCCAAAATTCCAAACAGGTATAATCAAACCATCCCTCATAAATACAATGCCCCACTTATCATACCATCTAATCCAATCATATATAATGAGCAACATGGGTGGGAAAAACATATAAATACAAGCTGATAAAATGTTTCATATCGGGTGGGACAATACTCACCTTCATGTCTTTAATAAAATCATGACTTTTCATCATGTAATAGCAAAATCATGTAATTTTATTGCAAGACATGGAGGCTCACATTGCAAGTTTAAAGCTGATCAACCACCGCAGAAAACGCATGAGTAATAGGCCGTAAATATAATTCAAATACAAAACAAAAAGTCCTGCACTCACTCCCATCCTTCCTGGGCGGCAGCAATGACCACAGTACACATCAGCTAATACATATAGTAAAAACCAAAGGAAAAAAGTTACCTGCGCTCTCTCCTTAATCCCTATGTATATTTAAACAAATGGAGGTCATTTAGTTACTCCAATGGCAACTGGAGGGAATGCCCGTCTGCCAACGTCAAGGCAGACCCCACTAAGCGGGTCCTACACTAACCATTCAGCCTGCTTCCTTGAGCTTCTGGCAAAAATATCTCTAATGAGACAGAAAGGGGTATTTTTTATATGCACCCCTATATACTTATTAACCCTTACTAGGGAACACATGGGATGGGCGGCAGCATTGTAACCTAGCTGTGTGATACAAAAAGTGACTACAAATACAAAAAGAAAAGTCCTGCACTCACTCCCATCACTCCTGGGCAGCAGCAACGACCACAGCACACATCAGCTAATACATATAGTAAAAACCAAAGAAAAAAAGTTACCTGTGCTCTCTCCTTAATCCCTATATATAGTTTAACAAATGGAGGTCATTTAGTTGCTCCAATGGCCACTGGAGGGAATGCCCACCTGCCAACGTCAAGGCAGAACCCCCTAGACGGGTCCTACTCTGACCCTTCCCCTTGCTTCCTTGAGCTTCTGGCAAAAATATCTTTAATAAGACAGAAAGAGAAAATAAAATTCACAAAACATTGATTCCCATGACCAATCGGTCATCCTTATAAGATCCTCCAAACGTGCGCCCGATGCCATAATCGAGGAGGCAGAGGCACCCCTAACAGAATGAGCTCCAAAAACAAAAATGTTGACACCAGACTGGCCCAATATCCATTTCAACCATTGGGACAACATAGAGCTCGCTACTAGAGCAAAAGGAAGATGAAAAGACAAGCAAAGTTGGGGTGTAGACACGGAGCGGTGTGGCCTGGTACGATTCTCATATTAGCGTAAGCACACACCGGACATAAAGCCAGTGTCGAAGGGAAGGCCGGATACGACACTGACTTAATAAAAGTCTTAGTACTCCTGGAAATATTAAAAGTCACACTCTCTGGGGTGTGGGACTTGGCATCAAAATCCAAAGCCCAGAATCCGACACCCTTTTGCAAGAGAGGCAAAAAATACAAATTTAGTTTGGCTTGATGGCGGTGAATCTGAATGAGCGTGCGGGGAATCATGGAGAACGAGGGAAATGCATACAGGAGGTCCCCATGCCAGTCCTGCAGAAAAACAACCCTGGCCCCTGCCGTCAAGTTTGGTCTCCAGCTGAAAAACCGCGGGAGTTGGGAATTGAGCCATGAGGCGAATAGGTCGATAACAAGAGGGCCCCAGAGAGATGACACAGCTCCACATCCAATGTCCAGGCGCTGCTGTCCGAGAGATAACGTAAACTCCAATCTGCCTGGACCTTGTGCAGACCCGGTAGATATTCCACCTGGACCACCAAGTTCCGAGTCAGACAAAACTCCCCAAATTCCTTCACCAACCTAGCTAGGATAGCCGACTGGGTGCCGCCCATCTGGTTGACGTACCTCACCGCTGAGATGTTGTCCATGCGGAGGCAAATGCATGCATGTGCCTGGTCCCTTGTGAAACTCCAGATCACAAAGGAACCCACCAGGAGTTCCAACACATTGATGTGGAGCCAGGATTTGGATTCCGACCAATGACCTCCTGTCGACACACCTTCACAGTGGGCACCCCATCCGTGGAGATTCCCGTCCGGTGGTTAACTCCGGTTGCGAACCGAACATCGCCCTGCCATTCCAGACAAATTTAGGATCCACCATTGCAGTTCGTCCCTCAGTTTGTCAACCAGAGTAACCAGATCCGCGTAAGGTGCGCCCTCTCGCAGGTGAGCTATCTTCAATCACTAAAGGGACCTGTAATGGAGGGGAGCCGGAAACACCGCCTGGATAGACATAGCCAGCAGTCCAATGAGCCATGCCAAATGACATAGAGTGATCGGCGGACGGAGAAGTGCCCTGCGAAGTTCCTTGCAGAGCGTCTGAATCACAGGATTTTTCACAGTGGACGATGAACCCCAGTCGGACGAGTAGGTCTACGGTCCATCGTAGATGTTGCGTAACGATGGAGTGATCCTGAGCCATGATTAGTATGTCTGTGTTGACTGCATAGCCAGACCATCACCGGGCGTAGCAGCTCTGTGAAGCACCAGCACGCCAAGGAGAGACCAAAAGGAAGACATGTGAAGCGCCAAACTTTATTCTTCCAATGGAAGCGAAGTAGATCTCGAGCAGGTTCGGCCACCAAAACCGTCAGATGCGTATCTTTTAAATCTAGTTTCGCCAACCAATCCCTGCGTAGGAGTAGGTCTGTCAGAAGATGGATGTCCTCCATCTTGAAATGGCAGTAGCGAACCATAGCATTGAGCAGGCGTAAGTTGATGACAGTGCGTGTTTGTCCACCTTTCTTTTCCACCTTTCTTATGACGCCTTGGGGACACTGAAGGGCCAGTTTGAATGCCTCTTTGCCGAGGAGGATGGACAATTCCTCGTCGATCAACCTGCGGTCTTGGAGGGAGAAGCAGATCAGTCGAAGAGCTGTAATATTGAAAGGTGTGCTCACGAGTTCTATATGAAAATCTCGAACCGTGTTGAATACCCATGCATCTGAGATCATCGCTGACCAAAATGGGAAAAAAAATGACAGTCTGCCCCCTACACATACATGAGAAAAAACTTGAGGTGTATGTAGACGCCGTATGGGCATCTCGAGACGGCATGTTCATGAAAACCTCTCGACCGCCATGGTCGTCCCCATGATAGGAAGAAAGGGGACCAGGTCGTGGTAACTGGAGCGGTGCTGGAAGGAGCCTCGTCCAGAGCAACGGGATTGGTAATAACTGCAGCCGGCCAGACGGCCCCTGAATCTGCCGTCCCTGTAGAGACCCGCCCCTGGAGCACTTCGCATGGAGGACTGGGCCTTTTCAAGGGCAGTAAATGCACCCACAAAGTGCCCCAGATCCTTAATAAAGGAATTGCCAAATAATAAGCCCTGGGCGTCCTTACCAGCCTCAGTGTGGGCAGGATTGGCCAATTTGGACTCAATCTTAAACAGAATGGCTTTGTGCCGTTCCATGGACAGGGAGGTGTTAACACTCCCAGAGATGCAAATCGCTCTCAGGACCCCACCATTGAGCTTCTCCGGGTCGACCATTCGGCTCTCAGCTCTGGCGTCGTCCGCCAAGCCAAATAGTTTAGCCAGGGGACCAAATATATCGAGGTGTTTGTCTTGGCATGATCTAAATGCCGAGTCCAGCCCTTTGCGTGGGTTCCTTCCCAATTTAGCCAGAAACCGGGTCATCTTAGGGTCTACCTCCAGGATGTCACACACATTATTAGGCACTACAGGCCTGGGACAACTTTCTGAGTGGGCTCCCTAACAAGTTCTCTAGGTATCAAGCCAAATGGCCTGCTAGGAGCCACTCAGCTGACCTCGGATGGTGAAGCTCATTTGGGTCGAACAAGGGCTCGCCCAATGGATCCATGAGGGACAGTCCCCGTGTCTGCAGTTCAAGTAGTCCAGGATCGCCTCTGGACATCTCCGTCTGAGCGTAGGAAAAGAGGTCAAGGCCCAACTTAGCGGAATCCCTCTCAGAGTCGCTCTCAGACTCATCAGCCTCCTCACTGGACCCGATTTCTGAGTCAGAGTTGCTCTCTCGCTGTGCTCTCGCACATTTCCATCACCGCGCCCATTCTGCTTGGCGTGGAAAGGCTTTCTTGTGTGGTTGAGACACACTTTCTCGAGCGACCGAAAGTATGCCAGTCATAGGGGTTCTGGAGGAAGAGGGGGAGTTATGTTTGGATTTTTGTTGAGCCTTCCTCGGTGTCTCACCTGAAAGGTCCACAGCAGGATGCGAGTGGTACGTCATAGAGCTAGCAAATTGAACATCCAATGGATGCGCGAGCAAGGCCTGAGAGATAGTCTGAGACAGGGCTGATGACCTGGAACCCATGGCTGCCATGATGGCATTCGTCACCGAGCGCTGTAGCACTGAAGCCTGAGCTCCCTCAGCGTAGCGAGACAGGTCAACCAATGGGTGCGGGGATCTCCCCCAGACAAATGGGGTATCCCCAGTGGTAGCGGAACAGGCAGGTACCCTAACCTTAGGCATGACAAAATTACCCACACTATGCAGTTAGAATGATATAGTTACTGACACCTAAACAGCTGCAAAGTAACCAGAACAGTAAAAGTTAATCACCAAAATTAAGCAATCCAGGGAAAGGTAAATATGAAATATCTCACCAGGGCCCAGACCAGTAGTAACTACACAAGGCAGGAAGGGCTAAGAAAAAGGACGTGGTGAGAAAAACTGGAAGGAAAGTGCAGTCCCAAAACTTGCGAGGATCGTGGGAGTAAAAAACATGTCCAGTAAGGCAAAGCTCGCGAATGGGTCAAAACAGTCTAACGTTCTAATACAATTACGCGAACGCGAAATATCGCTCTCGAACCGAACACTGCCATGAAGCAAGAGTCTCTGGCTTTCGCGCAAGATAACTGATAAACGCCACCCCTAAAATGTCCGAATGGAGCTGAACAAGGGCACAAAAAAGGCGCCAAATGGCGACAACACTGCCCAGGACCCGAGGGAGCCTCAAAAACAGAGGGAAAACAAGGGAACACAATAGGAGTAACAAAGGAACAAAATAGGAGCAGATCCAGTCAGAAGGGTACAGAACCAAAAGTCCCAAGTAGGGACAAAAGTAAAAAAAGGGCAGGGGTGTAACAAAAGACCCCAAAACAGTACAGGGAAGAGACCCTTTAGCTGGTCTGGGATCCTGAGTCTACCATAAACACTAGCAAAACACAAACTGAAATACATGCAAAATAAAAGCAAAATAGCAAACAACCCACAATAAACTGAAAACCCACAGAACAGAGAAAATAGGTACTAATCTGACTGTGGAGCAGCAAAGAAAGAGGAAGGTCTTAGGGAGGTGCCTACTATTATTCTGGGACACGGCTGGGAGTGGCCTATGTTACTATGCATACATTATTTTTCATTATGTTCTGTATTCTTTGCTGCTATTGGTGGACAGTAAAGAAATGGATATGCAATATGAACCTCCATGTCTTGCAAAAAAATCTATTTTAAGTTGGAATTTCTTTTTATAAGACCTTCAGGAAAAAAAGGCTAATAGGTTATTTACTACATTCAAAAGTGATAATTCAAAAGAAGTTTCAAATTAAGGCCAAAATAGCAAAGTCGAAGGCATAGCTGACTTTTGACTATTTTTGCTCTAAATTGGAACTTCACTTTCAATTCACTTTGAATGCTCACTTTAGTGAATAACCCTGTGTATCATTTAGTTTGGATGGAATGAGACATATAAGTCATGTTTAATACCAGGGCTACATTATCAACCATAGTTACATTGTATTTCACTAATAAAGTCTGAAATAATAAAACAGCATACCAATAACTATGGCCAGGTTGACCATAATTCAAGCTCAGATCAAGGTCCCAAAGGTCAAGGTCAGATCAAAACCATGAAGATACCTGGCCACACTTGACCCCATTCATCTGTGTTCTAATTATAATCAAGAGTTTCCCAGAGCTCTGTTATATGTTTCTCTCTTTAGAATGCCAATATGACCTACATATATAAATATGCAAAAATCTTCATGAAAGATTACAATAATAATACATCCTAGAATCCAACAATGCGATAAAATATGTACAACAGTCAGACTGATTATCTAAAATACTTAGAAAAGTTGAATAAAGCTCTTACAAATAAAAACATCCATCATCATCATTTCATCTTCAATGAGAAGACAGATTTTGTAATTATGTGAATATAAGGAGATAATATGTTCTAACAAACAATTCTTTCACTGTAATAATACTCATAGTGTCAATGAATTATTACTAACTGGTTGCATATTTTTCTCGATGTGTAGGTAATTATATTAAAATCCCACTTCCAAAGAGGTTAAAAGGATTGTCTCGTATGGATCTATTTTTCATTTCTGTGCATTATTTCTGTTCTTCTTAACTCCTTCAATACCACTACAAAACATATTTTTCAAGCATGGGATATATAGTTTGCACATACATGTAGGATAAAACAACAGTTTTGCATATAGATTGCTGCTTGAGATACATATCACATTTTTTGTAAATTATTAATTTGTTAAATGTACCGTTTCCATAAAAAACATGTAAGTGGCGGTTTTAGAGATTATGTGGTATATTTTTTATCACATACTTTTTTGTCAACTGAAGTAAGCCAACAAAATACAGCATAATACCTTAACACCATACTACACACATGGCTACCAACGAAGGACGTGTGGGAATTTTTAGTAATGTACTTTCTGACAATTAGAATATGTCTCTCATTAATACCTAATATATCTTTTCATCAACTAACCAATTTCTACAGGTGGATAATGCAAAATATCACTGTAACGGATCGCCTGGCACCCTGACTGGGTACCTCCGTTGAAGGATGCTCCTAGCACTTCCTGAGGACTCCAAGCACTCTGGCAGACACCACAACCACCGAACCGGAGAAACAAATAAATTCTCCCAAGCATTGAATGCTGTAGACAGTTGAATAGGAACCATACGAATAGGTTTACTCTCCTAGCAGTCAAACTGGAACAGCATACAATAAATCCTTCCCCCAATAATGAGGCGACACTTCACTTTGAGGGTTAAAACAGGAACTCCCTGTACTGTCACATACAGTCTCTTTTATTCCCAATCCACAAACATAGTACAGCCCACAGGGCGTTACAAAACAACCAATCAATCCGTACAATACACCCAGACACTCCCACACAAAATCCTCACCTCTGCAGGTGATATGATTACTGAACACAATGGGTAATCTCATTATCACCGGCAGAGGAATACAGTTTTTACACAATATTTCTAACTTCTAAAATATACATGTCACAACCATAAAACATACATTTTCATAATCAATCCATTCAGGGGAACAACATATTAAAAAATGGCACGAATCAGACCAGGGGTTCAAAAGTTAAGGGAAAGTCCTTTGTGACTAAATGAAGCATGGCTTTCCGGCCCAAACCAGTTTCAAAGTCTTCTATCCTGGAGATAAGTAATTCAATTATCTCCCAGGACAGACACAAGACTCCATTAAGCACATGGTTGCAAAAAGACACAAAACACTTTAAAATACATAAAGTCACATTTACACATAACACACAGACATTTCACATATCCCCAGATAGCTGGGATCTGAGTGCACATTATTAGATGAATGGCACTCAGATCACACAAATAAGCCTTTCTGCAGGGGAAATAAACAGTTTAACCTGCAGGGCCATAGTCCAAAGGGAGCAGGCGAGCAACCAGGCTTCTCCAGTTCACAGTGGCGAGGTTGGTTTTGCCACACTTCTCCCCTTTACCAACTAGACTAACAGGGTATCTGACCTCCTGCCGGTCAGTGCCCTGGTTAGTCCAGCAACCCACCCACAAAACAGAAACAGCAGTACAGCCCACCCACAATAACTGGTTACTACACCTGGGTAGAGGAGAACTTTGTCCATGTCCAGGTGCCTCACCACGACTGTGTGGGCAACTGTTAGGCTGCCTTGGTGGGTTGCTGAGTGGGCAGAGACCAGCGGTACTCTGCCCTGATGCCAGTGCTACCACGGAAGTAGCCTGGTGGGAGCCTGGTTGTGGGAGGGAGAGACCGACTGTCTCCCCTCTGGATACACCGCTCTGTGGCTGGGGAACAGGACCGACTGTCCCTACCCCTTGTGCTGTAAGTGCAGAGACTACAGTCCCATCTGCACTGTTGGGGGTTGTAACATCTCCCCTTGCTGGGTTAGGCTGCCGCTGGAGAGAGGGTGTAACAAGCTCCTCTCTCTGAACTGTAGACTGCCGCTGGGGAGAGGGGGTAACCTGCTCCTCTCCCTGACCCTCTCTTTGCTGGTGGAGAGGGGGACCAACTGTCTCCCCATTCAATATTTTGTCCTGCGGCTGGGGTGCGAGACAGACGGTCTCTGCTTCCTGGGGTACACACTACCGCTGGGAGGAAGGACGGCACCTTCAGCTCCCTGGGGTACACACTGCCGCTGGGGAGGAAGGACGGCACCTTCAGCTCCCTGGGGTACACACTGCCGCTGGGGAGGAAGGACGCCACCTTCTGCTCCCTGGGATACACACTGCCGCTGGGGAGGAAGGACGACCACCTTCGGCTCCCTGGGACTCACACTGCCGCTGGAGATCTGGGCCGACCGCCCAGCATCCCTGTAGGGCCGGTAGAGAGACCGCCGTCCCATCTCCACCTGCCATCTGTGGGTCTTCCCAGGACCAGTCTGTGAGGTCCCTCAACATTTGCGAGTAAGGACCACCTGCTTCCGCACCTGGCAACTCCGGCTGCTGCTGGGGATCTGGGCCGGTCCCATCTCCACCTGCCTGTTGTGGTTCCTCACAGGACCAGTCTATGAGGACCCCTACTTCGGGTTCCTGCGGCCGCCTCAGGGGGAGACGGCTAGCCTCCTCGGATGCAGCCTCTACTCGGCTGCTGTAACACTCCTTCCGCTGAGCATACTCTCTCTCTTTCGCCAGCCGGAATTCTCGGGCCAGCCTTGTGTTTCGCTCGGCCGTGACCTGGTTCCAGATCACCCGGCGTACCTCCATGGGTAAATCATCCCCATACTGGGCCACTCGCTGCCTCACCTCGGCCATCCAATCATCGCCAGAGCATTCCATACTTGTCTGCTCCAAGTCGCTGGATACCTCTGCTCCCAGGGGCGCTGCACGTGTGCTAGCGTTGCCCTCAATTTGTAACTCCACGAACGGTGTCTCTGAGCTGCTTTACCTCGCACTAGGACGCCATCCCACCGCTTGCCACCAATGTAACGGATCGCCTGGCACACTGACTGGGTACCTCCGTTGAAGGATGCTCCTAGCACTTCCTGAGGACTCCAAGCACTCTGGCAGACACCACAACCACCGAACCGGAGAAACAAATAAATTCTCCCAAGCATTGAATGCTGTAGACAGTTGAATAGGAACCATACGAATAGGTTTACTCTCCTAGCAGTCAAACTGGAACAGCATACAATAAATCCTTCCCCCAATAATGAGACGACACTTCACTTTGAGGGTTAAAACAGGAACTCCCTGTACTGTCACATACAGTCTCTTTTATTCTCAATCCACAAACATAGTACAGCCCACAGGGCGTTACAAAACAACCAATCAATCCGTACAATACACCCAGACACTCCCACACAAAATCCTCCCCTCTGCAGGTGATATGATTACTGAACACAATGGGTAATCTCATTATCACCGGCAGAGGAATACAGTTTTTACACAATATTTCTAACTTCTAAAATATACATGTCACAAACATAAAACATACATTTTCATAATCAATCCATTCAGGGGAACAACATATTAAAAAATGGCACGAATCAGACCAGGGGTTCAAAAGTTAAGAGAAAGTCCTTTGTGACTAAATGAAGCATGGCTTTCTGGCCCAAACCAGTTTCAGAGTCTTCTATCCTGGAGATAAGTAATTCAATTATCTCCCAGGACAGACACAAGACTCCATTAAGCACATGGTTGCAAAAAGGCACAAAACACTTTAAAATACATAAAGTAACCTTTACACATAACACACAGACATTTCACATATCCCCAGATAGCTGGGATCTGAGTGCACATTATTAGATGAATAGCACTCAGATCACACAAATAAGCCTTTCTGCAGGGGAAATAAACGGTTTAACCTGCAGGGCCATAGTCCAAAGGGAGCAGGCGAGCAACCAGGCTTCTCCAGTTCACAGTGGCGAGGTTGGTTTCGCCACAATCACATATCCCAATGTGTACCATTATAGTTCTGGATTGCTTCGTATTAGTCAGCAACATAATTTGAAAGCAAAACCTAACTTCAAAGTGATACCAAAACCTACCTGTAATAAATCAATGTCAAACCCTTACTCTAAAGCATAATGAAAATCCTAGTGTCAAAAAACAATGTAAGCTTGGTGCGTACATATGGGGTAAGGGTAATGAGTCTAACATTGTAACATTATTAGCTGTGCATTTTAACTATTAACTAAAAATCGTATATGTTACATACATTTTCTTTACATAAAAATATTTTTAAATGCTCAACCTTCATAATAATTAAATTGTTTCACTACAAATAGCATTTACTATAAAAAGAGCTTTTAATCAGCCTGTGGAATTGAAATTGCAATTAATAAATAGCAAATTGTATCGTACTTTCTATGGTTTGCTGTGGAATACTCCGTAACACTCATCATGCCGGATATTGACATTGAAGTTCAGTAGCCACACTAACATGCAGACAGCCATCCCACCCATGACGAAGCTGCAATGAGTGTTGTACTTCTGTGCGTCTGGCATCTTTCGGGACACTAATACAATGGGAAATTCAATATCACTGCCTGGCTATCTAAATATTGTTACAATGGCCATGCTTTGACGTATACGAAGGCATAGTTTTCCCCACTGTTCTACCATCTTGAAGGTGATGAGTGTCTTCCATGCAGTTTCCCCTTTTCCTAATGTAATGGGAGTTATTTGCTGTGCTCACTCCCAGCTGGACTCCCAACGTTCACAGTGTATGTGATGGTGACCTGATCTTCACCCACGTTTGTTCTCTTTGTACTGGCTTACCTCAGGTCATGAATTTTTATTGGTTCTACAGAAGTTTGAAGAGCGGTACATACACAAGCTTTGCCGCAAGAGGGCATGTGTCTTCACGGCCAGAGGACAAGCTGCATAGTGTACTTAAGTTCCAGATCTGCTAAAAACTTGTGCAAAAGCAAAATCCATTGATTTCACTTGACAAACACATGGACATTGCGCCCTTTGCTATTGTGTCCTGCTACCTGTTGTGGTGATTACCCCCACTGTGTGAGGGTTTGAAGGGTGAACTTTTCTTAGAAGATAAGCCCTAGAGAGGGCTAAGTGATCTATCCAGGTAAAAACATTCTATTGGTTAACCCTTACATATAAAATCTAACTCTGAAATTGACCAAAAGTGTATTTCCTATGGGATGCCTCAAAAATAAATTAAAAATGTAAAATGTAAATAGTTTTGTGAACCTTTATTAATAGTTCTAAACTCAAAAAGAAAAAGAAAGAAATTAAGAAATAATACAGTAAATATGCAGTGTAACATAAGAAGTGAAACACATCATACAAGTTATTTGTGAGTGGTTTTAATGTGCTGGATAATTTAATTATAATGGTATATCAGTAGGGTATCAGCATCTGTATGAATCTAGGTAAGGAGATTGAATTTACCCCTTGGATTCTATAAATCCCAAATTGCCTTTCTACATAGTATTATCCCATAATATAGTATATCAATGTAAGAAATAAGATCAAATAGATAGAAAAATGAATTTCAGAAGCTATGTCTACACTTGCACAATTGTTACAGAATTGTAGCTACACATTGTTATGGGCAAATGCAAATATTACAAGTTTTAGAATGAAATGTTGTAATTCTTAAACTGTGTACTTTGTCTTTAAGAGATATTGCAAACTGACAAGGTGTTAGAAATGGAACATATTGTTAATCATAACTGTTTCTTTAAGCAATAACCTCAGTGCATATTATGTTTACGCCATTTTGTCCCAGACGAATTACAATAACAATAATGCATAAACAAGCTTCAAGGCTATACTACGACTCTTGCAGTACACAATATACTGTGGTAACCTTAGTAGATAAGGATGTTCAGACTTTAATATGCCATCTTGAACTAAGTCAGGAAAATTTCCATGACGTATGCACCCTTTAGTTATGGACTTGTATTTTTTAGGGAGGTCCTAAAATTAATAAAGTAAAAGAAGTGTTACTTTTTCATATATGAACTACGGTAACCCTAAAATGGAGACACCTAAGGTATAAATAGGTGTACTTTTAAATGTTAAGACACAGAGGAGAGACTTGGAGACAGACGCTGCTCCATCTTAAAATGAAAGAGAGGCTGACATGATGACATGTTCAGAAAGATATGTTAACCTATTAATGATATTTGCAAGCATTTAGTTTAATCTTATAAACTCTGCTTTAATGGATTTTATATGTCTATATTTATATTTTTATATAATAAATATCAAAAAGACAACATTTTATTGCTTCCAAGACAATCCTTATTTTATATTGTATTCTCAATTATTTATGTACGTTAAATAGAGGATCTCTTACACTAACTACATGAAATTTTGGCTAAGATATCTGTATGGTTAGCCCTACTAAGTTCTATGCTTTAAGATGTTATAGTGGTAAATAGAGGAACCAGCCAAGGTTACAACATGTATCTAAAAGATTCATATTTAAAAAAAAAAAGTATCTAAATACAAGCTGGAAGATATACTCTGAGATGTATATCGTATCCCCTAATGTTTCAGAGATAGAGAATGCCTGGATACCTGGAGATCACTAGATTAGAATATATCTGACAATATAATACTATACAAAGAGGTAGCTAGCCTAAAGATACTAGGAGCCACTTCTGAACTGAAGGAGCCAGTAACAAGCTAGAACTATCTAAATGTTCGTTTGTCAAATGGTTACCTCAGATAATTCAGTTCTACTGAATGGTGATTGCCAAATTATATGAGACAATTATTTTATTCATTTGATTGCTTGATTGATTTATTGATTGAACACTTAATTGTTTAATTGCATTTATGCACTTTCACTATTTTTTGCCTGTAAATATTTGTATTACTGGGTGTTTGGTAGATTGACAAAGACCCATTCGAGGATCGAATCATTATAGTGTTCCTCACGTTCCAATAAATGTGTCTGAAGCTATAGGAGTGCCAGGACCTCTTCTCTTTTACCGGTATTTATTTTGGACTTGTGCTGGCCCATGGTCTAGTATTAGCACCCTTGGCTTATGTGGATTGAGTGAGGTTCCTATTGGTATAATGTGATACATAATAAAATATATCGCTACCCCAAACCTTTTCATTTTACATCTATCTCATCAAGCCTAGTTCTAGTGTCAAATGTGTTAGCTGCTAAATGTCTTGCCAAATATGTTTAACTCTGCCAAAATTGCACAAATCAAGTAAAAACTGGTCAGTTTGTCATAGTAACGTATGTAGCAAGCGTACCGGACTGAGGAAGCCAACGAATGGTGAAACACGTTTCTAGAGGATAAAATGCTTTTTAATATTGGTATATTTTTTCATATTGCACTATCTTTGTTGTTTTTATAAATATAAAAAAGTAATACTTTTTTTAATATCATTACCTGAGTTCCTGCACTTATAAAAGAAGGTGGTGTGGTCCTCAACCATACAAAGCTACAATACTGAGCCGGGATTCGGGCTCCACGTTTGTGAGAATAACTATTACTACACATAAGTTTCTCTCTTAAAGCAATATTACACTATTTCCAAAATGTAGTTTCACTCTGAGATACATCACTGGATAAAAGGATCCATTAAAGGAACTAATACGGGAGAGGGGAGCAGTCGCCCAAATGGACCTAAAAGCTATACACACCAGAGCTAGGTGGATTAGCTCTGGACCATGTGAGTGTTCCATATAAGATTTTGCTCCTTAAAATATATAAATCCACTGTTTCTTATTGAAATTTCACTTTTTGTGTGGTTTTAGAGGTTTGCACATTCAGTGTGGTAGCAGCTACTAATTGAAGAATATTTGATTAATTAATAAGAGTTTTTAACACACAACACTTTTTTGTAGGACATAAATGTAGACTATAACTGTTTTCAATAGTTCTTCAAGACTCACCTTCCCCTGGTCGAAACTAGACTGCCTACGTGGCCCAAACCTTTCAATATTTTTGTTAACATTTATATATTATTTAACCCCTTAAGGACCAAACTTCTGGAATAAAAGGGAATCATGACATGTCACACATAAATAAAGTGTTCTATCTATGTTGTACATATGAAGTATATTAAATCAGCTATAACTGTTGAATATTAATTATTTTCCATTTTGCTACTTTTTTTTACATATTTTGCTGGGAGGAATCTTATTTACGATGATATCAAAGGTAAGCAAAATCACTTAAATATTTTTCACTACAAAAGGACAAAAATATTAATTTATAATAGATTTTCAAATATTTAATCAAATAATCTTATTGTACAGTAGGTTTTTATAAATAATTAAATAATAGATATTGAATAAACAGTATAGTCTAAAGTCTGATAAATATATATTAAAAATACATTGCCCAGGACCAGTGGCGTACACACGATCCATGGGGCACCGGTGCGAAAACTGATCTGTGCCGTCCTCTCCCCCGCCCCCTCCGTGGTTACACCATATGGGCCGGGCCATCACACATGGAGTGACGGGCCTGGTCACAGCTGCGACCCCTGTATGTACGCCACTGTACACACACACACACACACATACAAACACACATACATACAAACACACACACACAGACAAAAATATACAGACACACACATACATACAAACACACACACACAGACACATTTACACAGACACACACACACACCCAGACACATATATACATACATACATACACACACACATACACAGACAGACATACACACACACAGACACAGAAACATTCACACAAACACACATACAAAAAACACACATAGCCAAAATATTTTATTCCCCCTCCTGTTTCCTACCTTTTAGATGCAGGAGGGTGACTTTCCTGGGGTCCAGTGGTGGCTCAGCCTGATGGGAGTCAGAGATCCCACTCTGACTCCCTCCTCTCTTCCTCCCGCGCGGCTCTGTCTGATAGCTGGGAGGAGTGACCAGGGCAGTCACTTCCTCCCAGCGTCTGATGTCATCTCAGGGAACCCAGTCGCGCTGTTAAAGCATGGCAGCGCTGACTGGGCCCCCTGGAAATCCATAGCCATTGGGTGGCCCTAACAGCACGGGCCACACGATGGGCTAATTCACGTGCGGCCCCGGCGGTTTTACCGCGCTGGTCGGGGCTACAACAAATGGCCCTGGAGTGACGGGTCCAGTTGCAGCTGCGACCCCTGTATGTACGCCACTGCCCTGGACATTTGGACAAATTGTAAATATTTTTAGTATCATTTTACTATTTGTGTTTGTTTTCTACTGGTAAATTGTATTGTGTATAAACCCAGTACAATCCTTGATAGACTGATGACTATTCAGGCTCTTCACAATTCATTACAATATCTACATTGTGTAGATGGAAATGAAATGCAGACTATGCATCACATTTGGGGACATTTGGTTTAAAACAATTAACAATTGTATAAAAAAAATAATAGAACAACATACTGTGTCAACAACAAGGACAAAGTAGATAACACATTAGTCATTAGAGTATATTCAAACTTCAGAGCATAACATAGAACTCTCTTCGTAATTTAAAGGGGCACACCAGACCCTTAAAAGTACTTTAGCTTGCTGAAGTGCTCTATGTGTGAATGTATTTAATTTTACAAAAAAAGTGCAGATTCTAATAGAAATTGACACATTTATAAAGTAACCTTGTTACATCCCTTCAGCTGTGAGACACCCAGTCTTGGTACTATCTGGTAATGCAGGTGTCTGGAGATAAACTCAAGAGGCAGCAATTGCTCAGAGTACCTGCTTTATAAAGACTTCTCATTGAGCTGGTAAGTCTGTGATTGGACAGCCACAGAAAGTCGGGTGGATGGCTTGCAAAGGCTGCAGACTAAAGAACTGCAGGTTTTGCAAATTATGTTTTAGATATACCCCTAACAAACCCTGTCCATCTATAATTTAGTCTTTCCACCTTAAATGGTGTGTGTTTTTATGGTGAATAAAAATATGCCAGTTATGATGTAGAAACAATTTTTTTTATGCTGTCATGGAATCCAGTCATTAGCCCCTTTATAACTGTGTCGAGATGGGGAACAGTCACATCTCAATGATTTGGTCTGTGCAAGGAGATAAGAGCAGCAGCCTGGCTGCAGACTAGTAAACCCTACAGTAGGCTTACAGCTGACACAGAGACTGGAAAGGCAAGGTACATACAGGATTTTTGCCGCCCCCCCACCCACCCCCAGTGACATCGCAATGCCCCACCCATATGATCTGCCATATGAACTAACGCCAGTACTGCACACAGTGTGTGTTTACATTAAAAAGCCTGCAGGGACCGGCTATAGACACCAGAACCACTTCATTAAGCTGCAGTGGTTCTGGGGACTATAGTGTCCCTTTAATGTGAGGTAAATTAGAAATTAGTGTCACTAATAATATACTAGATTGCCTACTTACAACCAGATGAGGATGGTGATGGGCTATGGCTGCAGTCTGGCTCTACTGGTCTGGTGTACAACAGGATCTCTGGAGGCTGTTTGTAACTGTGGTCACAAAATTCAATGTTCTGGGAGAACGGGAAGCAGCTTAATTTTTTGGGGCCCCTTACACAGCTCAAGGTCTGGGCCCCAGGGCCTGACGGTGAGTATGCCCATAAAGCCCACCCATAAGTCCACCTACATGTTCCACCCATGAGTTCGCTCACAGGGAGTGGAGTGTGTAGGGGATGTGTTATGTGTTACTGAAGAGTATCTAATGTGTGTGCTTATGGAATGTAATGTATAGGGATACCAGTTTGTGTAGGTGATGCAGTGTGTTTGTGTGTAGTGGAAGCAGTGTGTTTGTGTGTAAGGGATAGAAAGCAGTGTGTGTTTGTGTATAAGGATTGTATTGTGTGTTTCTTGTTGTGTGTAAGGGATGCATTGTGTTTGTATGCATAAGTGATGAAAAGTGTGTTTATGTGTATGTAAGGGATGTGTTGAGTGTGTGTAAGAGATGCTTTGTGTTTCTGTGTGTGTGTGTGTAAGAGAAGCAGTGTGTGTTTGCATGTGTGTGTAAGGGATGCATTGTGTGTTTCTGTGTATATGTGCAAAGGATGCATTGTCTTTATGTGTAAGGGTTGCATTGTGTGTTTCTCTGTGTGTAAGGGAAGCATGTTGTGTTTCTGTGTGTATAGGGATGCATTGTGTGTGTGTGTGTGTGTGTGCGTGGTGTGAAAGAGCTCCCTGTCCTGCCCCCTGTCTATAGAGCTCTCCCTTCCATCCCTTAGAGATCTCCCCTGCCCCTTAGTGGTCTCTCCTCCCCCCCCCCCACCTCCCTTAGTGGTCTCCTTTTCTCCCTGACTTTCCATTAGTGGTCTCTCCTCTCCCCCCCTCCCTTAGCGGTCTCTCTTCACCCCCCTCCCCTAGTGGTCTCTACACCACCCCCTCCCTCCTTTAGTGGTCTCTCCCTCCCCCATGTTCTCCTCAACCCCCCTCCCTGTGTTCTCATCTCCCCGTGTTCTCCTCTTCTTCTCCCCCTGTGTTCTCCTCTTCTTTCCCCCTCCCTGTGTTCTCCTCTTCTTCTCCTCTCCCTGTATTCTCCTCTTCTTCCCCTCCCTGTGTTCTCCTCTTCTTCCCTCCTCCCTTTAATCTTTCTCCCTCCCTCCCTGTAATCTTCTCCCCTTCCCTGTAATCTTCTCCCCTCCCTGTAATCTTCTCCACTCCCCCTCCCTGTAATCTTTTCCACTCCCCTCCCTCCCTTTTAATCTTCTCCACTGCCCCCTCCCTCCCTGTAATCTCTTCTTCTATCCTCCCCTCAATGCCCCTCCTTCCTGTAATCTTCTCCCTCCCTCCCTCCCTGTAATCATCTCCACTCCCCCCTTCCTGTCATCTCTTCTTCTCTCTCCCCCTCCAATCCCTCCCCTCCCTTTAATCTTTTCCCCTCCCCTCCCTCCCTTTAATCTTCTCCACTGCCCCCCTCCCTCCCTGTAATCTCTTCTTCTCTCCTCCCCCCTCCAATCCCCCTCCCTCCCTGTAATCTTCTCCTCACCTCCCCTTCCCTGTAGCGTGACCGAGCTCCTCTCCGGTCCTCGACCCGGCCGGACTGACAGGAAGTGCGGACCGGAGAGGAGCTCAGCCACGCTACAGGGAAGGGGAGGTGAGGCAGTGCGGCAGCCGCCTGAGCGCTCTCTACAGAGCGCTCAGGCGGCTGCAGCATTTAAAGGGACGGCGATGGGGGTGCAGGGCGCCCCCTCCTATATGGCGCCCTAGGCGGCTACCTAGTTCACCTTATAGGAAGCGCAGGCCCTGATTGTGTGTGCCTGTAAATGTCTTTGTGTACCTGTCTGTGCTTGTATCGGTCTGTCTGTGCCTGTCTGTCTATGCCTATCTATGGCTGTGATTGTCAATCTGGGGCAGTGTGTGTCTGTCTGTGGCTGTGTGTGCCTTTTTGTGTCTGTGTGTGTTTGTCTATGGTTGTGTGTACCTGTCTGTGTCTATGTGTACCTTTCCTTGCCTGTGTATGTGTCTGTGTATACATTTCTGTGTATGTGTGCATGCCATGCCTATCTTTGTATACCTTTCTGTGTATGTGTGTGTGCCGTCCCTGTCTGTTTGAGTGTATCTGTGCCTGCGTATGCATATGAATGCTTGTGCTGTGTTTGTTTGTGTGCCGAGTGGCGTGTTAAGCAGGGCGATTGTGGAGGGTCAAGGGGCCATCAAATTATTTTGTGCTCAAGTCCTCCATTATATTTTGACAATAGCAATGCCCATAACAGTAAAAAATTGCTGTATATATCATGCATTAAAAACCTCAATCACACGTTGAATCTAAAATGCCTCCATATATGGGATCTGGCTGCAGCACCAGCAATACAGATGTCCAGTATGGAGATTTTGTCTTTTCTCACTGAGTGTCTCTCACATTGGCTTACACTTTTTGGCTTACCTCCATATTAAAGGATACTTGAACATATGTCAAAATTGCATTCCGTTTGAGCTAAAAAACCTATTAAGATTAGTTGTGATTATATGAGGATGCGTATCACCAAGGACATTAAATGAAATATTATCCAACATCCGTTGCTATGATGGGATTTTATTTTGCCCAAAAGCCTTACTACTTTATTTTTATAATCCTCTCCAGCTTCCAGTTTTTGCTGTGATTTAAGAAGCATATCTCTCGATACAGCATAAATATGGAGCTATTAAATGTTACTGACTTATTTTGTTGCTTCTTCAGAACATGCGTATATTGTTAACATAAAACACTTTAAAAACAGTGTTGTCCATTGAGGGTAGAGAGATTGGGTTAGTCATTTTGTTTAACAAGTTCTTTTCATAGTTTGTTCTCACTTCAGGCCGCACTTAAAATTTCCGTCAAGGGAAAAAGCTACAGATTATATTGAAACCATTAATCTCATACCATGAAAAATGATTAGCCAAGGCAAAAATTGACTCTCTAATACATGTGGTTGGAACTATCGGCTAAACATTTAAAACAGGCAGGCTTCAATGTGTCTTGGAGAAAACACTGAATAATTAATTAGAAATGAAATTACAGGTACTAACAATATTCACACTCAAAAATTGTAATTGTTTATAAAAATGGGGGGGGGGGCGTAGAAGCACTAAAACTCTACAATAAATAGCTGTAGGCAGTTTAAAAACAAGCAAGGGTTATTAATATTTGATAACATTATGAGTTTTCAAATCAATAGCTTATAAGAGAAAATCTGACACCTTGCGACATGAAGAATTTAATTATATGGAGATTTAAAATGTACTTATTACAGCAATCATATTGCTCTGAATAATGTCATTATTCTTTGTTGAGACTCAAACCAACATGCTATGGCAATGAAAAATATCCAAATGGAATACAAATTCACCCCTATGTATATTAGAAAGATATTGCTTTGACCTATATTTACAAGCCAGAGGCACAGATGACTCAAGCTAGATAGTACTGTTATATTGACTACCCAGTCACTAGATGGTGGTGCCACTCTGGTTTATTGATGTTACCATTAATCAGGGATAGGTAATCTTTAGCACCCCAGGTGTTGTAGACTCCATCCCTCCTAGTGCTCTTAGACCAGGGGTTCTCAACCCAGTCCTCAGGACCCCCTACCAGTCCAGGATTTGGGGATTACCTGGGTGTGTCTCAGGTGTTTAGAAAAAGAGGAAAAAAACACCTTAGACTCTAAGGTGTTTTTTTTTCTAAACACCTTAGACACACCCAGGTAATCCCTAAACCCTGGACTGGTAGGGGGTCCTGAGGACTAACGTTGAGAACCCTTGTCTTAGACCCATAATGCTGGCAAAGCATCATGGGAGGTGTAGTCCAAAACATCTGGAGTGCCAAAGGTTGCATAAGCCTGCCCTAGATTCTAGGTACTAGATTAATATTTTTCAACACAGTCCTTGTAGCACATCAACAGTCCAGGTTTCTTTCAGTTGGAAAATGTCTAAATCCTAGACTCTTGTCATATCTTCAGTGATGGGTATAGGAAACCACTGTTCTAGAACCTACTCTTCCTGTTGGATATGTGTATTAAATATATATGTATACCTCATGTAAAAATGTATAGACCTCTACGATAGATTGTATGCTATAATTAACAGAGTTTTAACTAAATTAAGAATTGTCAAAAATTACAAATTTAAAGCCATAATAGCCAAACATGAACCATTTTCTTACTGAGTTATGTCTCCATTGAAGTTTTTCTCAGCTTGAATTTAGAAATCTCCAGGTAAATTCCTATCAGTTCACAAATTGTTACATTATGGTTCTTCGGTAATTTATGCAATCTGCAGAACATTTTTTTCCAAATAAATGTTAGAAATAACATGTATAGTATTTATATCATAGTTTAAATTGAGTTGGGACACATAGTAGACTTAATGTTGGTTTTCAAACAGTGTAATGACAGAAATGTTCAAGTTAGTAAGTGGCCATTTAAGGAGTTTGATGTCCTCGAGGTTGGTGGTTGCTCACTGTAACTGTGCTTTGTGATTTATAGTCCAATTTATTGTTTATTGATCCACAAGATTTTACTTGTCTTCTATTTCATCTTTCTTCATCCT
Source organism: Pelobates cultripes (assembly GCA_933207985.1). NCBI lineage: Eukaryota > Metazoa > Chordata > Amphibia > Anura > Pelobatidae > Pelobates > Pelobates cultripes. The sequence goes on along the minus strand of OW240912.1, from coordinate 385,022,118 downwards.
CTAAAGTTGTCATGTGACTAGTCTGCCTTGTGGAAAAAATTATAGAGTGCCACGGCTACACTACTCAACTTACAATTATAGATTTGGGGACCCCTAGTCACTTGGGGGGGGTTTACATTTTTATTTAGGGCCCCCACCCGCCGCGCAGGGGTGGGGGCCAGGGGTGGAGGACAGTAGGTCCCCCACAATTTTTTATTTATAGCCCCCACCCACTTCTCAGGGGTGGGGGCATGGGGGGAGGACAGTAAGTCCTCCCAATTTTTATTTATGGCCCCCACCCACTGCGCAGGGGCGGGGGCCGGGGGGAGGACAGTAGGTCCTGCCCCCAAATTTTTATTTATGGCCCCCACCCACTGCTCAGGGGTGGGGGCTGGGGGGAGGACAGTAGGTCCCCCCCCAATTTTTATTTATGGCCCCCACCCACTGCACAGGGGTGGGGCCAGGGGGGAGGACAGGAGGTCCCGCCCCCAAATTCTTATTTATGGCTCTCACCCACCACTCAGGGGTGGGATCCGGGGGGAGGACAGTAGGTCCCACCCCTTATTGTTATTTAGTGCCCCCACCCGCCGCACAGGGGAGGGCGCCGGGGGGCGGACAATAGGTCCCCCCCTTATTGATATTTGGGCCCCCACCCACCCATCAGGGATGGGGGCAGAAAGGGGACAATAGGTTCCCCCCCCTTCTTGGTATTTAGGACCCCCACCCGCCGCTCAGGGGTGGGGGCGAGGAGAGCAATAGGTCCCCCCTTTAGTTTAAAAGCCCCACCCGCGCGTCGCGGGTGGGTGCTCAGGAGGCTGTTCGCTGTTTTATAGACATGCCCCTACTCACGATACAGCGAGTAGGGGCATAATTTAATAATACTAAGTAACCCGCTTATATAGAGGCTGGGTCACATGCTGCACTGGCCAATCACAGCCATGCCATTAGTAGGCATGGATGTGATGGCTTCTAGGTGCACACGAGTCAAACACTTGTTGATTGGCTGCCCTGCAATTATCTGTGAAATAGAGGTGGCTCAATACTATTTATTTGTTTGTTATTAGTGCGTGACCTCTGAGATAAAGAAGCTCAGTAACAAATACCAAATTAAAACTAGCGAATGTCTTCAGCTAGAAGAATCTCCATAACAGATGCTAACTTTGTAGAGCACGTGACATTTGAGACAGAGGTGGCTCAGTAGCAACCACTAATGTAATAACACGTGACCTCTGTGAAAGTAACACATACCAAACATTGAATGAGCGTGTTAACTCTGTGATAGAGGAAACTTAGTAAAGAATGTCAAGTTGAATAAGCCTATTACGTCTGAGACACAGGTGGTTCAGAAGCAAACTTGAAGAGAGTGTAGTCTCTATGAGAAAGTTTAGAAGCAAACATCAGATTGAATGATTGCATAGGTACTGTGGTAGGGAGTTTAAATAATTAATAGCAAATTTGATGAGCATGTAACCTCAGGGATAGGTGGCTCAGTCATGAATGATGAGTACATAACTTCTGCAACAAACTAAGTATTGCAACAAGCTCAAATTTTAAATAGCACATAGCTGTGATGAAGAAAGCACAGAAACAGACAACCAATTTAAGATTTTGTGCCTTCTGTATTTAACCCCTTCAGGACCGGACTGTTTTGTGATGTTTGTGCATTAAGCACCAGAGCTATTTTAACGCTTTTGTGGTGTTTGTGTTTAGCTGTAATTTTCCGCTCTCTCATTTACTGTTCCCATTCAAATTATATATTTTTTTTTCAGGACAAAAAGGGCTTTCTTTACATACTATTATTTTTATCATGTCATATAATTTAATTAAAAAAATAATAATAAAATATGGTGAAAAATTAAAAGAAAAAAACATTTTTTTTTACTTTTACTTAAAAAATCTTTTACTGATCTACAAAATCGAATGAAACAAACTGCTAAATAGATTTAAAATGTTGTCCTGAGTTTAAAAATACCGAATGTTTATGTGTTTTTTGGCTTTTATTTGCAAGTTATAGGGCTATAAGTACAAGTAGGAAATTGCTGTTTCAAAATGTACATTTTTCAAATGTATCAATAGTGACATTGTAACACTGTTATGTCATAAATCTCCAAACAAACACCCCACATGTATATATTTTTCTTAAACTAGATAACACAGGGTTTTTAGCTAAAAATATTTTGATACTTTCTATGCAGCCATTTTACCACAAACCTTTGCCAAACTTTGCATAGTTAGTTTATTTTTTTCACATACATTGCAATTCAGGTATAAATTCACAGATTCTGTTAGGTGTCACAACCAAACAACACCCCCATATGTGTTCAGCAACATCTCCTGAGTACAGGGATACCCCCCATATATAGGTGTGTCGGGTTGTTGGGGGGCTAAAAGGCCACATTTGGCAGGTACGCATATCAGTTTCCCAGCTTGGAATTTTGACATAGGCTTGTCGGGTTCTTTGGGGGCTAAAAGGCCACGTTTGGCAGGTGCGCTTATCAGTTTCCCAACTTGGAATTTTGACATGTAATCAACCTGCGCCCATGTCCCATTTGAGCCAATGTATTTTACCCCCATCAAACTATATATTTTTGAAAAGTAGACAACCCAGGGTATTTTAAATGATGGTATTTTAACACTTTTCATGCACTGAATTCCACCACCAGCCTTTGTCAAACTTTTGGGTAGTAATATTTTTTGTTTCTTTGTCACACATATTGTACATTAGGCATGAATTAACAGATCCTGTTATGTGTCACTTCCAAACACTGCCCAATATGTTCAGCAACATCTCCCGAGTACAGTGATACCCCCCATGGATAGGGTTGCTGGGTTGTTTGGGGGCCAAAAGGCAACAATCAGAACTTGTACATGTCAGTTTTTCAACTTGATATATAGGTATGCTTGGTCTATCTTCAGTGTGACATATTTTTCCAACCCCCAGTTAATGTTACCATCATGACAGTATATATAGTAAATATTTTTATAAAATAGACATCAAAGGTTATAGAAGATAGGGTGTTTTGACTTCTTTCCCCCAACCATTTTGCCCCCTAAAGAAAGTGTAGTGGTAATTTTTTAATTCTGCTTTTTATGCACACGTCATCTGGTTTTGGTCAGCTGGTTATGTGTTACTGCCAGAAAACTCATTAGACCAAATGTGCATGTAGCAAATGTACATTTAGCAGCAATCTTTAAACTGACTCCTGCAAATAGAATATAACTGGAGATTTGGGGGAAGGAAACTGACTAACAAAAAATGGCTGCTTTCCAAAGAAACAAAAAATAAAATAAAAATTCAGGAACACTTCTTACAACTGTTCTGTGTGGTACAGCTTGAAACATGTTCCTACACACAGTCCTGGTTTCGAAGGGCAATCAGGACAGTGAAAAGGGGTGTCTGTCCTTTTCCCTTTTTTAAAACAGACCCGGCAACGTTTCTGGGGGGGGGGGGTTTCTAGCAGTTGGCGGTAACTTAAAAATAAAATGTCTGGACTCAGCTTGCACCGCTGTTGGAACTTGTCCATCTCCATAAATTGTTAAATAAATTAATTTCAACTGAAATTGGAGAAAGGTGGTTTTCCCTGGATTATTTTTTTAAAAAAAAGCAAAAATGATTTGTGGGTTGCTATTTGCATCATATAAATAGCCACCTTTTTATACCATGCTTTGGTTTTACGTAAAATAAGATATAGCTGCATCAGCTGATCAGCCAAATCAACACCCCCCCATGTACTTATTATACGCCCTGATGCAAACCGGTTTGGACTCTACTCTGCCCCAGACAGAGACGTCTGACATGCGTTAGTCATGGATGGTGGTTAGCTTGTTGACATCCTTCCTGTCCCTAAATTTTAGTGCAAGCACTTCAGCTTTGCGAAGTGCTTTACATTCGCCTTTTTTTAATTTTGCCTCTATGAGAGATCATGGAAAGTCTTTGGAATTTTTTCTGGCAGTGCCGCAGGCCAGTGTCTGTAAACCATAAAGTGTTTTAAACAGACAGACACTACTAGAAAAATTATCCACATAAAGGTGGTAACCTTTATTAAACAAGGGGTTTAGTAGGTCCCATACAAGTTTCCCACTTGTCCCCAGGAAGTCAGGACAGCCAGGAGGGTCCAGTTGACCATCTTTCCCTTCATATACACGAAAGGTAAACGTGTATCCACTTTCGCTCTCGCACAATTTGTACAGTTTTATGCCATACCTAGAGCGCTTTGAGGGGATGTATTGTCTGAACCCTAATCTCCATTTGTATTTCATTAGAGATTCAACTATGGATACATTTTATTGGGGGGTATAAACATCTGAAAATGTGTCCTGAAAATGGTCTAGCAGTGGGTGTATTTTATAAAGCCTATCGTATTGGGGGTGATCTCTAGGGTGACAGAGGGTATTGTCACTGAAATGTAAAAATCTCAGCAGTAACTCGTATCTGGCTCTAGGCATGGTTTGGAAGAATACTGGACTAGACATTATTGGGTTGGTGCTCCAGTATGAGCGAATCAATGGCTTCTTTATAATCCCCATGAGCATTACATAGTTACATAGTTACATAGCTAAAAAGAGACTTGCGTCCATCAAGTTCAGCCTACCTCACATTTGTTTTTTGCTGTTGATCCAAAAGATTACATTGTAAGAGCCCAGAATTTTTTAAGCTCTGGGACATCTGTGGGATGCCAGTCATGCTCCCTGACTGTATAGCTACCTGGATTGTTATCAATAAATTGGGTAGCATACAAGTTAGTCTGGGAAGCAATCTCCTTCCAGATGGTATCCCCTAAAAATAGTTCTACATACTGCATTGGGGAGAAGCCATCCACATTAACATTAATGCCTGCGTTGGCACTAAAAGGGGGGATGTTGGGCTCGGTTAACTGTGGAGGTACCCAGTCCTCCTCCACATTCGGCGTAGCAGAGGAAGCACAGCTTCTTTCTTCAGCCGGCTCACACACAGATGACATGTCGTCTTGACTAGACGTGTCAGAAAACTGACCTGGGTCAAAATCTGATGCAGTGGCGTCAGAGTCTGACGCCAAGAAGGCATATGCCTCCTGCAAGTTATATATATGCTGCATTTTTACACACGAAAAACAAATTACAAACACACACATTTTTTTAATACTTTTTTTTTCTTTCTTTTTTTTTACTAAAACAGACTAAACAGCAATCCCTAAACTAACTCCTGTCACAAAAATATAATGGAGATTTGGGGGAAGGAAACTGACTGACTAAGACATACCAAGACAGACCAAGACACATATTTTTAAAACAAATGTAATCCTTTAAGGGCAAAAAAAAAAAAAAATACAGACAGTACAAATGCACTGCTGTAACAGATCTGGCAGGGAAGGGGTTAAATGGGGATTTTTTATTCACTTTAGATACTGTATAAAGCTCTGGAACACTTCTGCTGCAACAAACTATCACACTCTCTCGCCTCACAAAACGCTACAGAGGAGAGAGGAGCAGAGATCACAGTCAAAGTGAGTGTTTGTAACACCCACTTTGACAGCAGATAATTACACGCCGCAATTGGCTGTTACTATCTGCCTGGGATGTCTGGCAGATAGTAACAGTGTTATACTGGCGGGAGCGATCTTTGATCGCTTCCTGCAGCCCGTTTTTCACTATGATGGTTCAGGACTGCCAGCAGTCCAAACGCACATTTTACCGCTGACGGTATTGAACCGTCAGTGGTCCTGAAGGGGTTAAGAAATGCAATAACAATTACTAACTTGAAAGAGAGCAACTCCTCCAAAATACAGGTATTGCATATGATATAATGAGCAAATAAATGTGAAGTGTTTATGAATGTGATAGTGTTCCTTAGCAATAGAGCCAAACTACTAGTAAGTGTATCAAAAAACTCCATGGCAATACTAAATAAAATGTGAGGTGTAATGTACAAATATCACTAAACCTCCTGCCCCACAATCCAGCCATTTTGCAGTCTGTCTAAGTGGGCCACAATGCTCCACGGCAAAGAAAACCCTCAGCATTCTGCAAAGTGCATAAAGTAATAAAAACTAGCAAAAAAGCAACAAATAGTGGAGCACTATATATAAATAAAGTGCAGCCTTTATAGTAGTACTTTTAAAATACAAAAAACACTGATCTTAAAAATCTGTTGTTGTAAATCTGTACATACACCTTTAAAATATAAATAGTATATAATAGTGTAAAACCCTTAATAAAAATGGAACACTCACACTATACAGAACTAATGCAGCTAGCTCTGGTGCGAGAAGCTTGTGGGTCCATAGAGATGACTCCTCCCTTATTCAGAGACATGTGGAATCATCTTTTATTCAAATATTCTTATGTAGATAATTTAGAAGACAGAAAAGTGTGTATAGTGTAATAACACTTTAAAATAGTAGTGAAGTATAAATAAAATGGTTATACTCACAAGTAAACAACCTTTTGTATCAAATTACTCATTATGATAGTATTGTGTGGTAGCGGACCATACCACCCCTTTGTAGAAGGCAAGAAAACTGGATATCTTATAGCATCAAAAAGTATATAATTTATTTAAACTTTTAAATCAATAAAAACTAAATCAGCATTATATATAAAGCAAAATATTACTGCTAACACTTCAGATACACGTTTCTCAACTTCAACTGATTCTCAACTTCCTCAGTCCAATATGTGCAGGAACCGAGGCAGTGAAATAAATATCTGGAGTTTTAATGGTAACCCAGTCACAACAGGCTGTAAACTGCGGTCTGTAAGAGTGCATCACCGCAATCCATGGCACCATAAACGGCAAAATTCTAAATATATATGAAATCCAGAACCCCTCAACATCTGACTATGTATCACAGAATGTTTACAAATACACATATGAGTCTATGTTGGTGCACTTACAATAAGCAATTTTATATATATATACATACAATAGGTGGGACACACATCTGCAGATTAAGCCTAGAGCCAACTGGAACATATGGCTCTTATGTGCAGCGCAGTGGGACTTTTTATTTGGATGTCCCCATCCCTCTTGGTATTCCTCCTTGGGTAGAAGATCACAGTATTCCAATGTGTTTCCAATGAAGGAACTTTATTGTGAAATAACAGTGAATAAAAAAAAAAGTATGGAAATAAATATTCCCAATGCAAATTAAAAAATATAAGTCCAACTTATAGAGTCTATATATTGGACTTTTAATTGGACTTTTTTCATCTACATTTTTTAATTTGTATTGGGAATATTTATTTCCATACTTTTTTTTTTATTCACTGTTATTTCACAATAAAGTTCCTTCATTGGAAACACATTGGAATACTGTGATCTTCTACCCAAGGAGGAATACCAAGAGGGATGGGGACATCCAAATAAAAAGTCCCACTGCGCTGCACATAAGAGCCATATGTTCCAATTGGCTCTAGGCTTAATCTGCAGATGTGTGTCCCACCTATTGTATGTATATATTGTTTTTCTATTTAAGTGGTAGAAGGGGTTTCCACTTAGGTTGCCAGTAGTTATTTTTAACTACCACACACACCTTTTTTCTCACTGTATCTCTATTACTCTACAATTTTATATATATATATATATATATATATATATATACAACAAGAGGGGGATGGCTGCCAGTGATGTACATGTAAAAAATAGATAAAATTCTTATCTTGTAATACCTTTTTTATTGGACTAATACGGCTACAATCTCTACTTGAACACTATATATATATAATTGCTTATTGTAAGTGCACCAACATAGACTCATATGTGTATTTGTAAACATTCTGTGATACATAGTCAGATGTTGAGGGGTTCTGGATTTCATATATATTTAGAATTTTGCCGATTATGGTGCCATGGATTGCTGTTAGTCCAATAAAAAAGGTATTACAAGATAAGAATTTTATCTGTTTTTTACATATATATATATATATATATATATATACACATAAGAACCCTAGCCTAGTAATAAGTGTAGTACATAAAATCTGAGTAAAACCAGAAGTAAGGTGCAGCGCCTGAATAGTCCTTAATAGGGTATATGTAATGACAAGAAGAAAAACCAGAGGAAAACAAAAGTGTAGTATGTAAAAACTGTAGTTGGTATAAATAAGATAAAAAATGAGCACTCACACTTTTTTGGAGCTTCAATGCAGCTCCAACTTATGCAGCTGGGCGGAATAATCCCCGCCTAAGAATAAAGTGCAGAGTTGTAGGAGGTATCCTCATAGAAATAAAAAATATTAAAAAAATTTTTATGGTGTTCAATAAAAAAGTACTTTAATGTTAATGTTAAAAAACAATTTAAAAAACTATAGCAAGGTAAAAAAAAATAGATAAAATAGTATGAATAGTACACTTAACATGTTTCACCTAAACAAAGGCTTTTTCAAAAGTGTTTTTACTTAAACACTTGAACTACCGTTACCCAGCAACCTTTCTGCCAATTTATTAGTGTACATAAAATTAAACTTTGGAACAGTCAGCTCTAAGCTTTATCAGTCAAAGGCTGAATCGAAATAACTAACAGGAGCAGGAAGTTACATTGATACATTAATAATAGAACATATTGACCCCATTATCAAAGTGTATAGTAAAATTCTCCTTTTGAAAATGAACCATAGCTGGGCCTGCATAACGCTGCTGCAGCCTGTGATGATGGGGAATAAAAGGAATGGCATGTAAACTAATAGTGTACTAGTTCCCGGGTTCCAGGTGTATAACTACCTCTAGACCTTGCATGAAATTCCCTGTGCCAGAGAGTATACAAAGAGATTAGATATTGAGTAAAAGACTGGGTACATTTTCTGTCAGGTTCAAGAGTGCATGACTTCTGTGATAGAGGAAGCTCCCAAAACAAAAAACTAATAAAATGAGTATGTGACCAATGAGACAGGTGGTTCAGTAACAACTACCAATTTGCTGAGCCTGCCACCTCTGATAGATGAAGCTGAGGAGGAAATGCCAATCTAATGAATGTGTGGTCTCTCCGTTTTTGGAATGCATGAATCCTGTATATGCAGCAATAAAACTAAAGTGCCATGTGAGTGCTACCCAGAGCTCGAAGCCCACAAAATTTACAACAAAAGGACTATCCTGAGCTCCTTGTTCTCCAATTTTAGTATATGTTACTGCCAAATTACCTGAATAAATTCTACCTTAAAAAGTTGAGTGCATAAGTAACGGTCCATTAAATAACAACAGGAGTGAGCAAGAACATTAGCATATTATCAAGAAAAGGAAAACATAGTTGGATAAATTAGCCCCCTGCCAAAAACAGAATAGTTGAGCCTTCATAACTTTGCAGTTCTTACTAATGACTAATGTGGACAGCCAAGCTATTGTGAAGAGTAGCCCTACTTAGACTGATGCTAAGCCCTATGCTAAAGGATGCTAATATGCGCGGGTGCCAATAGAAAATTACTGAGGGAAGGACTCTGTACCTTCCATACTCACCACCTGGCTCAGTATACCTCAACCCAAAAGTGAACATGGAGCAGAAATTACGCTTCATCCTGAAAGCCCACATTCACGAGATATGAGCCGAGGTAATTTTTAAGGCCAATTAACCTTTCCCCCGAGGCCAGCAGGGGAGATCACAGGACCTGCTGCATGTGCCTTCATGGGCCAGTGGCAAGATCAAAGATCTCCCTCACCGGCTTGCATACACAGACATGTGGCCACAGGCTGGGGAGGGGAGGGAGGGGACCCGGAGAAGCTCTAACCTACAGCTATATATTTTGATTAAAAGATGGCTACTAGGAATCATGGGCATCAGCAGGATGCATGAAGTATGTGTTATTCATGCTTTGTTAGTAGGATAACCAATGTTAATTTTTCCTCATTTAACCCCTTAAGGTCCAAACTTCTGGAATAAAAGGGAATCATGACATGTCACACTTCATGTGTCCTTAAGGGGTTAAATGCAAAACAATATTTTTTTTTATTTTTTTTAAAAAAGCTGGTTTGTTTTCCCCTTATTAATGAACCAAGTGTTAAACTATGGAATGCTTGTGTATTGATTGGTTTATGTAACAAATCAACTGCTATATTGTTTATGCATAACCTTTAATGATCTGAAATATCAACTCCTTAGCGTATGTTTGTGAGCAAAAAATATTGCATGTGAAATATATAACAGAATGATGAACCAATTCATCTGACACAGCCATGTCTACATAATCCATTTTCTCTGGCAGTTCAGATGAAGCAGCCATCCTTTCCAATTGTACAAGCCTTTGAGATGTGTTTACTTAGTTCTGCTATTTAGAATTTTTATTTAACTTCTTCCTCTGAGCATTGAGGGATTTGCATGGGATTTGTATCACAAGAACTGAATATGACAAAACTATCTATTTTGGAGAACTGTCTTACAATATCTGGTATATAGAAGAATTGTGCCTTTTTATGTAAGCTAGAGTATATTTATTTTTGGTACCTAAACTAGTAAAGTTTTTTTTGTTTTTTTTTTGTTTAGTCTAGTCCCACCCTCATATAATTTGCTATTGAATGATAATTGGCTTAAGAACTGTAGATGTGCAAACCTCCTAGCCGACAGCTCCATGAGCAGTGAAGAACTTGCTCCAAATATCACAAAAGCCCAGATGGCTGACACTGTACTTGCTCATTTATTTCACCAACAAAACAAGTTTATCTTTCAGACTGCCCATGCTTTGCCAAGCCTAGGCCGCCCTTGGGGATCGAGCCTTGGCCCGCAGTGTAGTTTGTTTGAGTTCTCTCTGGAGCCCCTCTGACTTCCTATCTTTTCTCCAAGAGGGCTGATGGAAACCTCAACGTGTTGAGGCAAGAGGTGGTGTATGCACTTAGCCGGAATATGGACAAGTAAGTGATCAGTGGAGACATGGGAAGGGTGATTTTTCAGTAGAGAGTAATTATTTTCTTGCCCTGCAGCCTGCAACAGCTAAGATCATCTTGGCTAATCCTCACAAATGTATCTCGAACAATTCTTATGGCAGTTGTGGCTAAAATCTTTCTTGGTCTAGCTGACCTTGGCATGGTAACAAGAGTTCCTCAAATTTTCCACTTCTTAATAAGTGTTTGAACAGTACTGGCTGGCATTTCCAAGGCTTTGGATATCTTTTTAAATTCTTTTCCATCTTTAAAAAGTTCCATTACCTTGTTACGCAGGTCTTTTGACAGATTTTTCTGCTCCCCATGGCTCAGTATCTAGCCTGCTCAGTGCATCCACGTGAGAGCTAATAAACTCATTGACTATATACACAGACACTAATTTCAATTTTAAAAGCCACATGTGTGGGAAATTAACATTTAATTGCCATTTTAATCTGTGTGTGTCATCTTGTGTGTCTGTAACAAGGCCATACATTCAAGGTTATGCAAACTTTTGATCAGGGCCAGTTGGGTGATTTCTGTTATCATTATGATATAAAAAGGACCCAAACAACTATGTAATAATAAATGGCTTTATATGATCATTATCCTTCAATAAAATAAAAAATTTTTGCATGATCAGTCATATTTTCAAAATCAATGCCAAAATTTCTGCCAGGGTATGCAAACTTTTGAGCACAACTGTAATATATGTGTCAGTGTTTGTAGTATAAAACCCAAGATTTAGTACTTGCAGAGGTAGACAAAAAAAATAAACAAAGTCAAAGACAAACAAACAAATACAGAAAGGGCAAGGCAAAGGGAAGGTCAGGCAGTCCAAAAGTCAAATATCAAGACAGCATAGGTTCAGAAATGGGCATGCACATCTCCCAAGCATCTATTGTTACCTGGGAGATTGAAGATCAACTGTCACTACCTCTGGCATTTGGGCATGTGCATGTTGGAGAGGCAGTTAATTGGAGGTTGTGACCTGCCACTGGCAATTGCACATGAGCACATTCGGGTGGCCGCGTCTGATTTAGATTTTTCACCATCAATCATTTATTTTTTTTGCCATGGACAAAACTCTAAATCAGATGCAGTGGTGGATGGCCTACGCCCTCCCCCCGGAGAAAATTGTGCGGCTGTTGCCCACACTGAGCAGCCCAGCGGCATGGGAGTCAGAGTCATTTTCAGGACTCTTCACTCTCATTTCTGGGCTGCAATATGGAGCAGGGATAGAAAATTATATTCTATCCTTGCTACCTCCTACCAGCAGGTGGTGACAAACTGCACTGAGCTCCTGCTAGGACAATCAGTCGCATTTCTTGGCCACAAGACCACCAGGGCAGGTAGGCAGAACATCACTTTATTTTAAATTGTTGAACAGGGAGAGTATATGGAAAGAAGGAAAAATAGTGTGTGTGTGTTATGTACAAAGTTGAAGGTGTGGGTGGGGTATATGAGAAAAGGGACAGAAGTTGGGCGGAATGAATATGGAGAAAGATGAAAGTGTGTGGGGAAAATATGAAGAAAGATAAAAGTGTGTGGGGAGAATATGTACAAAGTTGAAGTCCTGTCCCTTAGAACTCTCCCCCCCCCTCCTGTCCCTTACTGCTCTCCCCTCCCCTCCTGTCCTTTAGTGTTGTCCCCTTCCCTCTTGTCCCTTAGTGCTCTCCTCACCCCTCCTGTCCCTTAGTGTTGTCCCCTTCATTCCTGTCCCTTAGTGCTCTCCCCACCTGTCCCTTAGTGCTCTCCCATCCCCTCTTGTTCATTAGTGATCTCCCCTCCTGTCCCTTAGTGCTCTCCCATCCCCTCTTGTCCCTTTGTGCCCTCCTATCCCTTAGTGATCTCCCCATCCCACCTGTCCCTTAGTGATCTTCCAGGCTCCCCTGTCCCTTAGTGCTCTCCACTGCCCTCCTGTCCCTTAGTGCTCTCCCTCCCCCCTGTCCCTTAGAGTTCTCCCCCTTCCCCCATCTTTCCCTTAGTGGTCTCCCACTACCTAAGTCACCTATAGGATGCACCCACCCAGATTATATGTTCATATGGCACTTTGGAGTTGCAGGATTTGGACCACCTACAGATTTACCTAAATTAAAAATGAATGTACAAGTCGTCTTACTCTATCCAGCCTAAGACCTGGCAGAATTCCACAATGTGGAGGTGCTCTACATTCGCTTGAATTTATGTGGCCATATATGCAGCATAAAGCCATGATCCCCCTAAACACTTGGGAAATATATCATTTAAAAATATAGCACATAGCTGTTAAAAGAACATACCTAGCACCATAAATTCATCAGTGCGCTGTAGTGGTTATTGTGCAAGTTGTGCCCTGGTGCCCTCCCAAGTTAAGTAAACAAACTATTTTAATGGCTTAGCTTAAAGAGCTCCATGCAGGAGTTCCCAGCTCTCCTGGAGGCAGCATGCAGTGCTGGAAAGACTCCAGGTATGTTGTCAAAGTTAGAAATATATCCAATGACAATCACAACACTTAAATAGTTAAACAGTGCAGATGATGAATAAAATAAATACAAATTATAATCAAACTTGACTTATACAGAAAACTCCACCCCAAAGACAATCTTTAAGCATAAATGCAAAAACACAATAGGGGTGAATCTGCTTTGAGAAGAAAGGCACAACATAGTACATAACTGTGATGGTCCAATGCTATTGAGACTACACAGCAACAGGAGATATTCATTCACATCGACAAGTATATTATTAAGGCTTGACTTTGGCATTCAAAGTGTAAGTGGCCAATTATACCTTACACTAAGTTGTCAAAGTGTTCACAAACAGTTTGATTACTTAACCTGGGAAGGCACTGGGAGATCCCTGGCACCATAACGTCTGCAGAGGGCTGTAATGGTTATAGTGCTTCGAGTGTTTATTTAGCAGCCATGTTTCCTGAAATTAACTAATGGCACGTGCATTTCACCTGAGGTCACCTGTAATGGCAAACTGCTTTAGGCATCCTTAAATTTCTGATTTCAAGCTAAATTAAATTGTCTCTCCATCGCAGCAGGGCATATTAATGGGACTCTAGACAGCTACTTCATATGATATGTGGAAAGTAGAAGTTTCTACATCACTCTTATACCCTGCAGGTTTTCTGACTGTATGTGCTCTGCATGGGTAAAACAATCTCAGCACAAATAAAATACTTTTATTTATGCCTAATGTCACTCTTTCTCTTAGCAATAAATTTAGATGTTATATTAATTTGAAAAGTGCACCAAAAACATAAAAAAGTTTAGGACAGCAAGATAGACATAGGAACAGACAGGCAGCATATTAAAGGCTGTTGTAGCTAAAATCAGTGTGAAATAGGAAAATGACCTGAAAACTTAGTTCTGAGATTTTATAGAACACATTTCACATGAAGTCTCCTTTGGTTATTAATAAAATAACGGAACCTTCATACATAATTTTAAGGTTTCCGTTTCTGGCAAGAAAGGTTATTCAAAATAAACTTACATTTTACCTCTGAGTGCACGAAAGAAAGTGAAAAATGCTTCAAGACTCAGGACTAATTAGTAGTCAGAACATTCAATTCTGTAGAGACTAAGTAGTAGAGTGCAGAAGTGATTGTCTAGCTATTCTAGGGTGAATTGGTACATATTAATATTCAGTTTCTATGCTTTTTTTAATTAAATTTTTTTAATTTTTTTCTTTCAGAATGTTGTATCAAAATATAGTCTTACATTGCCTTGTCAGATAGCATGAGAACAGAACAAGGTTAACTTTTTTTTAAATATATTTAGGAATGGATGTCCAGGCTAGAGCTGGAACACTATAGTAGCCTCTATGTAAGTATGTAAGTATGTAAGTAAGTATGTAAGTATAGAAAATAACTAGCAATGTTTAGTCTGCATATGTCACAGACAACTGAAATATTAAAGAAAGTAGATACCAAATAAGATACTGCAGTATCCGAGACATAAATACCTGTCAAGAGGTGGGTTATATTAGGCAGCAAGTGAGCAGTCAGTTGTTGAATTTCATGGGTTGGAAGCAGGAAAAATGGGCAAGTTAAAAAAAAATATCTGATTGACATTGATAAGGACTAAATAGTCATGGTTAATTGATTGGGTCTGATCAACAAATCCGAGCCATGGAGGCACCACCTCATAACTTGCAGGATTTAAAGGTTCTGCTGCTCACATCTTGGTGCCAAATACCACAGGACATTTTTAGAGGTCTTGTGAAGTCCATGCCTTGATGCATTAGAAAAGTTTTTGCAGCACAAGGGAGACCTACAAGATCTTAGGCATGTTGTTTTGAAGTTATGGCTAGTCAGTTTATAACACTTTTACTACATGGAAATAGGTTCTGAACAGAGAGAGAGCGGGTATTAAATAATGTAAATAAGGGGGGACATGTCCCTGGACATTCTTTATCACCCTCACACTGCCAGCATGAAATAATAATGTCAGATATGGCTGTGCACTTGCTAAAGACTCCATCCCAGTAGCAGTAGGATGGGGCCTGTATAAATCGTTGATAGGACCTTAAATTGACCTTATAACTTGCAAACCTGTTATATGGCAAAAGTGTAAATGGGGGATGTGACAGATCCCTCTGTCTTGGACTTACATGGAATTACTATTCCTTTGTTTGCTTGATTCGTGTGATTTTATTTGATTCGTGTTTTTCCCCGTTCGTATGGACTCCATATACTTCCCCTGAAACTACCGAACAAAACTCCAGAACGGCCGGCCACCCAGTAGAGAAGTGTGCTGCTGGTTAACCTTTTGGCCACATTAGAATGTTGAGGTTAACCGCAGGCACCTTTTCATTGGTGCCTGTAGCTGGGTGGCCGAACACACAAATACACGGACACTCAGCGGTGTTCAACGACAAACTCATGGAACCTCTGTATTTGGGAAGGGAACGTCCTATACCGCAGTAACCCCTCTCCTACTGGGGGAGCCGTAACAATTGGTGGCAAGCGGTGGGATGTTCCTACAGCCCAGGAGGTCAGCTACAGAGCCAGGTGGATGGAATTACAGTATGAGCAACTGAAACGCTCAACCCTTAAGGATTTACTGGAGAGTCGTGGCCGCTCAGCAAGTAAGAAAGAAAAGGGACATTATTGCAGAACTGCTGGAAATGGATAACAGCAAGAGGCTCAGCACTACAGACAGGACACACGAGGATGCAAGTTTTGACCGGGCGGTCCTCATAAGGCTGGCACATTTTGTCCCCAACCCCTCAGCAGATATCAACAAAGCCAGGGCAAAAAGAATATATAATTCTTACTTAGTATTAGTAAATTTGGCTAAAAAAACAATTTAGGTTGTTCAGCCTTTTGGTAGATAACTCCCTAATACCGTGGGAATTAGGGAGTTATCTTCCAAACGGCTGCAAGAGAGGTTCCAAAATTCCAAAGTTCCGAAGTTCCGAAGTTCCGAAGTGTCCAAGTGCCGAAGTTCCAAAGTGTCCAAGTGCCGAATTGCCGAAGTGCTGAATTGCCGAAGTCCCGAATTTCGGAATGCCGAACTGAACCGAAAAAATTTCCCATGCACATGCCTAATTAATATATATATTTATTTTATTTATTATTTATTTATTTTTTCTATTTATTAAGTTTTACAAAATTGAAAAGAATTGTCTTCTACAAAATGGTGTAACGTGTACAAATGCTTTGTTCTACTCAGAAAAAAGAAACTGTAAATAAAAATAAAAATAATAATAAAAAAAGTTTTTGATTGACCTAATTCAGTATTCAATTAATAATATGAATATTTAATTAATTAAAGGGAAACTGCCTTTTCCCACATTTTTGTATTCTTTTGTTCACTTATCCCTTATATTTTACAGAGGTCTCAAAAAAAAAAATTATAGAAATCTGTACCTCTCCATCCTGAAACTGGGAGCTCCAATCTCTAGTTTAACTCCCTGTCAATCATTTTATAAGCTCTCTCCGTTGCATCTGGCAGTTAGAGCAGAGAAAGCATACAGAGAATAGGAGATATTCTATGCTTTATTCAATTTTTTAGAAAAGTGATGTTTGCCCTTTAAGAATAGAAGTGAAGTGTTAAGATTACTATAACACCTTCAATCTGTTTACATTTGTGAGTACTTTTCCTCACTATTACTTTCTGCCGATTAAATATTAATCCAGAGCCGCACTGCACTTTTCTTTTAAATATGTTAGTGCTTCATGAATAAATTATTGTAATAATCATATCATATATAGAAATTATATTCTTACTAAAGATGATATATTTCTTCTGCTTCTTCTTCTTTGAGGCTGCCCAAATGGGATTGTTTTTTTTTAAATATTTGATGCGGCTCTCTGCATCTTAATTAGATACCATACTGCAGATTCAAGCGAATACTCTCTAAACGTGCTTCACACAAGTATGCATCTTATTCTATACTCCTCAACAAAGCCAGGGCAAAAACTACAATTCAACTCTGTGGAATACATTTAATGAGGCATTCTAAGCACCGTAAGCACGACATGTCATTATTATTCGCATATATATAATTCTAACAGTACCTTGCAATTATGCAATGAAGATATTTAACAATATATAATTGACAGGCAAAATAATTGTGACAGAAGGTCATTATTAAATAGGTCTACAGTCTTATTGGTGTTTGTCTCACAGCTTCAAGATGTAGGACAGGTCAGAACAGGATTAACCATAAGGTGATTCATGAATTTGCTTGGCCCCATTACCCAACCATATGTGAAGAATGAAGAGAGGGCCCAAGCCGGTACCCTACCCAGGACTCCATGGGATCTTAATCCTTCTGTGTAACAGATAGTAATGTAGGAAAGGTTTTATGGAATTTTACTGTTACATTGACCTTAAACGTGTGTTCCACATATTGGGCAAATTCAGTATTACAGACTTGGATAACATGTTTATAGGGCTACATCTAGTATCAAAAGCAATATCTAAAGGTGAGAAAACCGTGCTCTTAATGCAAGATGTTGGATCAGACACTGACATAGATAACATAACAGTGTCAGAGTTGGCTAATACCCAACACACAGAACTTACGTTAACAAATGTATATATAAATCAGAAACCCTATTGTCAGACCTTAGAATGGCAGGATTTAACGTTAATATAGAAAAGTACAGAACAAGCGGAGGTCAGGAAAATAGAAGTTACATAAATGGTAAACAAGCCAAAGATCAAGGGATACATAAGTCTGAATTGTCAAAGAACAAGCCAAGGTCAAAATATACAAGAATCAATAGAAATAACACACTCTCGGATAGCCAAACAGAAAACAGTGACAGGACACAATACCCTAAGAACTGCTCTGATTGCCGTCATGTGATGTCAGAATGTTTGTTATGTCAGTGTGATGACGCACATACGCTCGCGAACAAAATATTGGTGAAATTTGAGGTGTCATAAAAGGCTCTAGTGCCCAGTGGCTGGCATCTCCCCTGTTTTCAGACACACCTAATGTGGAGGTAAGACAGGGCACACTCGGCAGCGTTGTCACTGACCTTGTGGAAACGCACTGCATCAGAGCACGCCAACAATTTGATATTTTCTATAAAATATAAGGTATAAGTATAATCAAATGTTACACAACTTAATTAGGGCCATGAGGTGCCGTTGTTAAATATATTATATATTTTTCTACACTTTAAAAACACCATGATAAAGGTATACTGTGAATTTAAGCAACCTTTCATTTAACATAGTATAAGTGTGATGGACTGATAAACAACAGTACTCATTTTCTGACTATTTTCGTGTATTGCGTCCTGAATGGAATGAATTTATCTAGGTAACACCAGCTCAAGGACAAAACGTACAACATAAACCACGCTATATAAATCATGATTAGGTGTCATAAATAAAAAAAAAATAAAAAAATCACATTTCAAAAAATATACAACATGCTGCCAAATTGGAACGGTGACCTACATTGATATGGAGAAAGAAGACATTTTGAAATTGCTAACTGTACTATATTTTTTTTTAGTATTTATTTATTTATTTATTTTAGTAGAGGATCAAACAACAAAAACAAGATATTACTGCTCTTTAAACACAACTAAATTACATTTAAAATAAAAATAAAATAGACTATGTATGATAAGATAGAAAGTAAGGATACATCAATATAAAATGATATAGCAGTCATATCTAAGATGTATAACACATATCTAAATCAACATAATTTCTTTTTTAAAGTTCCCAATATCAGCTGTGGATTGTATATAAGGTAAAAGAACCACATTTGCATATGTAACATATTACGCAATAAGTTAAAAACTGACAGATTCCCATTAACTAATTATGTCTAAATGATGCGCTATTAAGTTCTATCAAAATAGTAATTTCTTTAATTGTTATTTCCCCTCTTTATATAGCCTTGCCATTTTCCACGGTGCAGGATAAAACAATAAAATAAACGTTGTAATTAGTAAAGGGTGGTTTTGGCAAGAGAGGTGGAGAATCTAAGCTCATGAGAAAGGAGAACCATTGAGTATGGGAACACATAGTAGAACAAAGATACAAAAAGGAGCAGAATTGTGGAGGGATTCGTAAATGAGGAAAAACAATTTAATTTTAAGTTGTTTAACACATTTGTATCTGATGGCTTTTGTAAAACAATTTTGATAACCAAGATATTTTCAAGTATCTATCTAACCATTGCTGGCAGTATGCAGTGTGACCTATGTTGGGTGACCTTGGGTGTCTCAGTAGGTAGAGGAGTGGGTCCTATCACTGGTGTGAGGAGATGGGCCGATACAGTGAGTGCTCTTGGAAGCCAATGAAAACATACAAGAGATTTGGCCTAAATTTAAACATGAGGTAGAGACTATAAGCAGTAGAGTACACAAATTAATATGCCTTATTCCCAAGTGAGACAATCAGCATCCCATAATTTAATTTGTGTACATTGAAGTTGTCCGATGTGCTCTTGTCACTTTGAGTTATTAGATTTTGTTGCTGTGCAAAGCACCACAATGGTAAAATTCATGTGTGATTGAATAACTACAGTTTCGGTGACAAAATACATTTATGGAAGGAAAGACTTTATAACTGTGCTCTAGAATGGAATTTAACAAATATATTTTTATTTCCATTATTTTATAAGTTTTTAGAATGTTTTACATATGTGCTAGTTTTCAAAATTACACATAAAGACTTTCAATTTCATACAAATCATATGGGTAAATATTTTATAACAGTGATATTAATAGTAATTTTATTATTAGAACACGGAAGCACGCAAGGCATTTGTACATTCCTGCCCACCCATGGATCTATGCTTAAATTAGTTTATTTCTTTATGAGCCCTATTAGCCAGATGGTTTGTTAATAGCATTGCCTGGGAGCTTTGTTGCGTAGTTGTAGGACTATAACTAACGTATGGTAATCTGCATGATGGAGAAACATACACCATGTTGGCTTTCTTTCTCTAGATTCCATTAAAATATGATCTGAATAAAGAAAGTATAGCCTGGGCTATTGAGAGCAAAATAAAAAGGGTCTGATCATCTTGGCAGAAACCTAAAAAAATATAAAATAAACTAAAAAGTAAAGCATAGCCTGGAGTATTAGGAGCAAAATAAAAAGAGCTGATAATCTTGGCAAAAGCATTAAAAAACAAAACAAAATAAGCAACCTGGTCCCACTCCTCTGGGGCCAAACCTCCATCCTCAGCATCTCACAATGGGGGCAAAGTGAAGAAGAAATACATTTGATGGAAGCTCCAACTAACCTCACCACTGATGAATACATTGGCACTTGGTAGCCCTGGATATCCTTCGTAGACAATACTAAGTACACATGTCAAAAACACCCCTTCCTTCTTCTATAATTATCCCTCTGCCATTTTCCCCCTTTTCTCTCTCTCCTCTCTTTCCTTCACTATCTCTTAAACTGCTTAACAATGTACTATTGTAGTTTATCTTGCAAGGAGGGTACCCACCTAAGTATCTGTTTTGTAAAAACTCTGTTACTCCTTAGTCTATGGCTCTTTAATGTATTTCCTTAACACATAGGTGTTGCATAGACCCTAGAGAAAAGGACTATGGATGGATCTACTTTAGGAATGGGCCAAAGTGGACAGATCAATATTTAATTATCTACCACAATTCTTGGAGTGATATTTATCTGGCAGGAACAATTTTTTTTTTTTTTAATTACAGTCAACTCAGTTTGTTTAACATGATTAAAATTCAGGGAGCTGGATCATGTTTATAGAATTAATAAGCCTGGAATTAAGGAGGGTGAGAATTCTACATGTGTCTTAAAACTCTCTACCTCTCTAGAATACTTTATAAAAAATGTACTCCTTATTTAAAAAAAAAAAAAAGTAATTTAGAAAGTGACTTTTGGTTTTTCATGTTGCTAACAAAGCAGTTATTTGCATTACCAGCTGTTAAGAGTTGCATTTAACATGTTTTATTAATTTGTTTTACAGCTGGGATTTAAATAGGATGTTAAGTATCAATCTTCACGTCCCAACTTTCTCACTTATAAAGAGGTGCTCTGTGTCTTAATATCTCACACTTGTTTGTGTAAAATTAACTTTATTTTCTTACACATTAGCAAAATGTCACATGTGAGAAGACATTAAGGAAGATTATCAAAGACGTATAAAATCAGTACTTGTTGTTAGTGCATGCGGGAAGTTAATACATTAATTATACTTATAGATTTTTCTCCATAAACATGTACCTGATGATGTTGTATTGAATCATAAAATGATAGATGTCATTTTTTTTATTTCTCAATCTTTATTAAAGCTCTATAAATCAAATATACATGACAGTAAAGTGAACAATTTCTATACATTGCCAATATCAAGTCACAACTATCAAACTTAAAGAATTTATAAAAAGTATAATCAATATTAAATTATTATACATTTACATAAACTACAAAGAAAAACAGAAAAGCAACAAACAAATTCATACCACTCGTACATATTCGGGAGGGGTGGGGGGGACATTGAGAGAGAGTAGACCACTGATTAGTAGTTTAGAATGTTAAGCTGTCAGTTATAGACTTAATAGGTTACTGTATTATGCAAGTTGAAAAGGTATACATAGTTCTTCCGTGGGAGCCACCATGAGTCAAATGTTTCCACTGTTTCTTTAAAAACTGTGCTCCATCTTATATTGATAAGATTTGATTGCATGTCATTAGCAAACTTATATCACAAGATTTCCAGTTACGAGCCATTACAATTTTTGTTGCAAAAAGAACGAGTTATTAGATATTCTTGACTTACAGTAGGTGGTTGTGCTAGACGCCATCGAGTGAGCATGTGTATTTTGTGGCCGTCACATTCAAAATGACTGAGCGAGTAGAGCAATGAATCTGTATCAAATTTTGTGTCAAGTTTGAATATTCCTTTTCGGAAACTATTCCAATGATTCAGAAGGCTTTTGAGGACGATGCAAATGAGTGGCACAAATGCTTTAAAGATGGTTGATAATCTGTTAAAAGATTTGGCGCCCTGTGACTTCTGACTTCCCCCAAAATTAAAATCACCTTTGAAAGAGAAGAGATTTTAGCCCGTCGTTGAGATACAGGTAAATACAACAAGGCAGCTGTTTGCAATTCCAGCAAAGGATTTTTGCAGAGTGTTTTGAACAGTGGAAAAGATGCCGGGAGAACTATACAAGGTCTTAAGGTACCTACTTTGGCGTCATTGTCCTATGTACATTGTTTTTTGTGTCTTGCATCTTCTCCAATAAATGTCTCTATTTGTCATGTTACATGGCTGGATATTTTGCAGACAGTTCTCATATATCATTGAGCTTAACTATTAAAATCTGAAAACATATGCTTCCATCAAAAACTTGATGAACGATTCTACTTCGATTTTAACAGATATAATAATGGCCACTTCTTTCTCTTCTTTTTTTATTTTTATTTTTTGGCCTATAATATTTGCAGAGAAGACATTAGGACATTTATAGAACTTTCATATATTTTTACCTTCCTTATTATTCGATTATCTTTTCCTCATTTCTTTTCATTCCTTTCGTCTTACATTTAATTAACCATCACTTTTCTTCCTTGAGGTTGAGGATGAAAGATAATTAAATTTGTTTGATATAAAGGTATACATGTCAAGATTGATTTAATTTGTATTTTAAACTTTTAGTGGTACTAAAAAGTAATAACATTAAAAACAATGTAATAAGTACATTTTTTAAGAAGTGTATCTAAGTCACCATTTTAATCAATTCAACAGTCAGGAGAAAAAAAAATTTCTAGTGATAAATAGTGTAGAAAAAGTTCTACCAAAGGGAGAACTGATATTGATAGATATAAATTGAAATTCCAACACAGTCTTCATGAGTATTTCATGAAGATTTTAACTTTGTTAAATGCTCAATTTCTTTTTTTTTTTTTTTTGCGGTTGAGGGATGACAAGGTCACATTAACTATGCACACACTTTTACCTATTGTCATCCTAATATGCAATACAACCTTTAGCTGCAGCCCTATGTTGAATAGCCTACTAGCAGATGTAGTAAAGATGAATACAATAGAACAGCCCAGAAACATGTGTGAAATTGACAAACTGATAAGACAACAGACTATCATCTACCATCAAAATGTATCTTGTTATACATAGCATGCTTGATGTGACAACTAGTCATCTGTTGAGTATTTCAAAGAGTTATTAACCTAATAGATGGAAAAAAACATACTTTCTTTGAAAATGAAATACAATAATTGTAGAAATTACATATTTGCAATCTAATACCTGAAAATACATCCATTCCATATATAGTGGTTTCTTTGATTAGCATCCACTATAGACACATAAAATCCATTATTTGTATCATAAGGTTTCATCCAAAGCTCGCTACTCATCTGTGGCATGAGTTATTCTAAAGAGCTGTAAAACCCATCATCTTATGCTATATTACTTCATCATTATGTATTGCAGAAAATACATACAAAATGAGTCTTGAAAATAATGCACCTTTTTTCAGCTTTCATCTCAATATCTTCAAACCCTTAAGAGTAGAATATTGCAGAGGTAATATTTGTCGTTTCAAGGGCATCCAATCAAAATAGCATAAGTTATTTCACGTTCAGCATCTGCGATGCAAAAATAAATTAAGCAAAGTCCTAGTTTAGACGTGCCCAGTTTAATATTTGAAGTGAAAATGCAAATATTGAACAAAGTCTGACACCGGAGATTTTTACAATGAGTTATTTTTATATGAGGCGATCAAGAGTCCAGCCAGAATTTACGTGAAAAGGATAGCATAATTATCTAATTACACTTGTGTTTCACCTTCTTATATTGAGTAATAATGGGAAGTAATGCAAAGTTAAGTGTGCACATGCATTGAATTTTAAAGGGTCAGAAGAGATGTAACATTTTAGGAGCTCTGGAAGAGTTTAACACTGTGAAAACATCTGCCAATAAACTATATTATTTTGTTAAATGTTGGTGTGCTTGGACCTTTATCAAGGCTGTTGAGACATTAATTTTAACCAAATGATAGACATACTAGGTAGACAGTTACAGCAATGTGGTGATTTATGCAGAAGATTATACTTTATTTCTATAGTACATTGATATATACATATATATTATCTATCTATCTATCTATTGATCTGTCTGTCTCGCTATCTGTCTCTCTGTATGTCTGTTTATCTAAAACTTGCATTGTAGATGACATGGTCTCTATTATACAAGGGAGGGGTTTTAGAGGGATGTAAAATAGGGACCATATAATGTACAATGCAAGTTTTATTTAGAAAGTGGTGCGGTGTAGCTTATAGTTATTTGCTTACAGGCACCTGAGACATAATATTAAATATGTACATAATGCATTGAGACATTCACCTCTATTACAATCTGGAATATCATTCCTGGAAGATCCTTCTTGAGTTAATTCAAACAGGATTTATGTTCCAGATAGCACAAAAACAACAACTGTGTTCATTTACATTCTGTCGGAAATATATATTTTTTTGTTTATCCTTTTTAGTTAAGGTTATGGGATACTCCTTTCTTCTGAATAATTATTAGAGGTAGGAGATACAAGATTAACAGAGAGGTCCAAGTGGTGGCATTTTTACAGTTAGGAGGCCAAACTACAGATGTTTCCTGCATGAAAAAAGTTAATTCTAGAACGAGTATGTTGGTAATTTAGGGTAGAAGTTAGACTGCTGTGGATTAGGTGCAAAGGGTACTTTTATTTAACAGTTAGTTACTTACTTGTACTTGTTTGTATTTAGTTGCCATAACAAACAATGGCACGAGAGAGCCAGATAACCACATAAGCATTTGCTCTTTCAGCGTTAACAGAAAAATCCAGAAAAGGAATCCCATGCTCACAGTGACTAGAGGGGTATCAGTTATACCTCGCTGACAAGGCCGATAGAAGGTCAACATGATCATCTGGGGTTGCTGTATCTCTCGCGAAGAGGAAACTAAATAGCTTGACCCTCTGTTAATTCCCGACCAAGTCTCAAAAATGTTCCAGAGAGAACCTATACCATTTGCATATCTGACTTGCCCTTATGGGTGGGATAAGTCTGATATGCAAATGGTATAGGTTCTCTCTGGAACATTTTTGAGACTTGGGCGGGAATTAACAGAGGGTCAAGCTATTTAGTTTTTCTAAGCTTTTGCCCGCTCCCAGACCTTTCATATTTTCTATTTTAGCTTAAAAAATATTCCTGTTTCTTTATTCCACAACAAACATAGACTAGGTGCAGTCACAGGAAACGGGACCCAGGCAAAGCTGCCAGAATGAACTCATAGACCAAAAAACAAAAACAGTACTATTAGATATGTTAAGACTGAGATATGTATATGAAAACCTTACCATATATCCCAATTACATAATTTCATTCTACATTGTAAAAAGGAATGCTACAGTCTTAGATGCTTTTACAAAATTGCATTGTTTCATTAATGCTAACGATGCATGCAGCAATTGTGCACGGTTTATTGGTCTTTCTTAAATTATTCACGTAAGGTAAGTTTAAAATATGGTAATAGGATCACAAGTTGCAAAATCAGTAATTCACATGAATCACTTTTAATATCAAAACGTCAAAAATATTACCATTCCATAGTTAAATTGACTGAAAGTCAACACTTTTTCAAACAATAGGCAAAAATTTACTGAAAGTCAACACTTTTTCAAACAATAGGCAAAAAGCGTGTCTTAGTTTTAGCGAGAAATTCAGCAAGACAACTGGAACTGTGCTCTGCAACATTTATTCTGCAGTAGCACTTAGTCATGCATTATCTACCGAGAATGGTAACTGAGGTTAGGTACAGCGTTTGGAATCTGTAATTTATTTAAAACCAAAGCAATGAAAAGACGAGATACGCTGTTACAGTTGAGAACAATAAGAGGTGGAATTAAATTTTGTATGGATGTGAAAAAAAAACAAGGAACTTAATCAAGATATTTGATATTTGCTAATTAATAACCAGACAGTGTCTTGGTGAAAGCCTCTATCAATTGTACAAGAGACAAAAATTTAGAGAAACAATGTTAGTGAGGATTATAATTTGATGATAACACAGAACATAATTATACAACCACAGTCAGTCAACTGTACTTTTTACACAGTATTTCATTATTTCAGTTGCATCTTCCTATAAAGAAGAAAAATATTACTCATAAGTAAATAAGAGAGAGGAGTGAATAATACATATTGATATATGTAAGTGAAGATTTCCTGCGTCAGGAATTGTCCTTTATGTCATGCCATAGACTTCTAAGCAATTTGGAACTCTCTGTATTTCTCCTTGTCCCCAAACCAGCTGGTGAAGAGCCCCAATGAATGAGACAAGACAATGTAAGGTTCAAGGTGACTTGTAACATTTAATATGCTGTGTAACAGGTTATATTCAAGAGAAAACAGGGGTGGTCTTATAAACATTACCCAATAATAACATAATTCATCAATCTTATCACAACATATCGTATCCTATAGCTAGCTTGCAGGTGTAATGGGGGAGTACTCATTACAGTTTCAGTTTAACTATGCAGCTGAAATAAAAGTTACTACACACTCAAAATAGATATGTTACTATGCAGTTAGAATTACAGAAATAGAAAACAGGAAATAAGACCAACGCTCTGAGGCAGGAAAGATTATAGCTCTGTCTAGGGGTATATTCACTAAGCATTGTTTATAGACAAAGTATTATTACCAATATCTGACATTCTCAAAGTTAGCCAATTTTAAACAGACTGGGCATCCGGTCATCTGTTGCTTGAGCCTTGGGTCACTAGGCATTGTATATAGGTAAAGTGTATTATTCCCAACAATATGTATATGAGTATTATATACTGATACGATAGAGATGAGTGAGAGGCCGGTTATAGTGTAAACTTGAGTCCATTATTCCATTCTCCTTGTCAGTAGATACAATACAGTATCGATGTTGTGTATTGTTTTCCATCCTTTAAATGATAATAAGAATAATACTTATAAGGGCTTTTTTTTATTACATTGTGCGTTGTGCAGACCAGAAAACCAAATTAAAATATTTAGGACAAAATAATTGAGTTATATATAGAGCATTATGGCGAAATCACACAGTATCTATTCAATATGGATTCTATTGGCGAACCAGAGATAACATTGTATTCCTTGCAAAGCACAATGTTGCTTATTTTTTTGATTGCACAAAAATCACTCCCTTTAATTCCATGAAGTTTAGATGTATTCTCATGTTCGGTGTATCGTGTGTACAGTGTAAGTATGTTTGCCTTGTTAAGATCTCTGGATTTTACTGGCACAAGCACTTTGAGCTAATATAGAGGTTGTAAACATTGTGCAACTTGTCAATGTTCCAAAGCTATTCATGATCTGCATTGCAAATTATAGACTTGTCAAAGGCTTTATCCTCTACCACTGTTAATCATTTAGATGATACTAAAATCAAAAGCAAGCTGTCCCAGCAGATAAACTGTTAAATTTCATTTTTTTGCATAAACTTGCTTTAAATTCACTAGCGAACTTATATGACCAATTATATGACACATTTTTACTCATACAGCAGCTATTTTGAACTTGAAAAACATGAGTGTTTTATTCATATAATTTGGTGAGACATTCTCAGTTTGGATACTGTATCCTCCCAACCTATGTTATTTCTTAGCTATCTCACTTATCAGAAATATTAAGGAAAAGACCATATCTTTTGTATTCCTGTAAAATCAGTATGTGAAACCATGGAGTAGCTATGGGCTGTGTTAGTGATTCACCAACCACTGGGATGGGGGGAGGGGGTGGCATGTCAGTGAAATATGGGAGTGTTGTTGCCATAAAACATGCAGTAGCTTGCACAATTACATGCAAACATAATGAATGCAAATTAGAAGCCAGTTGATTTCCAATTAGGCACATGTATTTTCTTGTAGAGAACATAGACAATCAGCCTGCATTAGTGCATTTCTTTCTAGAAACATACATGCTCATTATAGTCCCTTGTACTATCCTTCCTACCCTTGGCTCCGATCCTTGTTTTACATTTTCTTACCATCTGTACTGTTATGTTTAGATTTTTCTGTGATAAAAAAAAAATGTGAATTAGTATTAAGTATCAATAATTACCATCTGCATATACAAATTGAATCTCTTTTAGAGCAGGAAGGACAATAGCAGTTTGTATGCATACCCTATGTCAATCTCTTCCATCTGTCAGCCTAATCTTGATAAAAAGCCAGTTCACAAAAGATTTCCTCCCCTAAGTCACTAAATACATCAAACACCTCTTGTTCTGCAGGATTTCTAGAGCAAGTGATTGGCAGGGATTAGTGACATTAAAAGAAAACTGCATTTTGAAAAAAAAATAAACTTTTTATAGTCAAGATTAGTGATGTGCCGAACGGTTCGCGAACGTTTCACCTGTTCAAGTGATGCTGGACTGTTAAAGAGATAGAGGTAGCAGGAGCCACAGTTGATAAAAAGCCAGTTCACAAAAGATTTCCTCCCCTAAGTCACTAAATACATCAAACACCTCTTGTTCTGCAGGATTTCTAGAGCAAGTGATTGGCAGGGATTAGTGACATTAAAAGAAAACTGCATTTTGAAAAAAAAATAAACTTTTTATAGTCAAGATTAGTGATGTGCCGAACGGTTCGCGAACGTTTCACCACGAACGGTTTCCCACGGACTCATCATTGAGTAAACTTTGACCCTGTACCTCACAGTCAGCAGACACATTCCAGCCAATCAGCAGCAGACCCTCCCTCCCAGACACTCCCACCTCCTGGACAGCATCCATTTTGAAGCTGCATTCTTAGTGAGCTGTCCAGGAGGTGGGAGGGCCTGGGAGGGAGGGTCTGCTGCTGATTGGCTGGAATGTGTCTGCTGACTGTGAGGTACAGGGTCAAAGTTTACAAAATGATGAGTCCGTGGCGAACCGTTCGTGGCAAACCGTTCGCCAACCGTTCGGCGAACCGTTCGGGACATCACTAGTCAAGATCCATCCATGGGTTATTTACAGGAACATCGACCTGAAAAAGCTGGTACTGCTAACCCTCTGCCAATGGAAATCTGTGAAATATTAAATTAAGCATTTAACTAAAGTTTCATTCATGAAAACCAATGGCTCAATGAGAGGAGTGAGTGGGATATAACCGGCCGTCAGACTTAAAATAATAGGAAGAGTTGGCACAGAACCAAATTAGACATAGATAAATAATTTACTAGCAATATATAGTTAATTGTGAGAAAAAAATAGGAGAACAAGAGAACAAAAACAAAATTAGGACAATGGGTGATAAGGCATTATCTCTCCAATAATGCTTTCAGCATGTGTGCGCAACTGCTTAGGTTAGTTTCACATTTACACCAGAACGCCACCGAGAAGCAGAGGTCATGGTAGCAGAGGTCCATCGTGGTAAGCATCATCATGATGGAATAAAAAAAACAGGAAAAATAGACGAAAAGGAATGGTTATCCTCTTCCTATAAAACCAATCAAAATCAATCTATGGTATAGGACTCCATCAAGATTATTGAAATTCTCTGATGGATCTAGTGAGGATTGTTGAAATTGTAGAGCGGAGAAGGGTAGCCATGTTCATATGTGGTGGACATGTGAAAAAGTGTCAGTCGTATGGCAGTGGGTTCAAAACATTATATTTAAACTGTCTGACGTCAAATTATCAATAACTCTGGAAGTAATGCTACTACATATTTACTGGCCTAATTTAAGGAAGACAAATCAATTTATTTTTTTTTTATTTGCATTTTACAAGGCACATTCACAGAAGATGCATCAAAATACAGTTACAGTGTTGTATTTCAGGTGGAGATTTCTATACATACACATGCACATTTCAGTTTTCCATCCTAGTGTTGTTGCATTTTGTTTGAAGTCCTAGTTTGCATCTGTATGTGCCCTGTGGATCTTTTTTAACTTGTAAGGTATTTGTGGAGAAGAAAGGACACTCCCCTCAATTTGGATGAGAGTGTCACATGGTACTGCGTGGGGTAGTCTATGGATCCAAATCCTGGGATTTTGTTGTGTTTGAAGTGGGTCTCCTGCAAGCACATTATATCTATACATTCTCTTTTCATGGACTCCAAGAGAACCCTTTGTTTATGTGGGGTATTTAGTGGGGTATTTAGAGCTCTTAGACCCTCTTAGACCCAGGGCTTTATTACAGATCTTACTTAGGTATCTCTGCTTTTCTGTTATTTTCTCGATTTGTTTGACCAGGGTTGTTCCCTGTTTGATCCTTGATTTATACGGTGGGTGTTTAGAGGTGGGAATATTGCTGCTATCGGGAAGTTGTTGGGGGGGTAGGAGAACTTGTGATAAGGAGGGGGGGTGACTTGGGTATATACAACGTACCCCTATTGGGGTCATGGCGCCCTGCAGTGGAGTCATGGGGGGTGGATATAAAAATATATATCCGTATGGGTGGCCTTAATGACACAGTACAAACTTTTTTAGGACCTGTGTGTGTTATGTTCCCGCTATGGGGTGTCTGTAGCAGGCTGTAAAGAAGTGTAAATCACATATAAATACATGAACAAGTAATCATAGAAACATATGTACATAAAAACATTCCCAGTGCCTATTACATTTTCCACACATTGCTCAGTTGTATCTGTATCTCTCCAACTCCTTTGGTAGTTTCAAGATATCCTTCCACATTCAATATAGTATGCAAACTGTTTACCCGTTATGTGTAATATTGCATCCTAAGCTCTATGAAATATATTCCCTTCTTATGTCCAAGCTGGATCATTAAGTTGTTTGTAGCTGCGTTTTTGTTTTTTTAATTATATTCTATTGTCTTTACTTATGACGGTCAAGGTGTGCTATGTGTGTGTAGGTATGTGTGTGGATGATACCTGAACCTTCCCCGTTCAGCCAGTAGAGTCCTGTGGCAGTTTACTGTACTGACCCAGTTCGTGTTGCAGAGACTTTTCCATTAGAGGTGGAGAAGATTATCCCTTTTTGGTCGGTGTTGCTACTCAGGTACAGTTTCTGCTGCATTGATGTCTCGTAATCGGCGTCCGTTCCCAGTAGTTCTGGTGAGTTCTCAGTCACAACTTTTTTTTATGCTGTAAGAAGGCTGCCTCGAGGAGACACTCACGGCAGTCCAAATGCCTGAATGAGAATTATTACCAGTGATTCAAGTGCCAGTTGCTGGTAGATACCTCTTTATGCGCTTTGATGAGTTCTCAGTCCCTCGGTGTAAGCTGTTAGTTGGAGGATATTTCTGAAGTATTAAAGGCATTCCGTATGCTAATATGGATCTTGT
>OW240912.1:384977716-384981954 GCA_933207985.1 Pelobates cultripes | reverse complement strand
CCAGGAGGTAGAAAACTTACAAGTAGATGGAAGTTATGCGCCTGTCTCCCCTTAGGGGTATCTGTAAATGATGGAAATCTTCCAAGCAAAATGGACCATAAAGCAGGTAAAAATAAGCACATCAGGGTGACTCTCCCAATGTAGCTGGGGCGGCAAAGCAGCTCACACACTCCGGGAACTGGATCACCTGGTACTTCCAAGGACTTCAGCCGAAAAGCTAATTTTAGCTTACACAGTAAAAAGATCCTGAAGGAGATAGATCAATTGATGCACACTGTGTAAGCAAAAATACATTTTATTTTAGCCAAACATCGATTTCAGCTGAAATCCTTGGAAGTACCAGGTGATCCAGTTTCCAGAGTGTGTGAGCTGCTTTGCTGCCCCAGCTACATTGGGAGAGTCACCCTGATGTGCTAATTTTTACCTGTTTTATGGTCCCTCTTGCTAGGAAGATTTCCATCATTTACAGATACCCCTGAGGGGAGACAGGCGCATAACTTCCATCTTCTTCTTCTAAGTTTTCTACCTCCTGAAGCTATTTCATTAGCCCCACATTTTTCACCATATGTAATTTTTTCCCTAGATTCCCACTACCATTCCATCCTGATTCTCAGGTTGTAACCTCTGTATACTATTTTGTGTTCCACCACCTTCTACCTTATACTTCCCCCAGGGGTCATATTTTTGTTCACATTTTATTATATTTGCAAGTGTTTGAGGTACAATTCTGTAGGGTGGCTGTACGTTTTTGCTTTCCTGTTTATATATAGTACATATTTTGTTCATCACTAAGGGGGAGTTTATGTCCCGAGAATGGTTTAACCCCTTGAGGTAAGAGTGCTCCCGGAGGCCTCCTGGCACCATAACAACTTCCTTTAGATGATGTTGTGGTACCTGTAGCATTCCTTTAACGGAATATAGAGTCAATGATAAAGCCATGGTCAAGGACAGGAGAAACCATGATAATCAGGATACTTGCAGGTCAAGGGAGTACAGAAATCAGAATAAATGAAGTACAAAGCCAAGGATCAAATACCAGAACAACAGACTAATACAAGAACATGCTATTGGGCTAAAAGGAACCACAACAAAGCAACAACAAGTGGAACAGGGGAGCATAAATTCCTATTGGGAATCGTCACTTTTAAGTTCCAGATGATGAGTGATACAAAACAGTATCAGTCCAATTCATGATGTAATCGAGAGCATAAGGCATCCGGTAGAATGCTGGAAGAAAAATATAAAACTACAGCAACTGTGATACTCACGATTCCAGAGACATCATAAATACTCATTTTAGTTTAGCAGACACTGAAGTCTCATGGGAAATATCACAGTATGACAGTCCAGGCATGAATAGCATTGAGATTTCAGGCCATTAGCCAAAGAACAAACCCCCAAAGTACTAGGCTAGCAAAGGCCCTGCACAAGTCCTGCCTGTTTCGTCACTCATGTAGAACTGTGCAAATATACATCTAACACACCTTCCGCTATTATTATCAGAAGAATGGTTTGAGGCTGCTGCCATAACATGAAAGGGCTACTAGCCATTTCCTGTTAGTGGCTGAGGGGCAATTGCCTCCCTGCCTCACCAACTAACCCTCCCAAGGTTAAGGTTGTTTTTTTTTTGTACTAAAAATGAACTGCGATTACTGCACTTTTATTCATAAGAAACTACAGTAATCACATCTTGATTTGTAATAGAGACGTGTCCAAAATCCACACGCTGTAAAAGAAAAATGCAAACGCAGGCCATACTGAGTACAGTCATGTAGTATTTATTTTTCTGTGGAATTTTATGAAATTTGTGATGCAGTTACTCTGAGTTTATTTTTATTTGCAAACTTGTATTTTAAAGGCATATTGGGGACAACTATGGCTGCTGAGAGGAGTTATGTAACATGTGCTTCTGTTTAAAGAAGAATTGAGAATACATTCAGTGCTACTCTGCTCTAGGTTTGGTGATTTCTAAGTAGCACGCAAGCCTTGCAAACACTGGCAAAGTCTCTCGTATACAGCTGGTGACAATGTTGAGTTATTAGAGTAAACATGATGCAATTAAATATTATATGTTATTTATAAAAAAATCCCACGTGTCCATTTCCATAAATCATGTAAAAGAGAAGGAGGTCAACTTCAGCCTGTTGCTTTACAGTACATTTTTAGTCATCAAACTACACAGTACAAAAAGTATAATGCTTGGATCTGTAAAAATAATTCTCTGGGATAAAAAGGTATATACCTATAATTCTAAACATTTTCATAATGCATGGTATCAATACCATATTGAACAGGAAATAATAAATAATAGGAATTGTCGTACTATGCTTGTGATCTTGATCTAAAGTTACACTTTTGTGTGCCTCTCTTTTGCCCTCGGAGTATGTAATGAATAGCAAGACAGAAAATAATTAATATTAAAATGGTCTCTTCTTGCTCAAGAAAGAGATAATACATGCATAATGACTAGTATCTATCAATCATATTGAGATGAGTTAATAAAGTTAGTATAAAAACTAAAAATAGCAGAGAAGACATTTTTAATAATGTTTAATATTAAATATAATTTGATATAAAGTATATATTTGCTCACACCGATCAAGTATTAATGTAAAAATGACATACCTTATGTTTTTGTCTGATGTAATTTAAAACATTTGATCCTCAACCAAATCAGCCACGGTTCACTATTAGAACCAAAACATCTTCTTATATTCCATTTTGTATTCCATAATCATGTGTTTTCTTTGCTTCAATGTGAATAAAAGGACATCCTCATTGCTTGACACCTTCAACATGTACTGGAAGGACAGCAACTGGCAAATCTTGTATGTGAGCACATGTTCAAACCCTGAACACATTCACTGTCATGATTTGAGTATTAATTTACGGCTGAGTAATAGTTACGTCAATTACAGTTAAGTAACAAGATGTAAAAAAACTAGATAAAAGACTTAAAAGGATAGAGATATCTATGTTAGCAATGCAATAGGGATATCAGGTTACTTAAATTCTCAACACGCTAAATACCCAAATACGATTTATGCATGTGAAAAATGTAAACCCTACTCTCATTTGCATCCGAATTTGTCATAGATTTTGTCTTCCCCCTCTTGCAAACACATTTAACCATTTCAGCACTAGAGTTACGAAAATATGTTGCATTTAGTAGCAATATGGACTTAAAGTAATAAAAATGAATTCTTAATTCAACAAAAAAAATATTACTAATGAGGCCTTACGAGCCATGTGATCTTATGGAGAGTCAATGCTTGCTTGCCTACTCTCCATGCTCAGAAGGTTTAATGAATTAAAGGACCACTATAGTGCCAGGAAAACATACTCGTTTTCCTGGCACTATAGTGCCCTGAGGGTGCCCCCACCCTCAGGGACCCCCTCCCGCCCGGCTCTGGAAGGGGGAAAGGGGTAAAAACTTACCTTTTTCCAGCTGGGCGGAGAGCTCCCCCTTCTCTCCTCCTCCGTTCCGCCCCTCCGGCTGAATGCGCACGCGCGGCAAGCTGCGCGGCATTCAGCCGGTCACATAGGAAAGCATTCTCAATGCTTTCCTATGGACGCTGGCGTGCTCTCACTGTGAAAATCACAGTGAGAAGCACGCAAGCGCCTCTAGTGGCTGTCAATGAGACTGCTATGTTTATAAAAAAATGGGTTAACCCTAGAAGGACCTGGCACCCAGACCACTTCATTAAGCTGAAGTGGTCTGGGTGCCTAGAGTGGTCCTTTAATGACTCAGTTCCAATATTGTGGTTAAATAGTTGCAAACTATTGCTATTAACAAAAGCCAGTATTTATAAGTGTTGTTTTTGGCACCAAATTTCAATTTAGTTTTAGTCATAGTCTTTTGACTGAAAAGCCCTTTTAGTTTTAGTCGTATTTTAGTCATCTAAATTGTTTTAGTTATAGTATAGTTTTCGTTGACTAAGTGTCCAGTAGATATTAGTAAACACGACTGAAATATAATGGGTATCATTAACGCCTCTATTTCTTTTGCCCCTTCTCCAGCCCCTCTGTGACTCTATGTGTCCCCCCAGCCCACCATGTGTCTCATTCCCTATGCCCCCCATGTATCTAATTTCTTCTTTTCCCTTGCCATGTGTATTACCCGCAAGTGTTAATATTGGCAGCAAATTTTAATTTAGATTTAGTCATAGTCTTTTGACTAAAAAGCCACTTTTCTGTTAGTCTAGTTTTATTTGACTAAATTGTAGTCTAAAATTGTT
>OW240912.1:384930216-384972716 GCA_933207985.1 Pelobates cultripes | reverse complement strand
CCAGTGAAAGAAGAAGAATGTTCCATTGTATACAATTTCAAATAAAAAGTATACAAACAGGATTCAGCTGTAAGCATTTGCAACACTTACAACAATCAAGTAACATACATTCATATAAAATGTAAGTTCTTAGCCAGACATGTAATAACAGGAATGAATAAGTAGATAACTTCCTAATTCCCACGGTATTAGGGAGCTATCTACTAAAAGGCTGAAAGACCTGAATTGGTCTTTCAGCCAAATTTACTAATACTAAGTAAAGATTACTTAGTATTAGTAAATTATGCCCCTACTCGCTATATCGCGAGTAGTGGCATGTCTATTTAACACTGAACAGTCTGTGGCTGCTCACTGTAAAAATAAAAATAAAAAAAAAAATAAAAAAAAAAGGGCCCCCACCCCTGAGCGGCAGGTGGGGGCTCAAAAGTAAAAAAAGGGGGGAGGACCTATTGTCCTCCCCACCGGCCCCCACCCCTGAGCGGTGGGTGGGGGCCCTAAATACAAATTGGGGGGAACCTAATGTCCTCCCCCCTGGCCCCCACCCCTGAGCAGTGGGTGGGGGCCCTAAACTAGAAAAAGGGGGGGACATAATGTTCTCCCCCCTGGCCCCCACCCCTGAGTGGTGGGTGGGGGCCCTAAACTAGAATGGGGGGACCTAACGTCCTCCCCCCTAGCTCCCACCCCTGAGCGGTGGGTGGGGGCCCTAAATACAAATTTAACCCCCCTCCCCCCAGGTGACTAGGGGTCCCCAAACCCCTAGTCACCCCCTCCCCCCAAAAAATAAACCCCTACCTACCCCCTCACCCTAAAAATAATGAGGGGAGACCTTTAACTAAGTACCTGTAAAAATAAAAATAAACTTACCATTCTATATTTTCTTTCTTCTAAAATCTTCTTTTTTCAGCCCCAGAAAAGTCCAAATAAAAATCCATAATAACCGACGCAATTAAAAAAAAAAATCCATCTTCACCCGGCGAGGGCTGCGCGCAGACTGAGCTCTGCAAGGCGGGGGAAGGCTTATAAAGCCTTGCTCTGCCCTGCAATTAGGCTCAGAGCACTCTGATTGGTGGGTTTAAGCCATCCAATCAGAGTGCTCTGACAGGTAAATGAAGAGACTGACAGGTAAGTCTCTACATTTACCTGTCACAGGACTCTGGTTGGTTGGTTTGAAATCCACCAATCAGAGTGCTCTGTGTCATTTTACACAGCGTGGGAAAGTTCTTTGGAATTTTCCCACGCTGTATATTGACTCATATTTGATTACACAGCATGGGAAGAATTCCAAAGAACTTTCCCACACTGTATAAAATGACACAGAAACACTTTCTGATTGGTGGATTTCAGTCTCGCTATCTGTCTCTCTGTATGTCTGTTTATCTAAAACTTGCATTGTACATGACATGGTCTCTATTATACAAGGGAGGGGTTTTAGAGGGATGTAAAATAGGGACCATATAATGTACAATGCAAGTTTTATTTAGAAAGTGGTGCGGTGTAGCTTATAGTTATTTGCTTACAGGCACCTGAGACATAATATTATATATGTACATAATGCATTGAGACATTCACCTCTATTACAATCTGGAATATCATTCCTGGAAGATCCTTCTTGAGTTAATTCAAACAGGATTTATGTTCCAGATAGCACAAAAACAACAACTGTGTTCATTTACATTCTGTCGGAAATATATATTTTTTTGTTTATCCTTTTTAGTTAAGGTTATGGGATACTCCTTTCTTCTGAATAATTATTAGAGGTAGGAGATACAAGATTAACAGAGAGGTCCAAGTGGTGGCATTTTTACAGTTAGGAGGCCAAACTACAGATGTTTCCTGCATGAAAAAAGTTAATTCTAGAACGAGTATGTTGGTAATTTAGGGTAGAAGTTAGACTGCTGTGGATTAGGTGCAAAGGGTACTTTTATTTAACAGTTAGTTACTTACTTGTACTTGTTTGTATTTAGTTGCCATAACAAACAATGGCACGAGAGAGCCAGATAACCACATAAGCATTTGCTCTTTCAGCGTTAACAGAAAAATCCAGAAAAGGAATCCCATGCTCACAGTGACTAGAGGGGTATCAGTTATACCTCGCTGACAAGGCCGATAGAAGGTCAACATGATCATCTGGGGTTGCTGTATCTCTCGCGAAGAGGAAACTAAATAGCTTGACCCTCTGTTAATTCCCGACCAAGTCTCAAAAATGTTCCAGAGAGAACCTATACCATTTGCATATCTGACTTGCCCTTATGGGTGGGATAAGTCTGATATGCAAATGGTATAGGTTCTCTCTGGAACATTTTTGAGACTTGGGCGGGAATTAACAGAGGGTCAAGCTATTTAGTTTTTCTAAGCTTTTGCCCGCTCCCAGACCTTTCATATTTTCTATTTTAGCTTAAAAAATATTCCTGTTTCTTTATTCCACAACAAACATAGACTAGGTGCAGTCACAGGAAACGGGACCCAGGCAAAGCTGCCAGAATGAACTCATAGACCAAAAAACAAAAACAGTACTATTAGATATGTTAAGACTGAGATATGTATATGAAAACCTTACCATATATCCCAATTACATAATTTCATTCTACATTGTAAAAAGGAATGCTACAGTCTTAGATGCTTTTACAAAATTGCATTGTTTCATTAATGCTAACGATGCATGCAGCAATTGTGCACGGTTTATTGGTCTTTCTTAAATTATTCACGTAAGGTAAGTTTAAAATATGGTAATAGGATCACAAGTTGCAAAATCAGTAATTCACATGAATCACTTTTAATATCAAAACGTCAAAAATATTACCATTCCATAGTTAAATTGACTGAAAGTCAACACTTTTTCAAACAATAGGCAAAAATTTACTGAAAGTCAACACTTTTTCAAACAATAGGCAAAAAGCGTGTCTTAGTTTTAGCGAGAAATTCAGCAAGACAACTGGAACTGTGCTCTGCAACATTTATTCTGCAGTAGCACTTAGTCATGCATTATCTACCGAGAATGGTAACTGAGGTTAGGTACAGCGTTTGGAATCTGTAATTTATTTAAAACCAAAGCAATGAAAAGACGAGATACGCTGTTACAGTTGAGAACAATAAGAGGTGGAATTAAATTTTGTATGGATGTGAAAAAAAAACAAGGAACTTAATCAAGATATTTGATATTTGCTAATTAATAACCAGACAGTGTCTTGGTGAAAGCCTCTATCAATTGTACAAGAGACAAAAATTTAGAGAAACAATGTTAGTGAGGATTATAATTTGATGATAACACAGAACATAATTATACAACCACAGTCAGTCAACTGTACTTTTTACACAGTATTTCATTATTTCAGTTGCATCTTCCTATAAAGAAGAAAAATATTACTCATAAGTAAATAAGAGAGAGGAGTGAATAATACATATTGATATATGTAAGTGAAGATTTCCTGCGTCAGGAATTGTCCTTTATGTCATGCCATAGACTTCTAAGCAATTTGGAACTCT
The DNA here is from genome assembly GCA_933207985.1 of Pelobates cultripes. NCBI lineage: Eukaryota > Metazoa > Chordata > Amphibia > Anura > Pelobatidae > Pelobates > Pelobates cultripes. Next base: position 384,969,233 of record OW240912.1, on the reverse strand, counting down.
CTGTATTTCTCCTTGTCCCCAAACCAGCTGGTGAAGAGCCCCAATGAATGAGACAAGACAATGTAAGGTTCAAGGTGACTTGTAACATTTAATATGCTGTGTAACAGGTTATATTCAAGAGAAAACAGGGGTGGTCTTATAAACATTACCCAATAATAACATAATTCATCAATCTTATCACAACATATCGTATCCTATAGCTAGCTTGCAGGTGTAATGGGGGAGTACTCATTACAGTTTCAGTTTAACTATGCAGCTGAAATAAAAGTTACTACACACTCAAAATAGATATGTTACTATGCAGTTAGAATTACAGAAATAGAAAACAGGAAATAAGACCAACGCTCTGAGGCAGGAAAGATTATAGCTCTGTCTAGGGGTATATTCACTAAGCATTGTTTATAGACAAAGTATTATTACCAATATCTGACATTCTCAAAGTTAGCCAATTTTAAACAGACTGGGCATCCGGTCATCTGTTGCTTGAGCCTTGGGTCACTAGGCATTGTATATAGGTAAAGTGTATTATTCCCAACAATATGTATATGAGTATTATATACTGATACGATAGAGATGAGTGAGAGGCCGGTTATAGTGTAAACTTGAGTCCATTATTCCATTCTCCTTGTCAGTAGATACAATACAGTATCGATGTTGTGTATTGTTTTCCATCCTTTAAATGATAATAAGAATAATACTTATAAGGGCTTTTTTTTATTACATTGTGCGTTGTGCAGACCAGAAAACCAAATTAAAATATTTAGGACAAAATAATTGAGTTATATATAGAGCATTATGGCGAAATCACACAGTATCTATTCAATATGGATTCTATTGGCGAACCAGAGATAACATTCTATTCCTTGCAAAGCACAATGTTGCTTATTTTTTTGATTGCACAAAAATCACTCCCTTTAATTCCATGAAGTTTAGATGTATTCTCATGTTCGGTGTATTGTGTGTACAGTGTAAGTATGTTTGCCTTGTTAAGATCTCTGGATTTTACTGGCACAAGCACTTTGAGCTAATATAGAGGTTGTAAACATTGTGCAACTTGTCAATGTTCCAAAGCTATTCATGATCTGCATTGCAAATTATAGACTTGTCAAAGGCTTTATCCTCTACCACTGTTAATCATTTAGATGATACTAAAATCAAAAGCAAGCTGTCCCAGCAGATAAACTGTTAAATTTCATTTTTTTGCATAAACTTGCTTTAAATTCACTAGCGAACTTATATGACCAATTATATGACACATTTTTACTCATACAGCAGCCATTTTGAACTTGAAAAACATGAGTGTTTTATTCATATAATTTGGTGAGACATTCTCAGTTTGGATACTGTATCCTCCCAACCTATGTTATTTCTTAGCTATCTCACTTATCAGAAATATTAAGGAAAAGACCATATCTTTTGTATTCCTGTAAAATCAGTATGTGAAACCATGGAGTAGCTATGGGCTGTGTTAGTGATTCACCAACCACTGGGATGGGGGGAGGGGGTGGCATGTCAGTGAAATATGGGAGTGTTGTTGCCATAAAACATGCAGTAGCTTGCACAATTACATGCAAACATAATGAATGCAAATTAGAAGCCAGTTGATTTCCAATTAGGCACATGTATTTTCTTGTAGAGAACATAGACAATCAGCCTGCATTAGTGCATTTCTTTCTAGAAACATACATGCTCATTATAGTCCCTTGTACTATCCTTCCTACCCTTGGCTCCGATCCTTGTTTTACATTTTCTTACCATCTGTACTGTTATGTTTAGATTTTTCTGTGATAAAAAAAAAATGTGAATTAGTATTAAGTATCAATAATTACCATCTGCATATACAAATTGAATCTCTTTTAGAGCAGGAAGGACAATAGCAGTTTGTATGCATACCCTATGTCAATCTCTTCCATCTGTCAGCCTAATCTATCTGGACCCATCTTAGAGTTTTAACAACTCTGAACCACATTCTCCTGCTAATCGCAACCTTTGAAATTCTCTCCCCTCAGGACTCTCTTGCATACTCCCCCTCTATTCTTCCTAGCAAGGAGCAAGGTGAAGCTGAGGCACAGAAAGGGGTGAATGTAGTAGGGTAGCAAGGACAGTTACCACGCTGTTACCTGCTGTTCAAGTGATGCTGGACTGTTAAAGAGATAGAGGTAGCAGGAGCCACAGTTGATAAAAAGCCAGTTCACAAAAGATTTCCTCCCCTAAGTCACTAAATACATCAAACACCTCTTGTTCTGCAGGATTTCTAGAGCAAGTGATTGGCAGGGATTAGTGACATTAAAAGAAAACTGCATTTTGAAAAAAAAATAAACTTTTTATAGTCAAGATTAGTGATGTGCCGAACGGTTCGCGAACGTTTCACCACGAACGGTTTCCCACGGACTCATCATTGAGTAAACTTTGACCCTGTACCTCACAGTCAGCAGACACATTCCAGCCAATCAGCAGCAGACCCTCCCTCCCAGACACTCCCACCTCCTGGACAGCATCCATTTTGAAGCTGCATTCTTAGTGAGCTGTCCAGGAGGTGGGAGGGTCTGGGAGGGAGGGTCTGCTGCTGATTGGCTGGAATGTGTCTGCTGACTGTGAGGTACAGGGTCAAAGTTTACAAAATGATGAGTCCGTGGCGAACCGTTCGTGGCAAACCGTTCGCCAACCGTTCGGCGAACCGTTCGGGACATCACTAGTCAAGATCCATCCATGGGTTATTTACAGGAACATCGACCTGAAAAAGCTGGTACTGCTAACCCTCTGCCAATGGAAATCTGTGAAATATTAAATTAAGCATTTAACTAAAGTTTCATTCATGAAAACCAATGGCTCAATGAGAGGAGTGAGTGGGATATAACCGGCCGTCAGACTTAAAATAATAGGAAGAGTTGGCACAGAACCAAATTAGACATAGATAAATAATTTACTAGCAATATATAGTTAATTGTGAGAAAAAAATAGGAGAACAAGAGAACAAAAACAAAATTAGGACAATGGGTGATAAGGCATTATCTCTCCAATAATGCTTTCAGCATGTGTGCGCAACTGCTTAGGTTAGTTTCACATTTACACCAGAACGCCACCGAGAAGCAGAGGTCATGGTAGCAGAGGTCCATCGTGGTAAGCATCATCATGATGGAATAAAAAAAACAGGAAAAATAGACGAAAAGGAATGGTTATCCTCTTCCTATAAAACCAATCAAAATCAATCTATGGTATAGGACTCCATCAAGATTATTGAAATTCTCTGATGGATCTAGTGAGGATTGTTGAAATTGTAGAGCGGAGAAGGGTAGCCATGTTCATATGTGGTGGACATGTGAAAAAGTGTCAGTCGTATGGCAGTGGGTTCAAAACATTATATTTAAACTGTCTGACGTCAAATTATCAATAACTCTGGAAGTAATGCTACTACATATTTACTGGCCTAATTTAAGGAAGACAAATCAATTTATTTTTTTTTTATTTGCATTTTACAAGGCACATTCACAGAAGATGCATCAAAATACAGTTACAGTGTTGTATTTCAGGTGGAGATTTCTATACATACACATGCACATTTCAGTTTTCCATCCTAGTGTTGTTGCATTTTGTTTGAAGTCCTAGTTTGCATCTGTATGTGCCCTGTGGATCTTTTTTAACTTGTAAGGTATTTGTGGAGAAGAAAGGACACTCCCCTCAATTTGGATGAGAGTGTCACATGGTACTGCGTGGGGTAGTCTATGGATCCAAATCCTGGGATTTTGTTGTGTTTGAAGTGGGTCTCCTGCAAGCACATTATATCTATACATTCTCTTTTCATGGACTCCAAGAGAACCCTTTGTTTATGTGGGGTATTTAGTGGGGTATTTAGAGCTCTTAGACCCTCTTAGACCCAGGGCTTTATTACAGATCTTACTTAGGTATCTCTGCTTTTCTGTTATTTTCTCGATTTGTTTGACCAGGGTTGTTCCCTGTTTGATCCTTGATTTATACGGTGGGTGTTTAGAGGTGGGAATATTGCTGCTATCGGGAAGTTGTTGGGGGGGTAGGAGAACTTGTGATAAGGAGGGGGGGTGACTTGGGTATATACAACGTACCCCTATTGGGGTCATGGCGCCCTGCAGTGGAGTCATGGGGGGTGGATATAAAAATATATATCCGTATGGGTGGCCTTAATGACACAGTACAAACTTTTTTAGGACCTGTGTGTGTTATGTTCCCGCTATGGGGTGTCTGTAGCAGGCTGTAAAGAAGTGTAAATCACATATAAATACATGAACAAGTAATCATAGAAACATATGTACATAAAAACATTCCCAGTGCCTATTACATTTTCCACACATTGCTCAGTTGTATCTGTATCTCTCCAACTCCTTTGGTAGTTTCAAGATATCCTTCCACATTCAATATAGTATGCAAACTGTTTACCCGTTATGTGTAATATTGCATCCTAAGCTCTATGAAATATATTCCCTTCTTATGTCCAAGCTGGATCATTAAGTTGTTTGTAGCTGCGTTTTTGTTTTTTTAATTATATTCTATTGTCTTTACTTATGACGGTCAAGGTGTGCTATGTGTGTGTAGGTATGTGTGTGGATGATACCTGAACCTTCCCCGTTCAGCCAGTAGAGTCCTGTGGCAGTTTACTGTACTGACCCAGTTCGTGTTGCAGAGACTTTTCCATTAGAGGTGGAGAAGATTATCCCTTTTTGGTCGGTGTTGCTACTCAGGTACAGTTTCTGCTGCATTGATGTCTCGTAATCGGCGTCCGTTCCCAGTAGTTCTGGTGAGTTCTCAGTCACAACTTTTTTTTATGCTGTAAGAAGGCTGCCTCGAGGAGACACTCACGGCAGTCCAAATGCCTGAATGAGAATTATTACCAGTGATTCAAGTGCCAGTTGCTGGTAGATACCTCTTTATGCGCTTTGATGAGTTCTCAGTCCCTCGGTGTAAGCTGTTAGTTGGAGGATATTTCTGAAGTATTAAAGGCATTCCGTATGCTAATATGGATCTTGTGGTAGCGTGCTGGGATGCTGGGAAGCGTACGCTTTCATCAAACCTCTGACATACATTTGTAGATCTTCTAGCGGTACCAATTCCGATATCCCTCTCAGTCTTAAATTATTTCTTCTGGAGCGATCCTCCAGGTCCGCTAGTTTAATTTCAGTTGTTGACAATTTTTGCTCCAGTTGTTCGACATGAGTTGCCAGACCATTGTGGGCATTAGCAAATTCGTCCATTTTGGACTCTACATGGGACGTTCTCTTACTGACTTCTTGTACATCTTTCCTCAAGGCGTTTATGGAATGCTGCCAGGACATGATGAGTGTCTGTGACAAGCGATCGAGCGCTGCCTGCAAGTGGCTCTTGGTGAGTATATTGTCTGATATGGTTTGTTCAGCGTCCTGAGTTGCTGTTTGATACTCCGGGCTGATGTCGCCATCTTGTGGGGGCCTCTGAGCGTCTCCGCTCTCCGGTTGTTGTTTGTTGCCAAAGAAGTTATTTTTTTCTGCTTTGTTAGTGCCCTTCTTCAGTTTTTGTTGCGCCATTGCCCAATTTAGATAGTTTGCAGGTCCTATTTGCTGCGATTGATACGGATTGCAGGCCTTGGTAAAGATAGACTGGGGACTCTCGTTGACAGAAATAGGTGGATGTTCACTTTTGTAGGAGGGTCATATAAAAAAAAACCAGGCCGCTCTCACTGAAAACTCTTCAATAATGCTTTGTTTCCTTTCTATATTCTTAACCTGCTGTTCTATTTGACATTTGTGTGAAGTGGCAGATTCTGCAATTTCTTATATAGTGATAAAGGGAGGCACTGCAAAGGAATCACTTCTGACCATCACAGTATCTGACTTGGTTATAGAAAATAATAATTATATATGCGATCAGTGTGTTAGTGTTTAGTTAAGAGTTAGGTCTAAGATTAGTGTTAGCATTCCTTTTATGATTAGGATATAGGCTAGGGTTAGTGTTTATTGTTTGAACCAGGGTTAGTGTCAGGGTTAGTTCGAGCGTTTCCTTAGTTTTAGAACAGCATCGGATATAAGATTTAAGATTTCTTGTTTCCTTACTCACGTGCAGAAATATGAATTAAAATAGCAGTAACTGACATCCAGGAGCTTAACTCCCACGAATCACAAGCAGACAGGTTCCTCATACTGCACAACGGCAGTGAAATTGAGCCTTACATGAATAATGTATAGATGATGTCTCCAAATATACATTAGGGGGTTTAAAAACATGATCTTTCGCATGTAGTGTCAGCGTAGACCTGTCCAAATACATCTACCAGTGATCTGGGCATATGCTTTCTCCCTGTTTGCCTTTGAGGTTCCTGTAAATTGAATCCTAGCTCAGTGTGTTAAAACATAAATTAAGTGCTAGCATTTCATGCCTAGCATATTTTAACGAACCCCTGCCAGCTGGCGAAAATATTGCCTTAAGTGTCTAAAATAATCTGTTTACACAGGATTATTCTGACTTATGCTAGTAGAGGTACATATAATATTAATAAAATCTAAAAGCTAAAGTTCCTCCGGGAGGAAAGGAACAGGAGGCAGAAAGTGTAACTAGTTCCTGAACTACAAGATTTTCTTTTTGCAGTTATTTTCAATGAATATATTCATTGAATATGAACCTTAAAGTATCAGATCTATTAGACAGACTGATACACTGAATATAAAATGCAACCCGAGCCTCCTTGTGTAACTGTGTGCACGTAGCATATTTTTTTAAATAGAAAAATCATTATTTTTTAGATTTTTATAATAACTACAGAGGCCTTGCTAGAGGGTATTTCACATAAAGTTAGTGGACTCAGTAGGAAATTGTATTAAAAACAATCACACTCTAAATCCATTTTGCCCCTATGCCAAATACTGGATATGGTTGTTATACATTTAATTTCATAACTGTTTCATTGTCTCATGATATAGCACACAAAAAAAACCTTTCAATTATCAAAAAAAAAACATGACTTGATATTGTTTAATTTTTAGTTGAAATATAGCTAATATGACAGAACATAGTTTGCAGAGACTTCTTTATATTTGTAAACACTAATGCTTGGTAAAGGTTAAACATGGTGAGGCGCTAGATTCTGACTCCCCCTCCTTTCTCCTTTCTACCCAATGTGATGTCATACCCTGTTTAACTCCATGAACCTGTAGAAACATAGGAAACGTAGGTGTATTTCCCAATTGCCCCAAGATTTTAAAATACCCATCTGTTCTCGACAGCAGTATTTAGAAAATTGGGCAGACTAGATGGTCCAAACGTTTTTTTTCTGCCGTCACATTCTATGTTTCTATATTTCTCCAGATAGTTATCAAGCAGGAGGGAGAGGAAACAGCAGGACTGTATCCAGTAAAGATAGAGTCAAACACACATGTTCTAGGAAGACACATTTATTTTCGGGGTATGTTGACATTCATGTAAGTTGACACTTTAAGAAAAAAAAAATCAGCAATTGTTATGACTGCCAATAATTTTTTTATTGCAAGAAAATGGGTGGGGGGCTGTCCCTGTTGCTACTATTGCCACTATTGCTTCCTAAGAGGAAAACCAACTAGAATATATTTATTTAAGTAGTAACGTTTATTACCTGTAGCAGAGATGTTTTAGCCTCTGTCACAGTTTAGTTTGTTACGAGTGCATCTGTTATATTAGCATTCACCAGATAGCACGTTAACAGACTTGCGCTAGCCACATCACAAAACAAAAAAACGTCACCTCTTCAGAGCAAATCTGTTGATGGGATTGGAGGGGAAAATGACAGAGTGGCACTCAGTAAGTCCTGTCTTTTCCTTTCCCATTGAATTGACATTCAGATACAGTGTTACAAGCCTTCCTGGCTACAATACTAATTTCATTGAGATAACGTGTGACTTTTAATGTAGAAAAGAATTAGTTGTGAATATACAAAAGAACTGTATATCTGAACCCCCCCCCCCCCACAAAAGCACAGCATTCTTTTAATGTAGCTTTAACAGAGGTGTTCCATTTATGTTCAACTGCTATCCAATCTTGGCTAGAGTGATTAATGGTGCTGTTAATGTAGATGTTCTGTTACAGGCCACAGCTTGTGGTTTAGGCAATATAAAATATTACAGAGATGAATGAGCACTTATTTGACACCCTACATATGAATCTCTCTGTGTCTTAATCCAAAAGTAGGGGACATTGATATCCAAAGATATATGTGACCTTCCTGGCAAAAAAAGGAGATGTTTGCGAATCTTTCTGTCATTAGAAATCAAAGTCAGTCACTGTGGACAGATTTTTATTATAGAACATAAAGGTATAACTATGTCAGGACATTGAAATACATATTTTGCAGTGATTTTTTAAGTTAACAATTTAATTAACCATCTAGCATCTTGTCTGTCTGTCCTTCTCTCCTTCCTTCCTTCATTCCTTCCTTTTAGAAAGGCATAATATTTTTTTTTTTTTTTTTAACAGTAGATGAAAATATTAATAGGAAATAGTGACAAATTCCAGTGGAGTCTCTGAGTGGGATTCTGGAGTAAGTTGTAAAAAAGAAACAGCTATAATCTACTAGTGAGATTCTCATTTTTGGATTCTACAGAAAAATGTTGGCAGTTGCCTGTAATTATTGGTAACTATTACAATCTATTAGTGAGTTCTCATGGTGATATTCTGCAGTAATCTATAAAAGGTAGGTAACCCTTACATCTCTGTCTATCCGTCTATCTAATAATACTCAATATACTGACTCCACGGCTGGAACATTCTGCAGTTAGTTTCTACACATCCAGGATTTATTTCACACAAGCTTTAATAAGGTGATAATATCCCTTTTACGTGCTAAATGTTCAAATCATTATTGCTAACACCTCCCATCTCACATTTGCTGATGATCGTCCCTGTTAAAAAAAAAGCCAAATGTAAATTACCTAGAGTATAATGAAAACTGTTAATTAAACCCCGTACAACTTGGCTTTTTCATATTATTTATCGATAATTTCTGATGTGCAGTTCAAAAATAAGGCACCAGGATAACAGATCAAAGAAAAAAACATAAGAGGATTATTTTTTTGTATACATTGTAACATTCCCTTTCTTAGTAGCACAATTGTAGATTATGCTAGCGTAGTGTACAGATAATCTTAATTTTAATAATGACAGGAGGCGAGTATTTTGCATAAACTTTCTTTACTTTATGCCTCCAGCAGCACAAGTCAATCAATCAGAAAAGAAAACTGAACTAATTAGCAAATGACATCTGGTTTAAGCGTCCCTTATCCCAGTTTTTACCCATAGCTAACTGAAATAGTGTGTGAATCCTCGCCTCCTGTCATTATTAAAATTAAGATTATCTGTACACTACGCTAGCATAATCTACAATTTTATTACATGACAGGAGGCTTCCTATTTTGCATTTTTAACGCTGGGGTAAAAACGCTAAGGACGCGTGTGATGATTGGCGAAAGTAAAACACCCTAAAGGTATTCTCTCTGGTCCAATCCGCCGTACGTAGAATGTCCGCAAGGGAGGCACCCGCCGAGAAGGCCTTAGAAGCCGCCGCCCCTCGAACCGAATGGGCCCCGAAACTAGCATCTATCCCGGCTAGTGACAGCAGCCATCGTATCCATCTAGCTAACGTAGTAGTGGTCACTGGTTTGTATGGTCTGGTATACGAGATTAACAGTTGTCCCGATCCGGTAGCCCGAAGAGGCGCCGTAACCTCCACGTAACGGAGTAAGGTGGAGACGACACAAAGACGAGGAACCGCCGGAAAAAACGGGTAGGACACGGATTTGGAGTCCGTCTTAGTCCTTCGGGATATCAAAAACGTAACACCGACGGGCGTTATCGTAAATCCGTCCACGTCGAAAGCCCGAACATCCGATACCCGTCGGAAAGAGACTAAGCACAACAACAAGGTAAGTTTGGCTGCTAATTGTCTGAGTGATAGGGCAGCGTTATCCGGCCAGTTCTGAATGAAACGAATGACCACGTCCACATCCCACAGTTGGCGATACCTTGGTGTCGGTGGTCTAGCCAATTTGATCCCTCGTAATATTCGACATATTAAGGCTTCCTGACCCACTGGATTCCCGTTAACTGGAACATGAGCCGCCGATATAGCGGATCGTGTAACGTTAATGGATCGGTATGATTTCCCGTTGGAAAACAAAGTGGAAAGAAAATTCAGTATGGCTGATACAGGTGCTGTAAAGGGATCAAGGCTCCTTCCCAAACACCAGCGGTCCCATACATTCCATGCTGCCATGTAGTTACGTCTAGTCCCTGGTGCCCAAGAGTCCCAAAGGAGGTCCTTAGCCGTTTGCGATAAGCCTGGGATTGCCCAAGATCCCCTGAAAGCATCCAGGCTACCAACTCTAGACGTTCTTGAAGTATGAGAGGATGAGGTTCCGCATCCGGATTCGTAAGGAGCGTGGGGAACGTCGGTAAGACCAGCGGGTGGTCGTGCGAGCAAGTCGGGGAACCATGCCTGGCTTCTCCATAAGGGTGTGATCAGGATCAGCGATGTCTTGGATGTGCGTAGTTTGTGGAGCACTCTTGCTAACATCGAGAAAGGTGGGAAGGCATACGCTCCCATCGAAGGCCAGTGTTGTAGAAAGGCATCCACTGCTTCGCTCTGGGGATCCGGCAACCAGCTGTAGTAACTCGGTAGTTGCGTATTCGTGCGTGAGGCAAAAAGGTCTATGTGGAGTGGTCCCCTGATCGATCTCACCGTATTGAAGATCTCCGTGTCCAGATGCCAATCGCTGGAGTCCCGCCAATGACGAGAGAACCAATCCGCCGTGAGGTTGTTGAGGCCTGGTAAGTATTCCGCTCTGAGGGTTATGTTGCGAGGGAGACAAAACTGGTAGATGTCCTTGGTAGCCTCCGTCAATGTCCGTGATCTGGCTCCTCCCAGTCTGTTCACGTATTGGACTGCCGATATGTTGTCCATGCGTATCAGTATGCAACAATTAGACACATGCTTGGCCAGGCTGCGGATGGCGAATGAGCCGGCTATCAACTCCAGGCAATTGATGTGTAGTGACTTTTCTTCCTCCGACCAGGGACCCCCCGTGGATGCGTGTGCGCAGTGGGCTCCCCAGCCCCACAGGCTGGCATCCGATTCCAGGATGAAATCCAGTTTCGAACCGAATATGGCTCTGCCGTTCCAAGCCTCCATATGGAGCAGCCACCAACGGAGTTCCGTCCGAACTTCCGCGGTTATCCTGATCGCTTGATCGTATGAGTGACCTTGTCTCAGGTGGTGAGCTTTCAGCCTTTGCATGGCTCGGTAGTGGAGGGGTCCCGGGAAAATTGCTTGAATGGAGGATGAAAGTAGGCCGACAATCCTGGCCAGTAATCTCAGAGGGACCATGTCTTTCCGAAGAAAACGCCGTATCTCCTTCCGAATATTCGCAATCTTCGTCTTGGGAAGGCGGAGTGTGCATGTTACTGAATCTATCTCGAATCCGAGGAACTGCACCACTTTCGATGGGGAGAGAGCTGACTTTTCCATGTTCACGATGAAACCCAAGGATTCCAGAAAGTGCACTATGAATTTCGTCTGAGAACGCAGTTTGGAGTCGTTGTTGCAGAAAATAAGTATATCGTCTAGATAGATCAGGCATCGGATCCCTCTTGTCCGTAAATGCGCCATGGCTGGCTTCAGAAGCTTCGTGAAGCACCAAGGGGCGGAGCTGAGACCAAATGGGAGGCACGTGAACTGGCATGTGCGTCCTTTCCAGTGAAATCGAAGGAAAGGTCGACTGGACTGTGCCATCGGAACTGACAGATAGGCATCCTTTAAATCCAGCCGTGTGAACCAATCGTGCTCCAGTAGTAGATCTCTGAGGAGATGTATGCCCTCCATTTTGAAATGTCTGTAGGCTACGAATGAATTCAGTTCGCGTAGGTTGATGACAGGTCAGTAATCTCCTGTCTTTTTCTGAACCAGAAATATGTTGCTGATGAAACCCGTGTCGTCGGGGGCAAATTCGACTGCTCCTTTGAGGAATAGTGCTCGGACCTCGTCGTCTATGAGCTTGGTGAGTTCCACCGACGTTCGTATCGGTTGTGGTCGACGTGATTGGGTCGGTGTGTGCGCGAAATCGATCTCGTAGCCCCTGATCGTTTGAAGAATCCAGGCATCGGAGGATATCTTTTCCCAGTTCTGCGAAAAAAGAGACAGTCTGCCAGCAGTAACAGGGGAGAGGCACAATGGTACTTGAGGGGTGCTCACCTGTATTGAAGCGCCCGCGTCCGCGGGTACGAGCTCCTCTGGGTCGGAAGGTTCCTCTCGAGAAGGGTGGCCTCGATGGGAAGAACGACTGAGAAGTTTGATTCCTGGGGCCTGTAGGCCAGAAACGGCTGGTGGCTCGGCCCCGATGGCGACCAGCCCTGCCGAAAACCCCTCTGGTTGGAGTAGGGTTACGAAAAACTTGTTTAATGGAAGTCTGGGCCTTGCTCAATGTCGTAAATAAGTTCACATGTTTCTTTAGCTCGCCAGTGCTTCTCCGAATAGTTGGCCATTGGCCCGTGGCCCCAATTCTTTCTTGCCGAGTTCCAGGAGCTTGGAGTCCATCTTGAGAAGCGCGGCTTTACGTCGCTCCGCGCAGAGTGCGGCATTGGTGTTGCCCAATAAGCAGATTGCGCGTTGCGCCCATTCTCTCACATCGTGGGCGTCCAAGGTACTCCCTTGGGTAAGCGCTCCGTCTGCGAGGTACAGGATCTTAGCGAGTGGGCCAAGCATATCTAGTAACTTATCTTGCGAAGCTTTGAGGCCCTTCTCGATGCCCTTACGCGGGTCACGTCCCGTCCGTGACATGAATACGACTACCGTGGTGTCGAATTCAGGCGTGTGGGCAATCTTGTCCGGTAGGCTAGGTCTTGGACACTCGGACTTCAGTCTCGCCCGGACCTCTTTGTCCATAGGTTGTCGTAGCCAAAAATGAATGAATTGGGCCAAATGGTCCGGTAGGCCCCATTCCAATGATCTCGGGTGACGTATTGTACGTGGATCAAACATCGGATTGCCTTGGGGGTCCACGAAGGTGCCGTCCTCCAGGTCGTCCGTCTGTGTATCGGCCTTCCAGTGCCCATGACGGGTGTCCTGCTCCTCGACCAGCTCCGACCCCGTGTGGCCGCGGGGTATGTCGAGCCAGTCCTCCTCCTCAGATGGGGAGTCCCCCGCTCTCCACTCGTCCATAACTTCCAGCGGGGTTGGTGAGTTACCTCCCTCGTCATCGGATGATGTCAGCGGGGGTGTTGACGGACCTAGGCGGTCTGATGGGCGGCTCCTCTTGAGTGGGGCCTTGCCCTTTGCCGTCCGTGGGGCTGGGCCATTGCCCTTCCAATGTCTCTTAGGGGGAGCACTATCCCCTGAAGGCTTCTCATGGCCTTTGGTGTCCGGGTCCCCATGTGGGGTTTGGACCAATAGTTTCGCTATAGCCTTTTCCATTGAGGCCGCCACCGCTGAATTAATTAGTGCTTGAAAATCGGGTGGAGTTTGCTGTGAAGGTTCACCCATGTTCATGGTTGCAATCACTGTCTGTAAAGACAGGATAGAGTCAGGTACCGAAGTACGTGAATAGTACAAGGCAGTAATAAGGAGGTACGGCGGTCCTCCTACGACTGGGGGTCGTCTAGTGTGGCCAATGGGCCCAGATCAAACAACCTGTTTTAGGTATTAACACTGCCTGTAATCCTGGGCTAGCGAGGGGGTCACCCTCCGGCTGACCGGACTGAGCGGTCTGAGATATAGAAATCTCGGCTAGGTCGTAGTGCCTAGATATTGTACGGGTCGTGCCCTTAATTCAAAGCCCAGAGGGGAAGTAGTATGATAGATTTTTCCAGTGGAAAAGGCATGAGCAGGACACCCCAGTCGTAGTATGGAGGGTGCCGACCACACGTATCAGCATAAATAGTAGGGGGGTCACCCCGCTCTTCGGATAGTACGGCACACGCCTGGGGGTCACCCAGCGCAGGGGGGTCACCCCTTGATAATAATAGTGTGCCAGTGGGGGGTCACCCCACTCAGAGGGGTCACCTCTGGAAGAGCTTATTATTATTTTTTTTATTTTTTTTTTTTTTATATTTATTTCCAAAATTATTTATTCCTTGTCTTTGTTTTTGTTTTGTTTTTTGTTTTTTGTTTTTTGTGTATATTTATTCTATTCCTTTATTTATTTATTCAGTTTGCTTCTGGTGTAGTACCCCAAAACGGCAGGTAGGGGGGGGGACAATACTGTATATATATGGAGATACTCCCTAGAACAGGATCACCCCAGAGAAGGGGTAAGTATGAACAACACAAGCACCCTCTCCCTCCCAGGTCCCCTGCCTCTATAGAGGGGCCTGGCAGACAGAGGGTGATAGGAGTGGGGATGATAACGGGGGACCGTGTGAATCACGGTTTCCCCACCTAAGATGGCCGACTTGGATCTCGCGAGTAGCGAGATCCAAGATGGCCGTTCGCGCCAAAACTAAGCGCGGCCCGCGATCGCGTTGATCGCGGCCCGCTTAGGTGATAACAGACCCCGGCCCCCACCCGCCCGCCCTGAGTTGCCCGAGCCACCGGAGAGCCGGCCGCGCTAATCAGCCGCGACCACGGCAATTTAAAGCCGCGGTCGCGGTGAAACCGTCGAGAAAAGCTAGGGGCAGAAATGTAGGAGGGGGGGGGTAATGGCAGGGGGAGAGGCGCAAAGAAAGGGGGGCTAACCCTCAAATAACAATAAAAAACTCTACTAGGTAAAGATAACAATATAAGCAAATTATTTAAAGGCAATATATATGCTGTAAAAGTTATAGGTAAAATCACTCTGACCTGTGTCCTGGCTGGAAGCAGCAAAGAAAGAGGAAATGGGAAGCCTGTCAGGGACTTATATACAAGAGGTGCTGGACTCTGATTGGTTAAACTTTTTCTTTTCTGATTGATTGACTTGTGCTGCTGGAGGCATAAAGTAAAGAAAGTTTATGCAAAATAGGAAGCCTCCTGTCATGTAATAAAATCACAATTCGCAAACATCAATATAACATTTCTCATATAATTAGAGTTAAATATCTCTTGTACCTTCTATGTAGTAGATGTCTAGAGCTTGCAGAATCAATATTTCTTAAATATTTGAGAGCGCACAAGACCGTTTAAGATATATAGAGGCAAATGCTAGAAATCTGGATTTTTTTATTTTATTTGGTAACAGTATTCAAATTCATGTATTCACTAAACTGGCAATAATGGAGAATTGTCAAGGGAATTACAGATTTTTGGAAAAACAGTTAAGACAATAAAATAGCTGATAAGTAATGTTTTTTTTAATGTACCTTTTTTGCCCTAAAACTATTTGATTTTGATAAAACATGATGTAAAGTCATGATTTTATCAGATACGGAGGCAAGTGATATGCATTTCTCTTTCTTTACTTAAATATAGTAGCCAAGAGAATTAACAAATAAAACAGATATTAAAAATTGCATCGACTGACATAAAACAGTTAGCCAATCAGGTTACAAGATAGCTGCTTAATATTGTACACAGCATTCTGAAGTCCTACTTCTTTGCAACCGAAAAGAGGTTACCAATCAAACAATAGTAGAAATAATTAAACAAATTATGTATATTTTGAATATTTTGAATGAATAACACAATGAGTAACTCCAAATAAGAGAAAACCTTTCAGGTAATGATAGTAATTGGACACAATGAAAAGAGTTGAAATCCCTGAAATTTTTATATCTCCATGAGAATTACTCTGTGGAAATAATAAAACTAAAATATTACATTTATATAAACTGTTGTATTAAATATCAACTCAGTTTTGAAATTAATCTAATCTATAGTAGACTACAATAATACTATAAATAATAAATCCTTTATAATACATTAATGAGGGTGTTAGTTAACTAAGACCAGGAAATGACAGAAAATTTAAATAACTATTTCTCCTCTGTATATATTTAGGAAGAACCTATGGCAATAGATATGTACATGATTGCTGAAAAAAAACATGCAGAAAAATTGTAATTGGCTAACTCAAGACAAGGTGCTGCCGCAAATAAAGAAAGATAATATAAACAAATCTCCAGGGCCTGATGGTATTCATCAACAAGTATTTAAGGAACTAAGTGTGGAAGTAAGTACTCCTCTGTTTTTAATCGTTCACGATTCTTTTCTTTCAGATAGTGTTTTGGAGGGTTGGAGGAAGGTGGATGTGGTTCCTATATTCAAAAAGGGCTCAAAATCCTTGCCTGGAAATTCTAGACCTGTGAGCTAAACTTCTGTGGCTGGGAAAGTATTTGAAAGGTTATTAAGGGATAATATTCAAGAATTCCTTGAGAAGAACGTGATTATCATAAAAAATTAGCATGGTTTTATGAAGCACAGTTCATGTCAAACTAACTTGATGGCATTCTACAAAGAAGTAAGCAGAAGTATAGATCGGGGTGTTGCAGTGGACTTGTCTATTTGGATTTTGCCAAGGCGTTTGATTCAGTTCCACACAATAGATTAATGTTTAAACTCAAAGAAATCAGTCTAGATGAAAATTCTTGTTCTTGGGTTGAACATTGGCTTAAAAATAGAGTACAAAGAGTTGTCCTTAATAGTACATTTTCAAGCTTTTGTTCTGGGAACCCTTTTATTTAATAAATGATCTTGAAAAAAACATGTTTCAGTGTTTGCAGATGACAACAATGTGAAGTATTACAATGTGAGCAAATATTACTTTGCTGCAGAGGGATTTAGATAGCCTGGGGGAATGGGCACTCAAATGGCCGATTAAATTTATTCAAGAAAAATTTATGAAGAAAAAGTTATGCATTTCAGCGTAAAGAATGCACAAGCAACTTATACCCTTAATGGAAGCAAATTAGAGATGACAACATATGAGAAGTACTTGGGAATTGTTATAGACAACAAACTATGCAACAATGTGCAATGTCAATCAGCAGTGGCCAAGGCCAGTACGGTATTGTCAAGCATGAAAAAGGGAATTCATTCTCGGGATGAGAATATCCTTTTGCCTCTTTATAAATCAATGATAAGACCACATCTCGAATATGCTGTGCAATTTTGGGCACCTGTTCTAAAGAAGAATATTATACCACTTGAAAGAGTGCAGATGCATGCTACAAAATTAATAAACGGAATGGAACATTTTAGATATGACGAAAGGTTAACAAATGTAAACCTCTTTAGTTTAGATAGATTTCGCCTCAGAGGGGATATGATAACATTATACAAATGTATCGGGGCCATCACAAACCATTGTGTTGAAATCAATTCACAAACAGGACTTTACATAGGACACGAGGTCATGCGTTTAGACTGGAAGAAATGAGATATAGCTTAAAGCAAAGGAATGTTTTTTTACCGTAAGAACAATATGGATATTAAATTCTCTGCCTGAAGAAGTGGTTTTATCAGAGTCTGCACAGATATTTAAACAGCAACTAGATGCATACTTGCAAAAACAGAATATTCATGGATATAATTTTTCAATCTAGGGTATTAGCTTCTTGATCCAATGATACAATGATACAATCTGACTGCCATTCTGGGGTCAAGAGGGAATTTTTTTCCTAGTTTGTTTCAAAATTGGAAGTGCTTCAAACTGGCTTTCTTTGCCTTCTTTTGGATCAACAGCAAAAAACAAATGTGTGGAAGGCTGAACTTGATGGACACATGTCTCTTTTCAACTATGTGACATAAAATACATTTAAGATAAGCTCATTTTATGCTTGCTTAAAGCTAAGAAATAATAGAGAAAGAAAAAATGTGTTGATTTGTTTAAAAAAATAATTAAAAGTAGATTTGGTAGACAAATCAGCAGATTTCATAATATCTTCCAATCTTCCTCCAGATCTAAATATTATAGAGGCCATCGCTCCACAGTGAACCATCATTTAATCCACATGACCTTCATTATCCCAGATCTGCAGAATGGTTTCCATCGGATCACATAGCAAAATATTTACAACATAGGGTACGAACAAACTTGCAAGGAGTAAATTGAGGGGGAATGCCATAGACCCACTATGCCAGGCAAAGTTTGTGAAACCCCAGAGGTGGACCCTAATGTAGTTCAGTTACTTTCTAAACAGGGTTGGAGTCAGAAAAAGGTGTAGAATCAGCTTGCCAAGATAAGCATTTGTATATCTTTGGCCGGTTAACCAAAATGTTTGAAATGGTAGAAAAAGCCTCTGTAAAGCCAAGTGTCTAGTTCATTCAGAATTAATAGGGGCTCATTTAACCAAAATCCCAGATTCCAGATTCAATGCACCCTTCTTTCCAATGAAAGGACATCCTTGGCAAGAGGTCAAGAGGTCAGGTAAACTACAGATGTAAATTCGGTAAGTACTCCTTTACCTCACCTTTCCATCCAAGGTAACATGGGGGCAGACTCACCTATGTTTTCCAAGCTTGGTGTCATAAGCTCAGAAGCTTATCTAAATACAGTTCAAGTTTATTGCATAGAATTCATCTCTCATCCTAATCAAATAGCCCTTCCACATCCAATAATTGTTTCCACAAACAGGAAGGTATTAATAGACAAAGAGGTCAAAGAACTCATAAAGAGTTCAACCGATTCCTGTGTCTTAACCAGGTTATGTCAGCAACCTTTTTCTTCTTCATAAAAAAGGAGGAGATATGAGGCCAGTGATCAATCTGAGAGTTACTTTCCTTAGTAAGATACAGACATTTCAAGATGTAAGGAATTCACTGCTTGAGAGAATGATTGGCTAGCAAAGACAGGGCAAAAACAGGGCTCAAGACGCCTACCTGATAGTTCCTGAGGACTCTCTGGATTTCCTACAATTAATAAAGAATGGTCAGAAATGTTATTTCAATTATCTTCCTTTTGGTCTATCATCAGTTTCATTAAACTGATGAAGTCCAGAAGTCTATTGTTATTGTTGTCTTTTCTCTGTAGCAGTGGTGTGTGTCTAATAATTTATTTAGACTACATCCTGCTTATGCCTCAAGACTTGGGTGAATTCTTTCCTTAAATAAATATTTTTTTATTAACCAAAATACCAAGAAGTGCTCTTTTATTGTTGTTCTTTGTGACTATTTTTCTACATATTTTGTTGTACTTTTTTGTATTTTGATTATGACCTATAACCTCAGAGTTTATATTTTTTTTATTAAAACAAACTTTTCTTGCAAGATCCAAGAAGATAATTGCAGTACAGTGCACTGGATAAATTTGTTTACAATGTGTACAAAAACAAAAACAAAAATACCATACCTTGGCTACAGTTATTATCAAACTATACTTGTGCAGTTCCACCCAAAATTTGAATGAATGTCAATTATTTTGGAACTAAGTGCACACATCTGCGTCATTAAACACAAATTCATAGTGATTTGGTTTTTACTCCTTATGTACCTTGGAAACTTTTTTGGTTTCCACTTTTAGGAATAGTATTACAAGAGTGGTTTGGATACTAGCAAACAAATGCTCCTTTGAATATATATTCTTTTTTTTCCATTCTTTTATTATTATTATTATTTTTACACTTTAATTTTCCAATAACAGTTTATTTTATTTTTTTTAAAAAGTAAAATAATGGTAAGCCAAAAAAGTTACCATGTGTTTTAACACCAACAGTTAAATCTCCCCCTAGCAACCTATCAATAACATGCCATCAAACATATTTATGTGCTGTAGTGTATTTCCAGAAGGATACATAATGTATGTAGTTTTTCAAACGTTCTAATGCATTTTAATGTCACACTTCCTAATGACATTGTAATGATGCATAGTGTTTGAACTATTTATCATATCATGGTTGCTTCACTAACAGTAAAAGGTATTTTAAAACATATCCATTGTTCAGATCCTTCTGAAAGTTAGTAAAATATCTTCTATATATTACGGTATGTCTTATAAGGACATGTTTTAAAATAAGACACATGTTAGCAAAATTAATGTTAATTAGTAAGGTAATATGTGTAAAGGTATTGAAACAGTGTGCTGAATCACACTGCTGCTTGACATGTGTGGGATTAGTTTTTTATACATTGTAATTCTACAGAGCGTAATTCTTAATTCCTCTGATATCTATTTTTACAATGGACACTAAATGGCAAACTGATGTGTGACTTACACGTTCTGTAAGTGAATAAACTACGTTGTCTGTGCTCTCTTCCATTTTCTTTCCCTCAACTTTGTGGTTGATCTCTGTATTAACTAATATAAAGTCAATATAAAGCACCGCGCTTACAGCAGCAGTGGCTTAGTATGTAACAGCTCAAAATACATAGTAAAAACAAAGAGAAAGTTAACTGTGCTCTGGCCCAAATCCCCATGTACATTTGAACAAAATGGAGGCTCTTTAGTTTCACTCCAATGGCCATTTGAATATAAGCTTATCTGCCACGTCAAGGCAAGCCCCAAAAGGCATTAGATTTGCTGGAATCAGCCAAGAATCTCCAATGAGACAGGAAAGGGTATTTTATAAACCCTTTCACATTTAACCCTTTATAGGGCCTTCTGCACACACACACATTCTGTATTAACAAAATTCATTCCATTATACCAAGGCTAAAGGGACACTATAAACACCCAGACCACTTCAGCTCATTACAGTCTGGAAGCAGTGTCCCAGGTCCCTTAACCCAGCAAAGGTAATTATTGCAGTTTTAATTACCTTTATAAGTTAACTCCACCTCTAGTGGCTGTCTTGTAGAGCCACTAGAGGGACTTCCAGGTCGTTAGACAATTTGATTGCCTAACTGACACTCGATGGCCTCATGCAATGCATGAAGACTTCCAGTGTCACCCGAATTCCCATAGGAAAGAATTGAATAATGTTTCCTATGAGGGAATCATAATGTGTGCGCAGCCATGCTTTAGGTCTCCCCTGCAGGCTGATTGTAGCAGGTGAGTAGCAGAGGCGGATCTGAGCAATGCCAAGAGGCATCCGCGCTGGACTCAGGTAAATGACAGAAGGGATTTTAACTCTTTCTGCACCACGGGGAGGGAGGTGGGCACTATAGGGAGCTATAGTGTCAGGAAAACAACTTATGTTAAACAGGCAAATATAACTGATCATAAACACTAAATTCAAAAGTTTCACACATGGGCAAAACAAAAACCACTAGTCTTGTGTACACAAAATATATTTTATCCGGAAAAAAAAAACATTTGTTGGAGGGTCTGAAATTCATCCATGTGGTGTTTTGGTTTAGATGAATTTTGTTCATACAATATAAATATGTAAATATTATTATTACTATAAAAATGAGTATATTTTGCAGTACATGATTAGGTGCATTTCCCCTTGATTTAGTTCACAGATCAAGTGAGTAGAAGTAACCAACATAGGATAAAAAAGGTGAAGTAGTAAAAAAAAAAAATTATCTGAAATTATATATTATAAAATGACAAAATATTTAACATATACATATAAACTTTTTTTGTATTGCTTTTCATTTTTTCCCTCTATTGGTCACTTCTTAACATTTAGTGACTGGCCTGTAACCATCAATCATCTTTATCAAACATCTTTTTTTTAAATTTGGTGATATGAACAGTACTCCAAATCACAAATCAAAAGAAATGGCTCATTCATAGTTTGTTTCATTTGGTTCGTGATTCGGTCAAATAGCAATCCGGACATAAGGAAATTTGATGGGTCACCAAAAAGTCAGACAAATCTCAGTTTTTTTTTAAACCGAATGCACAAGTCTAAACACTACTTACACTCAACTGTATTTGATGAAGTTTGGATGCAATTTCATCAATCTTCCTTATGATTAAAACGAACAAAGTATAAATAAGTACTGTTACAGTTACATAGTTACATAGGTTGAAATGAGACATGTGTCCATCAAGTTTAACCTTTCTCTCATCTGTTTTTTGCTGTTGATCCAAAAGAAGGCAAAAAACCCAGTATGAAGCGCTTTCCAATTTGACCCCAGAATGGCAGTCAGATTTACCTTTGGACCAAGAAGCTCTTACCCCACAATTTACAAATGAAATCCTTGAATATTATGTTTTTGCAAGTATGCCTCTAGTTGTTGTTTAAACATCTGTACAGATCTGAAAAAAACACTTCTTCAGGCAGAGAATTCCATATCCTTATTGTTCTTACAGTAAAAAATCATTCCTTTGCCTTAGAGTAATAAATCTTCATTCTTCCAATCCAATGAGTCCTATGTATAGCCCTGTTTATACATAGATAAACAGATTGACATTCACATTGTTGCCTAGTTTGTTGTCTATAACAATTCCCAAATCCTTCTCATGTGTTGTTATCCCTAACACACTACCAGTGAGGATACAGTGCATGCTTTACCCTGAAGTGCATAACTTTGCATTTTTCTACATTAAATTTTTTCTGCCATTTGAGTGCCAAGTCCCCCAATCTGTCTAAATCCCACACTAATGTGACACAACAAACTAACATGTCCGCTATATCCACTAATTATGTCTATAACCTTCAGCTATAGTGAAACAAAAAGTATAATCCAGGCACTCAGTATCGCTAATGCAGCAGTTTCTTTGGAAAAACAGTATATACGCAACATTTTGAGATCTATTTTAAGCTATAACCATCATCTACTCACCAAGCCCACAAAATCGCAATTTTTCTTTTTGTAAACCTCACAATCCTGGTATATCGATCGCCTGTATAATAACAGGGAAGGGCAGGTATCTATTTTCTATTATATTCATTTTAATTTAAACCTTTCAAAAAGAGAATTTAGTAGACATTCTGCTGAGCAGAGTTAAACATACCAATAAGGATAGGGAAACATGTACTTATCACTCCTATGGACTAAATCATTTAGTAGAACATTAGAATTAGGGGTTTTCGTCCACTCAAACTATTAGCACAGTTCATTTAGAAATTATATATTCATGTTGCTGTATTCTATGGCTAATTTCAACTAAAGTTTGAAACGTGTTTGCTCTACAAAAATATTCTGTTTATATTTTGACACAACTGATAATGTTTCATGAAATAATTATTTATGAAGGAAGCAAATAAATGGTACTTTATCACTAGCTAAAACATTTGGCATTTGGTTCAAACTGCGATAGGTTACTTAGATTTTTGGGGTACATAAAGGGTTAAATAGATATTTAATAATTCCTATCCTTAATTCTTTTTATGTCAGCTAAAGGCCTGTGGCTGCATTCCTCTGTGAAGGTCTACTCATTTCTAAAAGCATATTACGACAATACCTCAGCCAATTTGATAGCTGGAGGGACCTGCGGCAGGTATGTAATCTAATAGTATTACCAATCAAGAATGGCCGGCAATTCATGACAGACTGGGAAAAGCGTACATTAAAGGTTCTATTTTGAGAAGCACATGAAAATGCTAAGAACTTCCATTAATGAGTTCATTAACTCTAGCATTTAATTGTAGAATGCATTTGATTATGCCAGGGAATTAAAATAAGGAACCATAACTACCAAGGCTACCTGCTGAGCAACTTTCAGGCAACAGCCCCACGCTATTAGTAATAGATTGCCAAAGTGCAATTAGGCATAGTCACATGTGTATTTAACACGATACACTGAATTGCTAATGATCTGGAATGTCATAATCTACTGCTTACATCTGTTCTTTTTTATTTGAAACAAGCAAAATGGCAAATATGTTGTTTTATAGTCTAACATTATAAGGATTTAGAAAATGCGAGACTTTGAGAACTGGTCTCGGTGAATTTATAACACAATAGTTTAAATTAGAAATGGCAAAATATACATCAACTTCAGCCTTGCCATTTCTTTCCTATCATACACAGTTAAGTAAAGTTTTTTTAATATTTCTGTTTATGTCATTATATTTCTTTTTTCTATTATTGTTAAAATTGTGAAAGATTATTCAATAAAAAACATTTGGCAAGAAGTAAAAAAACAAACAAAAACAAAGCTAGACTTTCTTATGTCTGAAAAAAAGATGCTGAATTATTTCCTAATTAAACAGTATTTTTTCCCCGCAATAAAATATTTGAGTTAAAATTACACTTTGGAAGTATGCAATGCAAATATTCCTGTTAGACGGCATCTTGCAATCATTAAAAAGCTTACATCATAGCTCCACCCCCTCATTTTCCTGTTCAAGCAAGATACATGCATAGATAACCATGTTCCGTCAATCAAAAAAAGTTACGAGGAAACCTAAACCTTATCAATGGTGCAGATCGGATTCTGTTATGACCAATATTCCAGTAATTAAATTGAACATGGTTTCTATGTACAGAAGGTGTATTACAGTCTTTGAAAAATTAGGGAGTATGGACTTCTGTGATGCAATGCATAAATTCATGCTCGCGAATACTCTTACTGAAATCAGAGAGAAATAAAAGATTGACTGAGAATACCGAGCCGAGCCTTAGGTATTAATGGGATGGGTGGGAAAAAGAGATTAAACGAAATTATAGACTCTGAATATTTATTTAACTATCAGGAAAATAATAGGAAACATTATAATTTTCATGCGATATAAAAAAACAAATAAAGTTAAATAAAGTAAAAAAAATAGGCCCAGTCCTACGCATTTCGTTCTATTAATAGACCTTCATCGGGGACCTTTAAAAGTAAAACATACACTACAAATGCAGTCAAAAAAGAAAGGCCGCCTTATTTCCACCTTTCAAAGTTTACAATATCTAGGGACCAATCTTTCTAATCATTGGTGGTGTCCCAACCTCCTTGATCATTTGTCCTCCGGTATCCAGATCAGCTGTTTCAATCTTCTAACTCTGATCTTAGCTGCATGCACGAAGAGTCACTGTCCGTGTACCACGTGTGTGTTGTATGCGCTCCACATCGCACTTCCGTGCGTTCCAGGAACGTCATTTCTTTTTGAGTTCCATCTGTAGTTGCGCAGGCTACCAGATACACATGATTTCACTACCATATTGATCAAATATTTATTGCTAAACACTATGAGTTTAAAGATTCTGGAGGCCATGGGACTTTATTTTAAAGACCTAGATAGTCAGTCATCTATTGGTATTATAAAAGAAGCAAGTGAAAATGTATTGAGGGAATTGTAATTTCAGTGGAGAAAATGATTTCTCCCACTAAAATGAAAAGTTTGAAACAAATTCACATGTTGGAGTACACCCATACATCTTCAAATATTATTAGTTGTATACAGGACTTGACAGCTCTATGAATCCATTTCAATTTGTAGCTTCTCTTTGCAAAGAAAACATGTTATATTCTCACAACTAAGTTTGGCAAGGCCACTTAGCTACATTTGTTCCAAAAAAAAATAAAAATGTATTTCAGATGTTACTCATTATTCCACTGAAAATACAGCACTTATATTCAAGCATTGTTATCAAACAATGTGTAATATGTGTTTCACATAGCTTAAAGGGGGAATTATCTGAATTTCTAGATTGGTGTCTGGGCAGGAACACTTCAAGCACCATAACTAATACAGAGCTTTTAGAAAGGTTTGACTTCTTACATAGGGGTTCACTGGATGCCATTCAAATATACCAATACAGCCTTCAGAGCAAAGAGCTCCTTCATAGGAGCTTCTGATAGCTCTCCTGAACTAAGCCCTGCGGTGCATGGTTATCTCATTGGCAGAGAGTCAGCAGATCACGCTCAGTCGATGAGCTAAGCCCTGTGCAGTCTGTCTTAGTACAAATGGCTGTAGTGGAGGCAAGGTGGGGTGCCAAGCTTGACTAAATACATTTCAGGGGTGCTATGACACTCCTGTAATTATAACCACAAAAGTGTGCTACAGTGCTTACAGTACTTGGGAGAGTCTCTTTAAGGTGTTGAGGGATGCAAAAAAGGGGTTATATTTTTTTTTAGAAAGCAGTGATAATATCACCAACTGTTAAGATACTAGAGATCCTATGGTTTACTGGGTGTTTCTAAAAAAGTTCCACAGGTCAGTTGAGAGGTGATTTTATTGAAATATTTAATAATGTATCAAGTTTGTCAAATTATTAAGTCAGGTTTTGGAGGATGTAGCAATCATGAACGTTGTTGAGTATTAATAAATTCAATTCAAATAAGAAACCATTAGTATAACATGCTGTAGAAGAAGATGTCGTACCAACAGCTGCCATCTGTAGCACACACTCTCCTTCCTGAAGACCCAAGGGTACAATTAGGCATAGGAGGACACTTCATGCTGAGACAGGGATGAAGAAGAGTTTTCATTTTGGATAAAGGAATGAACACTTAGCTTTATTACAGTGGATGAAGACCAAATGGCACCAAATAAATATTTTCCATATTGTCGGGCATGCGGACTACATAAGGAGCAGCCCCATGAGGTTTGATGGAGCGAAGTGGGTGGTAAGTATAGCGCTCGCACTATGGGTTAAATGCAGGCTAGGGTTAATGGCAGGGCAGCCCACGATGGCAGAAAAGGTGGCAAGCTCGCGACCAGGGTAAGAGCCCTGATTGGTAGATAGCAGCATGAGGACCATAGTGGAGGGAAAATAAGGGGTATAAATTAAAGGGCGCCAAAATTAATTACCTCAGCTTGTGCCAGACAAATCTGAAGGTTGGCTGTATTAAAATATTTGAGCTGCTGTTCCCAACCACCCTCCCCCTTTTTATTTATTTATCTTAGGAACCTATGTCGTGACCTTATTATGGGATTGAAGTCGCTCTCCTGGTCATCACAGGAGGGTGGATTTGGTGGAAGAAATATTTATGGCTCCTGGCTTTGAAGGGGGGCGGGGCCTTGGAAAGTGGTTATGGTTAATATGTTGGTTTGGTTTAAAGTTATGGTTTATTATTATTCATAAGGTTCACGGCCATTCTCCAAGGTGTATCATTAAAGTTATTAAATAAACATTTTGATTGAGAAAAGTTTGCTTGTGTTTATTTATTTATGTTTCACTTTGATTGCAACATTCAAACCTCATGCATCTGAAGGTCAAATCTAAACTAAGTGTTTTTTTCCAATGTTAAATTGTTTTTGTTTACATTGTCTTTAAGTAAACCCTGTTATAAAAACACTCTGTATGAGCCTTTACTATGTTAGTAGTCTGTGTTAAATCAGTGTAATCCCTCTTAAATACTTTTTTATATGTTTTGTGTACTTTTTGATATACAAAATTTTCATACAAAACATTTATAAAAATGTTTTTAGCCATATTTTATGATATATTATACAAATGGTGTAGTTGGCAGGATTTCACCTGAAAACCAGGCATTAATATTCAAGTGAAGTGCAAAATTCTAGGAGGGATTGTTTACTGAACAGTAAATCAGTTGTTTAGTGAATAAGCTCCTGAATCACAGAATTTTTATCATAAATATAAATGTATTACATAGGATTAGCAATTCCTCAATTCCTGAGTGGGAAAACTGTGATTTTTGGAAAAACATTGCTGATGAATTGATTAAATACACTGCACTTATTTGTCAAGATTTAGAAAATAAAATACATGGTTTAACACAGTGGTAGGCAACCTGTGGCACTCCAGATCTTGTGGACTACATGTCCCTTACACTCTTAAAGTTAAAATGCTAGCAATGCATCATGGGGGATCTAGTCTATGACATCTAGAGTGGTGATGGTTGCCTAGCCCTATTTTAAATCTATGTTGTTATAGTAAAAGTAAGAGAGAGGTTGTAGGCGAAACTGGATAGATGAGCATTTGAAATTATTTGACGCAAAATCAAATCAGTTAGAAATAAAATGTAAAAAGCTGACGCTAAAGAGTGCATTGAATGTTAGCGGTGAGAATGAAAGGTAATTGTATAAAGCAGTGGCTCACAAACCAGTCCTCAAGGCACCTTTGCCAGTCCAGGATTTAGGGATTACCCAGCTGTGTCTTAGAAAAAAAACATCTTAGACACAACTGGGTAATCCCTAAATCCTGGACAGGTAGGGATGCCCTAAGGACTAGTTTGGGACCACTGGGATAAAGCATATCCTTTTATTACACAATAGAGGAAGACAAGGTACACTGGGATCCACTGAGATGAAAATGGACTGTGTGAGAGTGTGTTTAGTATAATAACTGCAATTGATCACGTATTCACACACATTGAGATACTTGAGCATGCTAAGTGTTATAAGCAGAGAATGGATGAATCCTTAGCTGAATGGATGCTGTGTATTTATGATTATGATGCTTATTGCATTTATGTAATTGCATCAGAAGCTGTGGCGATGAGACAGTTCATTTTGAATCTGTAAAATAGACATGTTTTGAGGAATGTGAGAAGTACAAGAGAGAATGTGGCATTATTAGATTTCGCCAGTCATGCTGTTTTAATTTGTTCCCTTTGCATGTAGAATCAGTGGCCACAACCTGCTGGATTACAGAGGCAAACAATAGGGTATCACCAAGAATCAGTAACAACTTTAGGCTTTACAGGTGTTTCCACCTTCCAAGCCTTCAGTTTTTAAGAGTGCAGCGCTATATTTACATGTGAGGTAAGTACATTTTTTAAAAAGTGCTCAAAAACACTTACCCTCTATGTCTCACTTTAGTATAATGTACATATAGAAAAAACAGAAACAATATACACAAATAATTGTGCAGTATATTAAGTAATGTGGCAAGAAGTTTTGTGAGTTACAAATTTATATAAACTCACATTTTTTTTAGCCTTTTCTAGTTTTAAGGCTCTAAACTTCTTTTTGGGTAGATCACACGACCCCTCTCTCCAAGGAAAAGTGCGTATGTTCCTCTCCACAACGTATACAAAAGACACAGATATTTCAATCTAAGTGTAGCATCCTAGATAATGATTGTATCCATATTGATGTATTTATAGATCTTATTAGATGGCAACACTCTGCACTCCAGCGCTCAGTCACCTTGACTGCTCTCCTTTCTGCACTCCCAGTGCATTTAGAGTTAAAGCAATATGATAATTGTCATCCTACATTTTATATTAATGTCAATAACAGGCCATTCACAAAAATCTTTTTGTCTTGAACCAGTTTGCATGAGACTATACTTTTGTCTAGTCAGCTGCACACTGTCAATATAAGTCAACTTTTTATTTTAGACCGCATATCTGGATTAATCATAGGGTGTCCGTGCATTGTGGGATGGATCACATATTGTATTCATGTCTTACATCAGAAATCTGTGTTAACAATATTAATACATTAATGCATTTTAAAGAGGGGTGTCCATTCTTGAAATATATGTATTTTTTTCTCCTAGTGAAACGGTTTTTGTTTATAACTAGAACTAACTCTTGTAAATCTAGAAAATCTCATGGATTACAGCATTAAGCATACATCTTTGGATGGTGTGGTTTGTTATCGCTTGAAAGTCCCTTCAGCTTTATCAGACTCCCAAAATCTTAAAAGACGGCCACCTGGAATACAGCGGTCCTGGATTGGTTATTGTGAACCGTTTATAATAACTGGGTGTTCTGTAACATAATGCTGAGATTCCCACTAATTAATATGTTGATTTGTTTTCAGTAATTGCTTTTACTAATTAATATAGATAATCTGTTTAAGCTTGTCCTCCTTAATGTAAGACCTCTTTAATTTCCTTTCTATACTTTTTATCACATGCAAATAGGCTTGCCTTGGAAAAGTATAACCCCAAATGCATTTACACATGCTTTTGCTAACGATCTTTTGAACAATTGTGCTTTTTCTATATAGAAAGTTTGAGTCTTTTCTGGCAAGCAGTTGTTCCTTTGGTATGCCCTTCAGCGCTAGTCTACAGTTTTTATTCATTGTTTTTCAAAGGTCCAACTCTTAGTGTAGACCATGAGGAGCTACTATCGTGTGTTGATAAAACTTGGCCAACTCAATTTGGTGAGGTTTTTATGAGTGTGTGATATTGGAAAACAGAAAACGAACAGTGGTCAGACAGTATTCATCACTTATTTTTACCGGGGGTTTTGTTTTTGTTCCATTGGTAAGAAGGAGCATAATTTTTAAAAATCATCATTTGTATTTTCTATGTTCCATCTAATACAGGTAACAAATGGACACAATGGCAATTATTTTAGGATGAACTTGTACAAATATAATGTCAGACACATTGCCTATGTGCTCTTACCACGAATAAAGTGCAGTTACCTCCAGCAGCACTTCCTGTAATGCCTTCCTTTCATTTCATTAGATCTCTTCCCATCTGGTCTCCTCAATCAGTATAGGGTATATGGTAATCTTGGTTAGATTTCCTATATGTCCTTGATCACTAACCAACACGTGAAGTTCCTCCATGACATGTTTTTCTCTACCATGTAACCTACACTCATACGTTCAAGTAAATATTTACACATCTAGTTCCTGATTAAAACTATTTTTATTTCTCTAAAAAATAGTGTTGCTACACGCAAAGTCTGTGCATTTTAAGCTGCAATTTTTCACTTTTTTTCCCTCAAATATATTACTTTTAATTATTATAAAATAAATGTCTATATACTTTTTCTCAATACCAGGCTAAATTATGCTTTCTTATAACATTCTTATTATGTTCAGGATAACGACACAAATTAGATTTTCAAAACCTCATTAATTAGTTGACTGATTATCACGTTTGCTGCAAGTTTATTTTTCATGTATTTAACGCTGATAACACTCCTTCGGCATTCGAAGAAAAACCCACAAGTAAACTCAGGAGAAAAACAGGCTGCTTTGGAAAAAGACAATGTGGTTGTTTGAAAGAGCACAATACAACAATAGTTGAAAAAAATAGCTGCATGGTTGGGTTGCCAGAAAGAAGCATTTACTGCGCCAATGCCACAAAAAGCCTGGTTACAATATGCCCGACAATACCTTGATATGCCTCACAGCTTCTGGCACACTGTAATTTGGAGTGACAAAACCAAAATAGATCTTTATCCTCACAACCATAAGCACTATATTTGGACAGGGGTCAACAGGAGTTTAAGCATGCGTGGGATAGGCATAAGGCTATCCTAACTATAAGATAAGGCTAGGGACTAATGAAAGTATTTAGAAAATTGGGCAGACTAGATGGGCTGAATGGTTCTTATCTGCCGTCACATTCTATGTTTCTATGTTTCTATCACAGTAAAGGCCTATAGTGAAAATAGTAAAGTCCCCACTTTGAAGCATGGTGGTGGCTCACTGAAGTTTTGGGGGGGAGGGTTGAGCTCTAAAGGCACGGGGAATCTTGTGAAAATTGATGACAAGATGAATTGAGCATGTTATCAGAAAATACTGGCAGACAATTTGCATTCTTCTGCACGGAGGCTGCTCATGGGACGCTCTTGTACTTTCCAGAATGACAATGACTCTGAACACAAGGCCAAGTTGACCCTCCAGTGGTTACAGCAGAAAAAGGTAAATGTTCTGGAGTGGCCATCACATCTCCTGACCTTAATATCATCGAGCCACTCTGGGGAGATCTCAAGCCTGCGCTAATGCAAGACGACCAAAGACTTTGCATGACCTGGAGGCATATTGCCAAGACGAATGGGCAGCTATACCACCTGCAAGAATTAGGAACTTCATAGACAACTATTACAAAAGACTGCATGCTGTCATTGATGCCAAAGGGGGTAATACACAGTATTAAAATCTAAGGGTATGCAGACAATTGAACAGGGATCATTTCATTTTTTTCTTTATTGTCATGTTTTGTTTTATGATTGTACCATTCTGTTATAACCTACAGTTTATTATAAATACCATAAGAATTAAAAGAAATGTGTTTTGCCTGCTCACTCATGTTTATTTTTTAAAAATGGTACATATATTACCAAATTTCAGATGGTATGCAAACTTTTGAGCATAACTGTATGTATTTAATAAATATAATTTTTACTGCTCCTCCTCTTTATTTTATTTTTTAAATTCTTTATTTTGTACCCTGCTCACAAGCAGAATAAACAGACATTGCAGTACATTCGTGGTAGAAATAGCGCGTTGTGTGCTGTTGTGTGCTATTGTGTGTGGTCTTTGCTTGAGGGTAGAGGTTTTTATTTTTGTGTCTTGATCTTTATCGAGTGATGATAGTTGGAGTCGGGTCAGGGATGGTCTCTTGTGTGCTCATCATTTGTCGTCGAGACCTCGGGTTACTATATAGGCTGCTGGGTAGTAGAGGCTCATCGCTTAAATGTCCCCTTGTCAGGGAAGTATGTTGGGGTGGCATCCTAGTTTGTCCCTCAGCTATGGTTGTGGCTACCTGAGTATCTTGGCATAGTCTTAGTTCTATACGTACTGTCATATTTTAATGCATCTCCGTGGTCCCTGTTTGTTCGGGGGTTAGGCTTCCTGTTTCCTGTAGGTGGAGGGGGTGAGATAGACTCCTGCGTGTCAGTTGGGCCTGGTGTATCGTGTTTAAAGTAGTGAGGTTCAATAATGTTGTGCAAGTGGAGGACAAAGAGTCTAATAAAAACACATATAACACTAAACATTTGCTGGTGATGTAAAGTTCTCTTTAGGTAGGTGCAGAGTGAACTCCGAACTGCAGGTTTAACGTGATACGTGGAGTTGTGGCTAGTGGGCCTAGAGTCCCAAGGTGTAAGGCCTTGCTAGTGCTCAGGTGTAGAAGGTGAGTTCAGCCTCAAAAGAGGACTGATATGAGTTCGGGAGCTGACTGATATAAAAGGTTGCTGACCACTAGATGTAAAAAAGGAACTGCAAACCTTAGGTGTAATGTCCTTCTTGGGAAGAGAATGTTTTGTTACAGGCGTTTGGCTTTCATGTGGTGGCAGACACGTACACGGCTCTCTCTGCTCCCTGTGGGATGAAGGGAGTGGTTCTCGCTGGGTCTCATCTTGGTTTAGTTGGGGGTGGTTGCTTGTCTGAGGTCCATGATGGAGTAGGTCTGATTGTCATGTTGTATCTGCAATATGCGCGTTGTGTGCCAACGATAAACAATATGGTGGTCTCGAAGCAACTTGGTAAAAGGTTGCAGGGATTTTGAAGCTGTAGGTGGCCGACCCTTTCAGGGCCGCGAGCTGTTGAACCTCAGCACGAGGTCTCATGGGACTGCTTCCGGCGCACTCCGGGGTTTGGGGATCTGAAAGGCTGCTTCAAAGCTGATATTCGTGGCTTGCTTGGGTGCCAGTAGCGCTACTGTGAGCCGCTGTAAGAGGTGTGGGATTTCTTCTGCCGGGATATCCTCTGTGACTCCGTGGATCTTCAAATTATTGCGGCGCCTTACTTCCTCCATTGTCGCGAAGCGTTGCTCACCTCCTGCCTGGAGGGTCTTCTGCAAGTCTCCC
Organism: Pelobates cultripes; assembly: GCA_933207985.1. Classification (NCBI taxonomy): domain Eukaryota; kingdom Metazoa; phylum Chordata; class Amphibia; order Anura; family Pelobatidae; genus Pelobates; species Pelobates cultripes. Next base: position 384,936,126 of record OW240912.1, on the reverse strand, counting down.
AGCAGGGTTTTTAACAGTGTCGCAGTTACCGGTTCGGTGTCTGCTGGACTCGATGCCGGCTGTTGGGGGTCTCGTTGGAGGTAGGCTGCCAGTGGCTTCTTCTGGGAAGAAAACCCCCAAAGAGTCAGAGAAATCCCTGAGGTCGGCGGGCATTTTGAGGCCGTATGCTCTTTGCGCCTGGTGAAATAAGTCTCTTATGCTGGCACCCGGTTTGGGTCAGTCAGACTTTTGTTTTTTTGTTTTTCTCCCCATTGCAGTTATGGGTCGCTGGGGTGCTTTTTTTAGGGTTTGGGTGGCTGAAAAATACTATTTTGTGCTGGGCAGCCGCGGAGCCCATCTACCCTGTGTCTGCTTGGTTCAGCCGTCAAGCTCCGCCCACCCGCTCCTCCTCTTCTTAAATCTATTTTTTATTTTTCTCACTTGATCAAGTGAGCCAAATAGCAGGAAAATACGCCTATCAGTGTACGGCAAAATATATATAAAATATTTATGTTTTATAATATATTGCATCCTTTTTTGTTCATCTGAATAATTTTATTTTCGAACAAAATGATTTGGCCGAGCCAAAGTCTACTATAAAGTATTTGAAGCATCCTGAATGTACTGAATTTTTTCTGCAGATAGAAAAAGTGTAAAATTCAAGGGACCGAGTACAATACTTTATGAAGGACATATCAGCCTTGGAGTTCTTCTATTATCTCAGTTTAGATAATGCTACCACCACAAAGGAAACCAACATGCACACTTTACACCTCTACATGGAACATACAAGGGCCATGTAGATTTAGTTATTCAAGGCAGGTTTAAAGGGAGTTAAAAGGTTACTCTGACCTCCATGACCACTTCTGTTTTTAAAAGTGGCAGTCAGACCTCTCCTTGGATCAAGAAGCTGTCATCCCACATTTTAAATTTTATATCCATGAATAATACGGTTTTACAAAAATTCATCCTGTTCCTGTTTAAAAATCTTTGCAGACTCTGATAAAACCATCTTGCTCCCTAATGCCAGCAATTTTTCGAAGATTCTGCACCCCCCCCCCCCTACCAGTTATAATGGGAGTATGTCCACTGCTTTATCCACTATCCATGTCCACCCACCTTCTACACTTCTTCCTTCAACTTTGATTGGCACATACACGGTGCTCGATGTGCATGGCACTGGACTGAGGCCAGGAGGAAGAAATTTAAGATTCATATTTTATAGGGTTAATCTAAAGTCTTAAAGGTTTATTATGTAGACAGTCATCATTATGTTAAATTGACCCAGTCTTATGGTAAAATACAATTATAAAAGGTGCAATCTTTGTGGATGACATGTTCACTTTAAATTTAAATTAAATTCTGATTTTATGTAATTATTCCAATGACCAAGTGGCTCAAGAAAAAGCTGACTCGACTCTAAATATTCTTATAGCCACTACACACAAAATTGATTGAAAATGTTCAATAATGAAATCTCATGTAATGTGAGATCTTTTTTCAAATGTAATGCAGCTGGGTTGGATCTCTTACCCGTGGTTACTAATTTAAAGGAACTCATTATCTCTTATTAACTCCTTGAGAAATAGAGTCAGAACTTGTTTGAAGTAAGAGTTCCATATTTTGAGGTTTTAAGACAATTAAAAAGACTAATGCAATAAGAGACTACTAATGATATAAATATTTAGCTCTACTTGGATATAGCAATATTGCTTGTATGTACACATCAGGGTGCCGACTGATAATTTAATTTACATTAAACAGATGTAAATCTGAAGAGATTAAATTGATTATTAGCATAATAGTGAGTGTGCTATACAGTAAAATAATAATGGTATTGGTGAATGTACGTGCTCCCTCCATTACCTTAACCCCTTAAGGACACAATTTCAGAAATAAAAGGGAATCATGTCGGAATATTTCCGTCATGTGTCCTTAAGGGGTTAATCTCTAATAGTCTAACAGGGGAGCGAGAGAGCAGCACCACATCTGCTAATACTGTCTTTCTTTCTTCATCTAGATACATATTGGACACTGAGATACAGATAACATCTTAAAACATTATTGGAGAAAGGTTCTGTTGAATGTTATTCATTGATAGTTATCTCAAAAATATAAGTGCCAAATAGACACCCAATCAGCACCAGTAGTTTAGTTAGAAAAAAAATTGCTATTAGTTTTGGGGGGATGGGGGGTTCTTACCAGTCAGTATAGGCAGAGGTGTTTGTTTCAATACTTCAAGATAACTGGACTGTGGTTTAGGTCTAACTATTAAAATGGACTCTGTATGCCTTATTGGACATGCTCAATAGACCTCCTCTCCCTTATCGATAGATAGATAGATAGATAGATAGATAGATAGATAGATAGATAGATGGACGGACAGAATATATATTCAATTACAAATCGTAACAGGCACGATTCTTTTAGATAAAATGTAATGGGTGTTCATGACAGAATAATTTTGTATAGCCCCATGGTAATCAGTACACTTTGTACTTTTGGATTATTTAAAAGTGTGCACCTTATGGGGGGGGGATATACACTGTAGCCAACTTCTCCTTGCACGATGCTTAAGCATTACCATGGCAACTAATTATTCGTCATCATTGAGTAAACTTTGACCCTGTACCTCACAGTCAGCAGACACATTCCAGCCAATTAGCAGCACCCTCCCTAGCAGACCCTCCCACCTCCTGGAAGGCATCCATTTTAGATTCATTCTCAAGCTGCATGCTTAGTAAGAGGAGGGAAAGTGTAGCTGCTGTTCATAAGATAGGGAAAAGCATATCTAGGTTAGGGTTAGGGTATGCTTTTTTTTAATTTATTTTTTCTATGTAATGTAATTGCACTTAGTTGTCTGCCACTGCTGCCAGCTTCAGTGTCAGGCTCACAGTGCATACTGTGCCCATTTCCCCAGTCAGTGCCACCACTTACATCTGGTGTCACAATAGCTTGGATTTAAAAACAAAAAACTTTTTTCACTGTTATAGATTGAATAGCAGTCAGTTGTCTGCCACTGCTGCCAGCTTCTGTGTCAGGCTCACAGTGCATACTGTGCCTATTTCCCCAGTCAGTGCCACCAATTACATCTGGTGTCACAATAGCTTGGATTTAAAAACAAAAAACTTTTTCACTGTTATAGATTGAATAGCAGTCAGTTGTCTGCCACTGCTGCCAGCTTCTGTGTCAGGCTCACAGTGCATACTGTGCCCATTTCCCCAGTCAGTGCCACCACTTACATCTGGTGTCACAATAGCTTGGATTTAAAAAAACACTTTTTCACTGTTATAGATTGAATAGCAGTCAGTGTCCTTAAAGCGGGTGTGTTACGCTAACAGTGGATACGGTGACCAGTGCCACTTCACTTAGATCTGGTGACACAAAGCTTTGATTTAAAAACAAAAAACTTTTTTTTCACTGTATAGATTGAATAGCAGTCGGTTGTCTGCCTTACACTGCTGCCAGCTTCACCAATGTCAGGCTCTGAGGTGCATACTGTGCCCATTTCCCCCAGTCGGTGCGCCCAGATCTGGTGTTGACACAAAGCTTGGATTTAAAACAAAAACTTTTTTTCACTGTTATAGATTGAATAGCAGTTAGTTATCTTCAAGCGGGTGTCAGGCCTACAGCCTGTGCTCTGCACAACTGTGCCAGTGCACATTGCCACTCATATCTGGTCTCACAGTAGCTTGCACGCATAGTACCACTAATCCCAACAAAAATGACAGGCAGAGGCAGGCCACCCCGCAGGGGCCATCGTGGTCGTGGTGCTGTGATTCCCTTTGGCCCTAGAATAATGCCCAGTTTCCAGAGGCCACGTACCCTGAACTTGAAAAGTTCTGAGGACATAGTTGACTGGCTAACACAGGACACCCAATCTTCTACAGCCTCCGCTCAGAACCTTGACGCACCATCCTCCTCCAGCTTAGCTTCAGGCACCTCTCAAGATACCACTCACCCGCCTGCCGCCACCACCAAAACTAGCACCACAGCCGCTTCAGTTGGTATGTCAGAGGAGTTATTCACACATCCGTTTGAAGAAATGAGTGATGCGCAACCATTATTGCCAGAGGATGTAGATAACAGGGATATGTCTCAGGCAGGCAGCATTACACACATGGACGTACGGTGTGATGATGATGATGATGTTGTACCCGCTGCTGCTTCCTTTGCTGAGTTGTCAGATACAAGTGAAGCGGTTGATGATGACGATGCGTCCATGGATGTCACGTGGGTGCCCGCTCGTCAAGAAGAAGAACAGGGCGAAAGTTCAGATGGGGAGACAGGGAGGAGGAGGAGACGAGTTGGAAGCAGGGGGAGGTCGTCGCAAGGAGCTAGTGGCACAGTCAGACAGCATGCATCGACACCCGGGGTCAGCCCGACAGCACGCCAATCAACGCATGCTGTGTCCACCACCAGAATGCCGTCATTGCAGAGCTCAGCAGTGTGGAATTTTTTTTGTGTGTCTGCCTCTGACAACAGCGATGCCATTTGCAACCTGTGCCAAAAGAAACTGAGTCGTGGGAAGTCCAACACCCACCTAGGTACAACTGCTTTGCGTAGGCACATGATCTCACATCACAAACGCCTATGGGATCAACACATGAGTACAAGCAGCTCGCCTACTCTAAGCCGCCAGCCTCCTCCTGGTCCAGCATCTTCAGCCACGTCAACCACTGCTGTCCTCCTTGTCCCCTCTCAACCATCCGCCACTCCGCCTCCCGCCTTGAGCAGTTCACGCTCATCTTCCCACAGTCATGTGTCTGTCAAGGACATGTTTGAGCGTAAGAAGACAATGTCAGAAAGTCACCCCCTTGCCCAGCGTCTGACTGCTGGCTTGTCCGAACTATTAGCCCGCCAGCTTTTACCATACAAGCTGGTGGAGTCTGAGGCGTTCAAAAAATTTGTAGCTATTGGGACACCGCAGTGGAAGGTACCCGGCCGAAATTACTTTTCGCAAAAGGCAATCCCCAACCTGTACTCAATTGTGCAAAAGGAAGTAATAGCATCTCTGGCACACAGTGTTGGGGCAAGGGTCCATCTGACCACTGATACCTGGTCTGCAAAGCATGGTCAGGGCAGGTATATCACCTACACTGCGCATTGGGTAAACCTGCTGACTGCTGCCAAGCATGGAATGCATGGCTCTGCAGAGGAGTTGGTGACACCGCCACGACTTGCAGGCAGTCCTGCTGCCACCTCCTCTACTCCTCCTACTCCATCCTCTTCCATAACCTCCTCGGCTGAGTTCTCTTCTGCGTCTTGCTCCACATCAACGGATAGGGGACGTAACAGTGATTAAACTGATAACAATAGTACTAAACACACCACTCCTATCTGGTGTCACATAAGCTTGACCGCGCAGTGCCCCAAATTTGTTGTGATCTGTGAGTAAGGTAAACGGTTGTCCATACAAGGAGGTTGCAGCTTTTTGAGGGCCCACACCACCGCCATGCACTCCTTTTCAATGGCAGTGAATCTACTTCGCTATGCAAAAGTTTACGGCTTAGATAAAAATCAATGCCGCGTACACGTCCACTGATAGGAGACGCGGAAGGTATTAAACTGATAAAAAATAGTACTAAACACACCACTCCTATCTGGTGTCACATTAGCTTGACCGCGCAGTGCCCCAAATTTGCAGTAAGAGGACCGACCAAGCCTCTTCTTCCATCTCCCTGTTACAAAAATCAATGCCGTGTACACGTCCACTGATAGGAGACGCTGAAGGTATTAAACTGAACAGTCTCTATTCTGCTCTTGCATTTCTATTTCTTCATAGAAAACTAAAAAATTCTGAGAAGACGTTGGCAGGGCTATTCACTTGTGTGATCTGTCATGAATTGTCATTTGAATGTTATTTTGAACTGTGGGGCACAAGAACTTGAATCTGACAAAATGGCTGCCATATACACGTCCACTGATAGG
>OW240912.1:384850860-384928139 GCA_933207985.1 Pelobates cultripes | reverse complement strand
TAGTAAAACCAAAACATTCATGTTTGTGCATTTTTGTTGTACATTTCGTTTTTTTCGGATTCAGTCTCAAATGTATTTCAAAGACATCTTTGCAGTAAAAGACCACCCAAATAGATTACTTAGTTAAGAGGTTCTGGTTGGCTCAGGATAGAAACCATAGTTCTTTAAAGGAATATTCTGGGTACCAATATAACTTTGAAGGAATCCTATAGGCACCCAGATCACTTCAGCACATTAAACGAGGTCTGGATGCAGTGTAACAGGTCCCTTAACCCTGCAATGGTAATTATTGCAGGTTTTCATAAACTGCAATAATTGCCTTGGAGGGTTAACTCCACCTTTAGTGGTTGTCTATCAGACAGCCACTAGAAAGACTTCTGGGTGGTTAGGCGACACTGATGATGTGTGTCCTCACGCTATGCATGAGGATATCCAATGTCAACCGACACACCATAGGAAAGCATTATACAATGCTTTTCTATGGGGTAAATCCTAATACGAACACAGCATTCACGGAGGTGCAGCCTGTACCAGAACTGAGGAATATTGACGCTGAAATCAGGTAAGTGACAGAAGGGTTTTTAACCCCTCCTGCACCTCAGGTAGGGCCACGAGGGAGGGGAGCACTATAGGGAGTTATAGTGCCAGGAAAAAACTTTGTTTTCCTATCACTATAGTTTCCCTTTAATGCATTTCATATATATGCGTTTCATGTTTTCCAGAATGCTGCACCATAAGCCTGCCTCCTTAGCCAACGCTCCCTCACTACAGAAAAATACTTCCTTATTGATTGTATGTATGCAGTCTCAGTATCAAAAAGAACTGCGTGAGCTGCTGTTAATTCACAACCTATAAACTACATATTAACAGGTAGTGTTTTCCTTACTAAAGGACAGTTTACCCCAAAAAGTAGTTATAGTGTAATATCAGCGCAGTAAGAGTCCAAACGTGAAAAGAAAAAAAAATAATCATAATATTAATGTGACCAGTGTTCAAATTTGTTAGTTATTAAGAAATGTTTTATGTGCAGGCTTTTAGGAGTTGGGGAAGTACTTATAATAAATTATTCCCAAATAAATTAACTAAAATAAACCACAGAAAAAAATAAAACCAGGTGCAGTGATTATTCTTACACTTTCTCAAATACTGCTAATTGTGCTTGTATCTATTGCATGAAAAACAATATTGTGCAATTGTTTTTTTTAAATTATCCTTTCCCCCAACACTTAATTAGAAACAGTATACGTATAATTTATTTGTTTTCAAAGGATAACCTTTCATTCTCTTGTATTTGATGGTGTAGGTTTAGAAGATACTATTATTCTCAATAATGAATCATTTGGGAAAAAAAAAAATGGTTCGGTTCGGTTTGGAAATTTGGGTAAGTAAAAAAATTTGTCTGCTTTGGCAATTTGTACCAATGGCATTCAGTTTGGTTCGGCGCCTCCGAACTACCGAACTTCGACACTTCGGAACTTCAGTACTTCGGCACTTTGGAACTTTGGAACTTTGGCACTTCGGAACTTGTGGCGGCAGTCCTGGCACTTGGAGGCAGGAGCCCTATAGATGGGTAAGTGGTTGTGGTGGCAGTTCGGTCACTCGGAGTCAGGAGCCCTATAGATGTGTAAGTGGTTGTGGTGGCAGCCCGGGCACTGGGAGGCAGGAGTCCTACAGATGTGTAAGTGGTTGTGGTGGCAGTCCGGGCACTGGGAGACAGGAGCCCTATAGATGTGTAAGTGGTTGTGGTGGCAGTCCTGGCACTTAATTAGATTGTGGGAGAGATCTTTCTTAAACCCACAAAGACAAGACTTTCTGGATTACTTGTATGCTGCTTTTTAAAATGTAAGGATACACTATGTTTCTAATATGTTCCTGTATCCTTACATTCAATGGACTGGTAGTCTTAACTATGCACCTCATCCCACATGGACATATTAAAAGTTAATTTTGTTTTGTTTAACAGGTGATAGCTTCTTTATTCTCGTATTTGCCTTTTCTATTTCAATTTCGGTAACAATCTTTTTTCTGTTTTTAATGTTTCTACAATTGAGCCAATTTCTCAGAGCCATGAAATTCTTTACTTATTCCAAATGGATTTTTTTTTTTATTCCTCTTCATTTTTCTCTGTAAGTCACTACTGACTATCCTTTAAACATGTGCCATTCGTTTCATCCGAATGTATATTCGGACGAATTTCATGCAATTCGGACATTTTGATGCTTCCGAATGTCCGAAATGCTGAAATTCTGAAGAAAAAAAAACAACCCATAATTAAATGCATGCAAGTTTTCATTTGTTTTTTTATTTATTTTGTATTTAGGCAGTGGAGTGTCCCTTTAATGTTTCAACGTTATGGTTGGTGAAGTTATATAACATATATACACTGACGTATCTTATTATGTTTTTTTTTAATGATATAACATCCCAATATACAGAAGAAAACAGTACTTTCTTATAAACACCATCAAATACAAGAGAAGGGAAGGTCATCATTTGAAGATAAATGAAATATATGAATAAAAATGTGTATATGAAATATATACAATTTCTAATTAAGCGCTGAGTGAAAGGGTAATTCAAAAAACAATTGCACAATATTAAACGTGGATAAGGACTAGCGCTTGCTTCTAACTGTATAATATACCAATGTATGTAAAATAATTTAATACAAATGAGCAGCTAAACATTCATGTGATTCCTTACAATATCACTAACCAAATGTACAAATAGAGAAAAAAAATGAAGCGCTTCTGTAATGGATAAATAGATATCACCTTTTGGTTTAAATTGGAGGTAAATTCTCACTTAGGTCTTAGATCAGTTGAAATATATAAAAAATAGTCAAACATGTAGATAGTAGATAGCAAAAGGGTATACATATATATGATTTATACACACTCACAAACAGAGAGCTGTTTTCCCAGCTCTGGTTTGGATCGCTTCTGGGTCCGTGTAAGCGACCCACCCCTATTATAGATGTATATCTTGTCCTAGAGGGGGATAAATATACAAAAGATTGCGCAATATTGCTTGTAATGATAAGGTATAAAGTAGGATTCCCAAGTGGGTACTTACAAGCAAGGAGTATAAAATTTACTCAGTATCTGAGCGTTGTGCAGATTAGGGACTGCACTCCCATATGTAGAATGACGAATGTAGAACCAGGATGAAAATTGATAAAATAAAACAAATTTATTAATACAATCTATAAAATAGATTGTAAAATAAAATAGCAGCTCATTGATCCAGTTGAAGAAGCCACATTATAGTGGCGAAACGCGACCCGGTTTTCTTTGGACATTGTGCCATTTTTATTTTATAGATTGTATTAATAAATTTGTTTTATTTTATCATTCTTCATCCTGGTTCTACATTTGTCATTCTACATATGGGAATGCAGTCCTTAATCTGCACAACGGTCAGATACTGAGTCAATTTTAGACTCCTTATATCTATATTAGGGGTGGGTCACCCACACAGACCCAGAAACGATCCAAACCAGAGCTGGGTCCACAGCTCTCTGTGAGTGTGCATAAATCATATATATGTATACCCTTTTGCTATCTACTATCTATACTATGTTTGACTATCTTATATAGATTTCAACTGATCTGAAACCTAAGTGAGAATTTACCTCCTATTTAAACCAAAAGGTGATAATCTATTTATCCATTACAAAAGCGCTACATTCCTTTTTTTCTCTAATTACACAATATTGTTTTTCATTAAATAGATTAACAGTATTTGAAAAAGTGTAATGAACAATTAGCAGTATTTGACAAAGTGTAAGAATAATCACTGCACCTGATTTTAAGGAGTTAAAGTTAGCATTTTTCAGTGATTTCCTTACTATATGTCTCCCTGCATGTCCTCTCCATCTAATGCAGGTTCCTTTGTAGTTCAGATCAATCAATACCCTTTTGATAAGGAAGTCTTTTTCTTGAGTGGGGTGCAGAATTTTGCAACACTTTTTTTTCCTTTCTTTCCTGCAAAAACTATTATTTGAGTTTGCAACAATAGAGCAAAATGTCCAAAAGCAATATAATTGTATTGGTGCTTGGAGTGTCCCTTTAACTGACTGATATATATCTTTACCTATTGATCCAAGTATGGAGTAAGCTTGGCAACCCTTCAGTAAAAGAGATACTGCTTTAGAAAGCCGAACTTGCCCTGAGCCAGAAACCAAGCGCCCATGGTTGGATATTTTATGGCCTTCTACTGCCTAATGATCCTGGGTACCATGGCAGCAGGTCACTGGACGTGGTGGCATACAGGTAGCCTTGTGTTCCATCACTAACAAATACATATTGGGTTAAGAGGATTTTAAAACTTTAATGGAGGCCCAAAAATTATAGCACAAACAGTTCACAGAACAGATGATTTGTGAAATGTATCCCTCGCATCCTAGTAACCCACACAATGGTTGAACTGGCATATGCCCATTATTACCAATCTTACTATTGTTTCGTAGGCTTATCAAAGGGTGGATAATGGATCAATACTAAGGATTTGTGGAGCACAGATAGTATAACCAAGCTCTCTAGGTATCTTTGTAATGTTCCATGCGTCCTGTTAGCATTGAGATATGTTCTTCACACCCTCATATCTCCTCTAATCTCTCTAGCCAGGAATGGAAGGAAATCAGGTCCGGGCGCTTCCATAGAGCTGGGATCAAGAATCAAGCCGCCATGAGTAAGTGATTAGATAATTATTTTTTTAGACGCGGATATCGGGAATCTGGAATGGTTTAGAAGCATGTCCACTCGGTGGAATATTGTTTTTTGAGTGGTAGCATATTCTAAACTGATGTACAATCAACACCCTGGTTGTGTAAAAGTTAGCCCTTATTCATACATACTTTGATACTCTTTGATACTCCCTGCTAACAGCCCACTGCTTGTAGAATGCATGTGTTTTCTCAAATATATATATTGTTAACATTAAATATTCTTCCATTCTATGTCAATGCGTCCGTTCTGACTCACTGATTGGGAACAAAGTATGATGTGCTACTTTTGCAGTGTATTAGGTCATTTCATACTCTGTTGTGACCTTCTGTTACCTGATGTTAACCATAATTTATGTTCATTGTGATTTATTAGCTCTTAGTCTAGGAAGCACTCTCAATTTTAAAGCTTGGAGATTAAAAGGCTAGACTCTTCATTACAAGATTATTGTCACTGATAATAATAACAAAGTATGTAACCAGGAAAGGTACATTCAGATTACTCTGGTTTTCAAGTACGTCCTGGGGATGTTACTATTACCCAGTTTAATGGTACTCATTTTATCTACCTCAGAAGGATGAAGGGCTGAGTCAACCCTGCTGGGATTTCAACCTGCAACCCAAGGGTTGAACAACTACCAACACTGCCACTTCTATTCAGTTACACTGGATGTTTAAAAATGATTATAAGCAGACATGGGAAATATGAATTTTACCCTCATTAAAATTTTCATCATAAATAAGATTGTGAATGTGTATTGGATATTAAATTATAGTCTTTTCTATCCTTTATAAAATAATGTATAATATGCATGGGAGCATGTAAAAAGAAACCCTTAAATTACCTTGGAACAATAGTGCAAATTGTAGGTTTTATTTTGGTTTGGAACTTGGTCAATTAAAGGAACACTATAGTCACCTAAATTACTTTAGCTAAATAAAGCAGTTTTAGTGTATAGATCATTCCCCTGCAATTTCACTGCTCAATTCACTGTCATTTAGGAGTTAAATCACTTTGTTTCTGTTTGTGCAGCCCTAGCCACACCTCCCCTGGCTATGATTGACAGAGCCTGCATGGAAAAAAAAAAACTGGTTTCACTTTCAAACAGATGTAATTTACCTTAAATAATTGTATTTCAATCTCTAAATTGAACTTTAATCACATACAGGAGGCTCTTGCAGGGTCTAGCAAGCTATTAACATAGCAGGGGATAAGAAAATCTTAATTAAACAGAACTTGCAATAAAGAAAGCCTAAATAGGGCTCTCTTTACAGGAGGTGTTTATGGAAGGCTGTGCAAGTCACATGCAGGGAGGTGTGACTAGGGTTCATAAACAAAGGGATTTAACTCCTAAATGGCAGAGGATTGAGCAGTGAGGCTGCAGGGGCATGTTCTACACACCAAAACTGCTTCATTAAGCTAAAGTTGTTCAGGTGACTATAGTGTCATCATAACAACATCATCTAAATGAAAATGCTATGATGCCAGGAAGCCCCCGGGTGCTCTCTTTCCTTTAAGGGGTTTCTTCAAATGGTTTAACCCTAAAGGCTTCCTCCAGCTCCAGATCTCCAGGTCGCTCAGTGGTATTCGGCTTCTGAAACGGAGTATCAGGAAGTGCAGATTGTCGTCGGGCCTGGGTGCTGCAGATTGGCTAGAGTGGTCAGTTTTACTTTTTTATGAATGGGGAGCTACTGATTGGCTTAGAGTACAGCTGACCACTCTAGCCAATCAGCAACACTCCTACCCAGCGGCACTCTATGCTTCCTGACACTCAGTAAATAAAAGTGAACACATTAACACTGATATTTTTTTTTTTACCTGGGGAGATGAGAAGGTCCAAAGTTTCCCTGCCAGACCCAGGTACCAAAGACTTATGATGTGGTGTGCAGAATAAAGTGGAGGGTTCACTTCACTTGCCCTTCCTGCTCCAATCTCATTTTCTTCTCCTTCATTTGACATGGTCTTCTTTTTCTTCTGACACAGTCTTCTCTCCTCCTTGGCTTCTTCTGCTCCTTTACCTTTCTGCTACTTTCTGCTCATTTCTCATCCCTTTCTGCTTATTTCTGTTCCTTCTCCTTCTCTTACTTTACCTTCCTGCTCCTTGCTATCTCCCCCAGCCTCACTACTACCACCAGGCCGCCAGGCTATCTCCCCCCAAGCCTCACTACCTAAGCCATAGGCTATCTCGCACCCCCCAGCCTCGCTACCCTGATCTATGGGCTATCTCACTTCCCACCCCCAAGCCTCTGCACAGTGCGGGCTGTCTCTGCCACCCCCCCCAGCCTCACTACCTGATCTATGAGGCTGTCCTCACCCCCCCCAGCCTCACTACCCTGATCATAGGCTGTCTCACCCCCCAGCCTCACTACCCTACAGTCTATAGGCTATCTCACCCCAGCCTCACTACCCTGATCTATAGGCTATCTCACCCCCCCCAGCCTCACTACCCTGATCTATAGGCTATCTCACCCCCTCATCCCCCACTTACCTCATCTGTAGGCTGTCTCTACTGGCTGCATGTGCTGTTCCTCTGTGGATTCAGTCAGAGAGAAGCAGGGATAAGAGGCAGATTCCTATCCCTGTCTCTCTCCATACACAGCGCCACCTACTGGCCGGCGCCGGTATTGCACTGTATTTTCAATCACGAAAAATAGCAGAACAAGCTGAAAAATCTGGGGGGAGGGCAAATGCCCCCCCAGCCCCTCCCCTGTGGACGCCCATGGCCACTCCCACATACAGTAAGTACAGTTCCATGATATTATACTGGGCCTGGGTAGAGCTTCACATGCTTCACATCATTCCAGGAAAACTCATTCCTTGGTGATTTGGAGGATTGCACCGAGCATTGTATTAATTTTATCTTTTCAACGCTGTGGAAGGGAACCTTCATATAGGAGCGGAGATATCCATAAGGGGACAGAACTGCTTTAATAGTGGTTATTGTTAAAAAAAATGTTTTAATATTAACTGTTATACTACCTGCATTCCTGTTTATTGGTTCTCTGATAGCCCACAGAAGACATGACTGATTGCATTGCTTATCTGCCTAGTTTTTCTATCCTTGGAGTGTATTTATATAAGAAGCACAGTTCTGTTTAGTGGATACCAAGGGTAGTACTGATCAGAAACAATGTTACTCAATGCCTTTACTGCGCAATTTAGTTTTTGTAATGCAAATAATGGTCCCTGGTTCCATTTTCTCATCTATATTTTATCAAATATAAATTCATGTTTATTGTTACAAAGAAATAATGTATTACATTTTGTATTGCATTTGTATTGCCATAGCAAAAAAATAAAAATAAAATAAATCCTTTCTGAAAGGGCTCTTACACTCCAGCTATGACTGGGATGTCAGAATTATTTAATATAAAATGATTTAATCCAAAGAGTAAAAGACTTACACTTCAAATTTACTGAATCGTTTAATAACTAAAATAATGAAGAAACAACTTAAATACCGAGGGTAAGTAGAACTGACATTTTTCTTTTTGTAAAACCACAGGAGAGTTTTGTAGTTTTTTGTAAAATTATTTTGATGAATAGTTATACATACAAATTGTGTTCAGTTTCTTTAGTTAAATTATTTAATTGTCTTGGTCATGCAACAATATGTGAAATTAACTTCCATTTAAACCATAAACTTAAATCTTTATCATTTCATTTTAAAGTTTATTACATGAGATATTATGCAAGAATATTACATTTTTAATCGATTCGCAATTGAGTTCTTTTCATTATTTAAGCAATCATGTAAGAATTGTTTGAAACCTCAGATGAAAAGCAAGAACAGAATAGGGAAACCACTGCAGTTCAGTTTATAGTTTGCTGTTCAGGGATACCTAAAGGGACATTATAGGCACCCAGACCACTTCATGTCATTAAAGGGACACTATAGTCACCCAGACCACTTCATATCATTAAAGGGACACTACAGGCAGTCAGACCACTTTATAGCATTAAAGTTGCCTGAGTGTAGTTTCCCTGTACCCTGAACCAAGCAATGTAAAACATTGCAATTTCAGAGAAACTGCAATAAGTACATTGCAAGGTCAACTTCACCTCTAGTGGCTGTCTTCACGCTTTGCATGAGAACGACCAGCATCTTCAAAATCTCCATAGGAAAGCACTGATTCAAAGCTTTCCTGTGGGGCAGCGCTAATGCACGCAAAACGCTAGCTGTGCGTGCTCATTAGTTTCCTCTATCGCTATGACACCAGAGGAGACTGATCCAGAGCTGAGCGGCTTCAGCACTGGAAAGAGGTAAATTAAAGAAAGGGTTATTAACCCTTTCAACACAAGGTGGGTGGTGGACCTATAGTAAATTACAGAGAGACCCTATAGCATTAGGAATATAGTTTTGTATTCCTAGAGCTATAGTGTTCTTTTAAAATATTAAAGTTATAATGCAGATTCCGAAAACTCCACCATAATTCAGAGAGGTAATCAATGGGCATACTAAACAAATCAGGATATCTGCACAGTACACATTTCATGCTGTTATTGTTTTCTGCAGTGGTTCCCAAACCAGTCCTCAAGGCCCACCAACAGTCCAGGATTATGTATTTCCCTGTTTTATTCCAATGGAGATACTAACAAAACTTGGACTGTTGGTGGATCTTGAGGACTGGTTTAGGAAATGCTGGTTTTCAGTAATGAAATCCTGCAGTGTGCTCAGAGCACACTACTCAACCTACACTTTGGCTGCTGTAATGCTGAAGGCTCCTGTGCCATATATTAGGAGAACAGCAATGGTTATGCCAGCAGCCAGTTATTAATTTCTATTTATGCCAAAATAAAGACAATAGGTCTTTTAGATAATTGTACAAAAAGAAGTTAGGTGGAGTGTAGCTGATTTTCAGATATATTGTCACTGTAGGAGACAAATAAACATGGCCAAAGCCTAGTGCAATACAGTATGGTCTAATGCATAGACAAATATATGATTCTAGTGATATAGTACTCACAAAGATGAAGCCAATATGAGAGGCTCACCACAAGTGCAGGTGGGGATGTTGGAAGGGACCCCACTCGCTTTTGATGCTTTAGGAGTCTTCTTGTTAGCCCAATATAGGTTCCAATATCAGGAAATTCTTTATTGGCATGAAGCAAACAAAATTACAAAAGAAAAAAAAATAAAAAAAATAAAAAAGAATAATAAAATAAGATAAAAATAGTAGAAATGGGTACAATGAATGAAGCCCAAATAGTGTGTAAAAACTTGCAAGACGCGTTTCTCCTGTTAAAAATAATTCTTCAGTTGCTTGTAGCTCTTTTCCGGTGTTTGGTTGTTCTTATATGCCTCCCCCTGATTGCTCATTGCGGTCACCTGATGTTGCCGATCGGTTCCGTCTCTTTTTAATGACACGGATCTTCGCGTCTCTTCCTGATGACGTTGGTATATTCAGTCCGTATTTGGAACGCATTCTTGCGTTCCACAGTCCAGATAAACTTTATTGTCCTTAACAATATTGTATATTTCATATATGCATATTGGAAAAAGGAAAAAAAGGAGATAATTTTATCGTTTTTTTTACTATTTATAATAGAAATCTAAACACATGAAGAAATTGGTAAGTATAAGAGTACATAAGACTTATAAGAGTGTTTCAGTAATTGTATATGTTTTTAGTGCATAAAACCAATAGATCATTCCATTATATATTAAAAGTGCACAAAGTGTCATGCTCTATATTACATAAAGTGCTTAATATATTTAAAAGCTGTAGTAAAAGTGTATGAGATGTCAAACTCTATATTTTATAAGGGGCTTAATCTATTGAAAAGCTGTAATAATGCTCCTAATGTTTAGGTCAGTTTAGTAGATCATTAAAAATTACCATTTGAACTTTAAAAATCACATTAGTGAGGACAAAAGAAATTCTCTAATTATATGGGAATTTTGTGGCATTTACTTATGTTAAAAAATAAAAATATATCAATATATGGATAAAATATATATTTTTAAAAACCATATATATATAATAAAAAAAAAGGGTCCCAAATGCTTAAGATATTTACATATTATTTCTAAAAAATGGCATAGTTCAAAGTCTGAATTTAATCTGTGTATTAAAATTAAAAATATATTTCATCTCTTCTTCCCAATTTGTTAAAGAAATCTCCTCCTCTACAATCTTTTTGTACTACTTTTAGGACACAGAAAAAAAGATCTTTTGGGTTTTGATTGTGGACCCTTTTGAAGTGTTGGGAGACACTATGTGTTTCCAGACCTTTCTTGATATTCCGTATATGTTCCGCAACTCTAATGTTTAGTGGACCAATTGTTCTGCCTATATATAATAGGTTGCAGGAGCATTTCAAGGCGTAAATTACGCCTTTTGAATAGCAAGTAGCATGATCTTTAATAACATATTCCCTTCCTATAATGAGGCTAATATTGGTAAGGTGTCTCTTGTGACTATTAGTTGTTCTACATGGTAAACAGTTACCACAACCATAAAAACCTGAAAGGCTTTTAAAAAGGCTTTTTAGTTCCTCTAAAAATAATTTTTGGTTGGAGGGATAAAAATTTGTTTAATACAGGGTCATCTTTTAAAATATGCCAATATTTCTGTATAGTTCGTTTTACTTTTCTGGTGTTTCCATGGGAATTACAGATGAAAGGTACTTCATTAGTTCGCTGAATTTTATCTTTTGGTTTGTACTTAAGGAGGACCCCACGACCAACAGACTGAGGTGGTCACAGACAATCTTACCACAGGAGTCTCCTGGGAAACGACAGAGATCTATTGAAGAAGAAGACGAAGGAAGAGAAGGACAGAGATACAGAGAGAAGAGGAACAAAAGACATGTATAGATGGCATTTTTAATTTAGCAGACCATTCTTTTTCTATAGAAGAGAAATACATTTTACAAAAAGGTCTTAAATTCGCACCTACCTCAGATTTTAATAAATTCGATTTTTTTATTGATATTAATCATTCTATCAGACGCCTGTGCCTAAAATAACGAGAGAAACAACCATTGGCGGAACAAGATGAGCTATATGAACATACATAACTAAAAGAAAAATCTAAATTTTTTCCAAAACATATGATCTCAGATCAAATTAAAACTTTTGAGACTATGGTAATAACGGAGGTAGATAAAATAAAGAAAATTAATCAGTATCAAAATAATTTATCCAAAACAGAAAATGTGAAAAAGAACAAAAATATAATAATCAAACCGGCAGACAAAGGGGCAGGAACGTTATTTATAATAAGGAAAAATATATAGAAGAAGCTGAGAGACTTCTCTCAGACACTAAAACTTATAAGAAACTATCAATTAATCGCACAGAAAATATAAAAGATGTATATAGATAAAGGGAAGAAATTAAATATTTTAAATGAAAAAGAAGCCAGATACCTCTATATGAATAACCCCCGGATACCAGTATTTTACCATTTGCCAAAAGTACATAAAGACATCACCAATCCTCCTGGCAGACCAATAATATCAGGCATTAATTCAGTATCATCGAGAGTATCGGAATATATAGATGTTGTATTATAGCCAATAGTAACAAAGAACCCATTTTATTTAAAAGACACAATACACATGCAACAGATTTTAGAACACACAGTACAAACACAATGGATGGAGCATATATACTGTTTCCTCTCTTCTCGATTTGTTGCTGTGGTCACTTTAAAGATTGCAGAGATACTATTTAAGATATCTATCAGTCAAGACATAATTTGCACTGTTATTTTAAAGAATGTTGAAACAATAATACTCTGGAGCTATACACTAAGTTTACATTCTATCTCTGTTTTTATTCATATGATGTAATTTGCTTATAATTTTAATTGCACTGTATATTCTATTCTCTCTGCATCTGACTCTTTTCTTGCCCATGAAAAACGGCACGTGACCGGAATTATAATATCAAGACCAGGAAGTAAGACGATGTGGAACGCACTATACGTTTAACTTGTGAGTACAGACTGGGGATTGAGGGCACATACACCGGAACTAGGAAGTAACTTAGAGTGGAACGCACCATGCATTCCACTCGCGATTGCACATAGAAACCCGGAAGTGACATCGGAATATTTCACGTGACCGGAAGCAGGAAATGAATGCCGATAGAGTAATGGAACGCACTAATGCGTTCCAAGAAGAAAAAAACCCGCGAACTTCAATTTGTAAGAACATTTATAATGGACATGGACTCTTTTGAAACTACAGAGCCAACTGAGGAAGCCACATGAGGCAAAACGCGTATTGGCCATACTAATATTTAATCTTTCTATTGCTTTATATATTTTATGTCATAGTATTTAATAAATGTAGTTTTAATATTTCCATCCATTGGATCCTCTGCAATTTATTGGGAACCAACTTCTATTGGATATACCAACCACCCATAGAGGGATTAGGATCACCCTGGAATAGATCCTGAGGCCATCAATACCAAAGCCAGGTTCTATATTGGCTCTGATTTTGTGAGTGCTTTCTTGCACATGTTATTTTTAAGCTGTTATTGTTAAGTTATCTACACTATTTTGTGTACCTCTCTATCTCCACAGCAACAAATCGAGAAGAGAGGAAACAGTATATATGCTCCATCCATTGTGTTTGTACTGTATGAATTCCTTTGTGCTGGTATAGGGGTTACCACACGGGTGTTTTGAGCATTATTGTCACTACTAGCTGTACCATTGAGATTTTAGAATATACCCAGTGGAAGGATGGATATATTTTAGTTACATGTGATGTTAGCTCTTTATTTAGCATTATTCCGCACGAAAAAGGCATAGAGGCTGTAAAATATTTTTTAGAAAAATCTAATTTTAAGGAGGAACAAATCAGTTTTATAATAGAAGGGATTTTATTGATTTTAACCAATAATTTTTTCTTGTTCGAGGATCAATTCTTTTTACAGATTTGCGGCAATGCGATGGGCACCAAGTTCGCCCCCAGCTATGCCAAAAATTTTATGGCTTATTGGGAGAAAAATGTTATTTTCCAGGGACATAACTGGGGGGGAGAACTTGGTGGCCTATCGTAGATATATAGACGACATATTTTTTTATATGGACAGGCACACCAACAAGTCTGGGTGATTTTTTAGTATTCCTCAACAATAATAATTGGGGAATACAATTTACATGTATCCATAGCCAGTTGGAGATTAATTTTCTAGATCTCAACATTTTTATTAAAGATTCATCAATGAGAACGAAGAATAATTTGAGACCTGTAGATAGCAATAGCTATATAGAAAGAACAAGCTGCTACTATAAACCCTGGTTGACTAATGCTCCTAAAGGACAGTTCCTTAGAATTAAAAGAAACTGCACAGTGAAAAAGATTTTTTAGAACAAGCAAAATATTTGGAGCAACAATTCATCAAAAAAGGCTATGAGAAAGAAAATCAGACAGCAACTCCTTAAGTACAAACCAAAAGATAAAATTCAACGAACTAATGAAGTACCTTTCATCTATAATTCCCATGGTAACACCAGAAAAGTAAAACGAACTATATAGAAATATTGGCATATTTTAAAAGATGACCCTGTATTAAACAAATTTTGTACCCCCAACTAAAAATTATTTTTAGAGGAACTAAAAATGTAAAAAGGATTTTAGTAAAAAGCCACCTAGAAACAGAAAAAGCACAAAATATTTTTTTAAAAAGTCTTTCAGGTTTTTATGGTTGTGGTAACTGTTTACCTTGTAGAGCAACTAATAGTCACTAGAGACACCTTACCAATATTAGCCACATTATAGGAAGGGAATATGTTATTAGAGATCATGCTACTTGCTTTTCAAAAGGCGTAATTTACGCCCTGAAATGCTCCTCCAAACTATTAAATATAAATATAAAGAGAAGAATTAGAACAATAGATCTAGGTCATTTCCCAGGAGACTCCTGTGGCAAGATTATCCGTGACCACCTCAGTCTGTTGGTCGTGGGGTCCTCCTTAAGTACAAACCAAAAGATAAAATTCAGCGAACTAACGAAGTACCTTTCATCTGTAATTACCATGGAAACACCAGAAAAGTAAAACAAACAATACAGAAATATTGGCATATTTTAAAAGATGACCCTGTATTAAACAAATTTTTACCCCCCCAAACAAAAATAATTTTTAGAGGAACTAAAAATTTAAAAAGAATTTAGTAAAAAGACACCTAGAAACAGAAAAAGCACAAAATAATGTTTTAAAAAGCCTTTCAGGTTTTTATGGTTGTGGTAACTGTTTACCATGTAGAACAACTAATAGTCACTAGAGACACCTTACCAATATTTGCCACATTATAGGAAGGGAATATGTTATTAGAGATCACGCTACTTGCTATTCAAAAGGCGTAATTTACGCCTTGAAATGCTCCTGCAACCTATTATATATAGGCAGAACAATTGGTCCACTAAACATTAGAGTTGCGGAACATATATGGAATATCAAGAAAGGTCTGGAAACACATAGTGTCTCCCAACACCTCAAAAGGGTCCACAATTAAAACCCAAAAGATCTTTTTTTCTGTGTCCTAAAAGTAGTACAAAAAGATTGGAGAGGAGGAGATTTCATCAACAAATTGGGAAGAAGAGATTAAATATATTTTTAATTTTAATACTCTCATACCACACAGATTAAATTCAGACTTTGAACTATGCCATTTTTTATAAATAATATGTAAATATCTTAAGCATTTGGGTCCCTTTTTTTTAATTATATATATGGTTTTAAAAAAAATAATTTTATCCATATATTTATATATTTTTATTTTTTAACATAAGTAAATGCCACAAAATTCCCATGTAATTAGAGAATTTATTTTGTCCTTATAAATGTGATTTTTAAAGTTCAGATGGTAATTTTTAATGATCTATTAAACTGACCTAAACATTAGGAGCATTATTACAGTTTTTCAATATATTAAGCCCCTTATAAAATATAGAGTTTGACATCTCATACACTTTGACTACAGCTTTTAAATATATTAAGCACTTTATGTAATATAGAGCATGGCACTTTGTGCACTTTTAATATATAATGGAATGATCTATTGGTTTTATGCACTAAAAACATATACAATTACTGAAACACTCTTATAAGTCTTATGTACTCTTATACTTAACACTTTCTTCATGTGTTTAGATTTCAATTATAAATAGTAAAAAAAACGATATAATGATCTCCTTTTTTTCCTTTTTCCAATATGCATATATGAAATATACAATATTGTTAAGGACAATAAAGTTTATTTGGACTGTGGAACGCAAGAATGCGTTCCAAATACGGACTGAATATACCAACGTCGTCAGGAAGAGACGCGAAGATCCGCGTCATTAAAAAGAGACGGAACCGATCGGCAACATCAGGTTACCGCAATGAGCAATCAGGGAGAGGCATATAAGAACAACCAAACGCCGGAAAAGATCTACAAGCAACTGAAGAATCCTTTTTAACAGGAGAAACGCGTCTTGCAAGTTTTTACACACTATTTGGGCTTCATTCATTGTACCCATTTCTACTATTTTTCTTATTTTATTATTTTATTATTTTTTATTTTTTATACTTTTGTTTGCTTCATGCCAATAAAGAATTTTCTGATATTGGAAACTATTTTCAGTGAAGTTATTGGGCGAACAAGAAGACTCCTAAAGCATTAAAAGGGAGTGGGGCCGCTTCCAATATTCCCATCTGCACTTGTGGTGAGCCTCCCATATTGGCTCCATCTTTGTAAGTACTATATCACTAGAATCATATATTTGTCTATGTATTAGACCATACTGTATTGCACTAGCCTTCGGCCATGTTTATTTGTCTCCTACAGTAACAATATATCTGAAAACCAGCTACACTCCACCTAACTTCTTTTTGTATGTATAGTTTTTATTTTTGTGTGTAAAGAGAGGTGAGCACACAGGTGTTTAGAGTGTGTTGGTTCATTGTGGGTTACACAGCAGGACTTTGTATTTATTTTGAAACTTTTAGATCATTGTGTTTGTACCAATAAAAAAAGAATCACCTGTTCTGACAGGGGTGTAATGGATTATTTTTTGCAGCATTCCACTGTATGGATGCTATATGTTTACACTACAATTCTACTCATCCTGTCTAATGAGTAACAAACGACAAGCACTACATTTTTTTAAAAGTATAAGCCATGTCTTATATGGAAAGTAAACAAGTTGAAAGGTCCATCAGGGAAATGCTAATTTAGGCAACTTCAGCAATAAATTGATCATAATAAGGTAACAAGATGCTGTCACAGTTAAGAGCATATAGCCTAAAACGAAGCATCTATAACATGAACTAAACCTTCAACATGTATATCACCATTACCCAAAGAAGTATATGGCAGGATTGTAAATAATTAGGTTGGGCATTAATCAGGCTTCAGCTGGGAGCTGGCTCCCCAGTCATTGTAGAGATGCTTAACGTCAATGCTGCTGTCTCTTGCCTGCATAAGAGGACCAACTGGGCCACGAGGGTCCATAAGGAGATACCACAGCTCCTCTGCTCCTTCGGCCCAGGCAGATTCACAAGCCAGTGCCTGAATTACACTAATTCCTCCATATATTGTGGCATGTCTTGTGGGTCTCTAACCCTACAGTCAGTCTGCCAGAGTTGGGGAGGGCTGATGGGCACAGCATCCATCTTGAATCTTGCTCTAGAATAAGAGTAGCACACTAGTATGTCCCCGAAGGTCTCCATGGCTGCGGGTGAGGTAATTAGCGGCATGTCCCTACAGAACTCAATCTGATTTCAGAATGCTGTTCATATCTAGTCGAATGCTGTCTGAAATTTGGCCTCCCATTATTTCACAATAAAAAGCGTCCATTTTGATTGTGCCAAGAATGTTTTCCTTAGAAGGCCAGGTAAGAACTGTAATGCTATGTGTAGACCAGGATATCCAGAAGAGGGGGAAGGGGCGATAGCTTCAAAGATCATTGGTAGCAGTATTTCAAGGTTGGGAGATTGGCCGCTTCTCCCATCCATGGATCATAGCAGGTGTGTAGGCCACAACAGACTTTCGAGCTGCAGGTTATGCAGTGAGGCCCCCAAATTTTCATTAGAACTCCCCAGCAAACGGGTCAGGTGAGCAGTTGCATGGGCGCTTTCTGATGAGGCTATCTCTCGATATAAATGTGATATGCAGGATTTATGTGAGGAGCACATGCTAAGCATATCTATCCGATATGATGGTCAATTCTCCTCCCCCCCCCAAGTTTTTTTTTTTTTTAAAGCGTTATCTATTTAATACATTAGAAAAATAATGGAACATTTCTGATAATATTCTCCAGTTAAAAGGGAACCCTGTATTCCCAGGTTTTTAGATCATATGTTGATAAGGTTGGTGTTCTTCAGTAATGTCTCTTTAATAATTAGTGGTAGCAGACAAGTTGAAGAAGTTTTACATATATTGCCTGCTACACTGGATGTAATTTTACCTAGCGTGTCCTGGAGCCATTCCTCAGTTTAATGTTAAACCAACTTGGTTAACCTGCCCCCAGCATTCTGTATCAATCACCACCATTCATGTTTAATGCATTTGACCTTGAAAACACAAAAAAGTGATAATTCTACATTATCAATACAGCCAAGGGGAGGATAGTCTCCAGGTGCCACGAAGAACACTGGTTTATGCCAAATCATTCCTAACAATTTGATATTAAACGTGAGGATATTATCAGCACACTTTAGGCAACATAACCTCTAGTGTGATTAGCAGTAGCTATGTGGCTAAAAGTGTTCCTTTAACTATTCTGTTGTCCAAGAGTGACATTACGTAACCAAGACCCATAACCAATCAGAGAAAGGTTATGTGAATGTGCCTGGGTATAAATACCATTCAAGGGGGCAACTAATAAATATCTTTTAGGGGAGAGCAAGGATTACGAAGGCACAGAACAACTTGAGCGATGCAAGAATAGCAACAAATACATAGTCGGGAACTCTATTTTTTTTATTTTTTACAAAAATAGTTATGCAAAATTACTTTGTAAATCAATTTCATCCTTTGAATCCCCCTTGATTAATGGGGTTCTCAAATTGCTTTATTACTTAATAGTGTTGGAGAAGTGAGTGCAATGCAAGGTTGCCAAGGCCCTGTACACATTTAATTATTATACGCATGCACCTTTCCTGACATTGTCTCCATACTTCCATTTAAACGTGCCCTGTGATTTATCTTTGCTAGTTCATCTTAATTCAAATTCCTGTAGAATTCATAACAATATTGCACCCCCCCCCCCTCATCCCCCCTTCTTCAAAATTTATCTTACTGACCTTCTATTATCAACATGTTTAATCAGAATAGGCGTCTGCTAATGCTCTGTCTTCAGGAACGTCTTCATTTGGAAGGAGAACTACAAGGGCACTTTTAAGGCTTCCTAACTGTGATTTCACATAGGATCTTACCCACTATTCAAATGACACACTAAAATATGTGCTTGTGCTATTAATTGCAGGATTTTAATTAAAGGGATAGATTACTTATTTCCAGTGACTAAGTCGCTGGTTCAGGAAATAAAACTTCAGCCAGCTTGATAAAAGGCACCTTCATGAGATTTATGTGTCATTTGCCATCTGTGCCAAGAGTCAAGTGACGCTAAATGAAATTAATCCGTGTGCAGTGTTACTAATAAGCTCTGATCCAGGAACTGATGCTAGTTCTTATTCTTTTGGGATAAAAGCATTGATGATATTTCTTCAAAAGAAGAAAAGAAAAAAAAATCCTAAAATATTATTTTACACATTATAAAGCTTTTCCAAATTGCATACTGTAGGTTTGTAGCAGCAAATTGAAAATCAAATTGCAATATCCACATCAAAGAAAGTAGATCTAAGCTGTTTAATAACTATATAATAGTTCTAATTATCATCAAAATGTTCCCCAGGAGTCATACATTAAGATTTATTTGACTTTTTTTTTTTTTTTAAATATCCTACGGTATAAATGTTCTTAATATTAATCTCTTCATCTTGCCTTCTGTCTGGAGAGGAGAAGAAGAAATAAAAGTGTCCTTTAACTGGCTGGAATTATCAGAAGATGAAGGTGGCCTTGCCGGGAGTACCAGCCCAGTGGAGGCACTCTAACGTGTTAGTGCGCAGAGAGACAGTGTAATCTGCTCCTCAATGACTCCTTAGTATCTGGCGCCTCTGAGTTCATTTATTTTATAGGTATTATCCACTCGAGCACTCTGAGTTATTCAGTCACTGCAGAACCAAAGGGACATCTGCACATACCAGAGGTCCAGATCACATTATCCAACCACAGGTTCAAACGGTTCAATCTCTCAGAATGAAATAATAGGGACTAGGAGGTATAATTTTTGTTTATCAAAAAGATTAGCAGGGACCAGGGTCGGCCCATCCATAGGACGGACTGGAGCCATGGGTCCAGGCGGCACTTTTACAGGAGCCACATTTTGCCGCTTCAACTGTTAGGAACCCGGGCCACCTCTGCTGCATATATATGCAGCTAGGCGGTTCTCTAAAGTCAGATTATCCTGTCGGGTCCTCGGTCTATGACCTAGGGCCTGACACCGGGAGGGGGTCCGGTGGCTTGCCCTGTATGCTGCCGGGTGCCCCTCCATTCGGTCTGCCCAGGGAGAGCGTCCTGTCGTCAGCTCCACTGGGTCTGAGCTGCAGAGTATGGAACGGAGGTCTCGCAAGCTCACAGAGTATTGCTGTGAGTTACCACGGCAACACTCTGACCAGAGCTCGCGAGAACTCAAACTCGAACACCCAGAGGAGCTGCAGACAAAACAGCAGTTCCATGGGACCACCAGGAAAAAAGGTATGGCAATTTTGAGAGGCTTGTCACAGCCTCCCTACAGTCTGCATCTCCACACACCACCCCTCACAGTCTGCACCCCCACAACCTGTCCCCCAACAGTCTGCACCCCCACACCCTGCTATCCAAAGCCTGCCCTCCTACAAACCACCCTCATAGCCTGCACCCCTACACCCTGTCCCCCACAGCCTGCACCCCCCATAACCTGTTTCCCTACAGCCTGCCCCTCACTCCCTGTCCACCACACCCTGCTATCCCAGACCTGCACCCCCACAGCCTGCTATCCCAAGCCTGCACCCCAACACCTTGTCCCCCTCAGCCTGCCCCCCACACCCTGTCCCCCACAGCCTGTCCTCCAAAAACCTACCCCCCCACACCCTGTCCCCACAGCCCCTCACAGCCTGCACCCCCAAACCCTGCCCCCAAAACAGCCTTGCTATCCCAAGTTTTCCTTCCACCCATACCCTGTCTCCCATACCCTGTCCTCTACACCCCACACCATCCCAAGACTGCCCCACTCTTCACACCCCTGTCCCCACACCCTGCCCTCCCACAGCCTGCCCCACCACACCCTGCCCCCCCCACACCCTGTCCCCTAGCCTGCCCTCCCACAGCCTGCTCTCTCACAGCCTTATATCCCAAGCCTGCCCTCCCACACCTATGCTATATTAACCCCACACCATGCTGTTTTAACCCCACACCATGCTATATTAACCCCACAACATGCTGTATTAACCACACACCATGCTGTATTACCCCACATTGTGCTCTATTAACCCCACACCATGCTCTATTAACCCCACAGTGTGCTGTATTAGCCCCACAGCGTGCCTTATTAACCCCACACTATGCTGTATTAACTATGCACCATGCTCTATTAAACCCACACCATGCTCTATTAGTCACGTACTAAGCTCTATTAACCCCACACAATGCTCTATTAACCCCACACCATGCTGAATTAACCCCACATTGTGCTCTATAACCCCACACCATGCTGTATTAACCCCACACCATGCTCTATTAATCCTACACCATGCTCTATTAACCCTGCACCATGCTCTATTAAACCCACACCATGCTGTATTAACCCCATACTATGCTATATTAACCCCACACCATGCTGCATTAACCCCACAGCATGCTCTATTAACCCCACAGCATGCTGTATTAGCCCAACAGCATGCTCTATTAACCCCACACCATGCTATATTAACCCCACAACGTGCTGTATTAACTCTACAGCGTGCTGTATTAACTTTGCACCATGCTCTATTAAACCTACACCATGCTCTATTAGCCCCGTACTATGCTCTATTAACCCCATACCATGCTGTATTAACCCCAGAGCGTGCTCTATTAACCCCACACCATGCTCTATTAACCCCACACCAAGCTGTAGTAACCCCACATTGTGCTCTATAAACCCCATACTATGCTGCATTAACTTTGCACAATGCTCTATTAACCCCACACCGTGCTGTATTAACCCCACACCATGCAATGGCCGTGCTTGCATTAAGACCCACAGGAAAGCATTATTCATTGCTTTCCTATGGTAATTCCGGCAATGCTGGAAGTTCTAATAGCTTGAGGACGTCCAACGTCAGTTAGGCTACCAAAAGTCGACAGCCACTAGAAGAGTAGTTAACCTATAAAGGTAATTTTTGCAGTTTATTAAAAAACTGCAATAATTACCTTTGCAGGGTTAAGGGTGCAGAGACAGTGCACCCAAACCACTTTAATGAGTTGAAGTGGTCTGGGTGCCTATAGTGTCCCTTTAACCCCGTACCGTGCTCTAATAACCCCACACCATGCTATATTAACCCCACACTGTACTCTATTAACTCCACATCATACTGTACTAACCCCACATTGTGCTCTATTAACCCCACACCATGCTGTATTAACTCCACATTGTGCTCTATTAACCCCACACTATGCTGTATTAACTCCACACAATGCTGTATTAATCACACATTATGCTGTATTAACCCCACACCATGCTTTATTAACCCCACACTATGCTGTATTAACCCCACACCATGCTCTATTAACCCCACACCATGCTGTATTAACCCCACATTGTGCTCTATTAACCCCACACCATGCTGTATAACCCCACACAATGCTGTATTAATCACACAGCGTGCTGTATTAGCCCCACAGCGTGCTTTATTAACCCCACACCTATGCTATATTAACCCCACACTATGCTGTATTAACCCCACACCATGCTGTATTAACCCCACACCATGCTCTATTAACCCCACACCATGCTGTATTAACCCCACATTGTGCTCTATTAACCCCACACCATGCTGTATAACCCCACACAATGCTGTATTAATCACACAGCGTGCTGTATTAGCCCCACAGCGTGCTTTATTAACCCCACACCTATGCTATATTAACCCCACACTATGCTGTATTAACCCCACACCATGCTATATTAACCCCACAACATGCTGTATTAACCACACACCATGCTGTATTACCCCACATTGTGCTCTATTAACCCCACAGTGTGCTGTATTAGCCCCACAGCATGCTGTATTAACCCCCCACTATGCTGTATTGACTATGCACCATGCTCTATTAACCCTGCACCATGCTGTTTTAACCCCACACCATGCTCTATTAACCACACAGTGTGCTGTATTAGCCCCACACTATGCTGTATTAACTATGCACCATGCTCTATTAACCCTGCACCATGCTGTATTAACCCCATATCATGCTCTATTAACCCCACACCATGTTCTATTAACCCCACACAGTGTTGTATTAATCCCACACCATGCTGTAATAACCCCAAGCATGCTCTATTAACCCCACACCATGCTCTATTAACCCTGCACCATGCTGTATTAACCCTGCACCATGCTCTATTAACCCCACACCATGCTGTATTAATCCCACACTATGCTATATTAACCCCACACCATGCTTTATTAACCCCACACCATGCTATATTAATCCCACACCATACTCTATTACCCCACATTGTGCTCCATTAACCTCACACCATGCTGTATTAGCCCCACAGTGTGCTCTTTTAACCCCACACCCAGTGGTGTACACATGACCCATGAGGCCCCGGTGCGTAAATGATCCTTGCCCACCCCCCTGCGCAGAGTAAGCTTACTCTGCGCGGGCCAGGGCCGCAACACATGGCGGCGGGCAGATACCGCAACTGCGGTATGTACGCCAGTGCATGCAGATACTCATACACTTAAAGGACCACTACAGACACCCAGATCACATCAGCTCAATTAAGTAGTCTGGGTGCCAGGTCCCTCTAGTTTTAACCCTGCAGAAACTGCTATGTTTCACTGAGGGTTAATCCAGCGTCTAGTGACTGTCTCACTGAAAATCACAGTGAGAAAACGCTGGACGTCCATAGGAAAGCATTGAGTAATGCTTTCCTATGGGCGGTTTGAATGCGCGCGCGGCTCTTGCCGCGCATGCGCATTCGGAGCTGTGAGGTGGATCGGGGCGGAGGGATCCCCAGCGCCAAGGGAGTCTGGCGCTGGAGAAAGGTAAGTGCTGAAGGGGTTTTAAACACACACACACTCTCACGAACAGACGCATACACACTAGCTAACAGACACACATTTGCTGACAGAGACACACTCAGTGACAGACAGACATACACACTCACTTACAAAACATACACTCTCACTGATAAACACACACTTACTAATAGACACCAAACAGACTCACTAACAGACACACACAAACTAGCACGTTCACTTACAGACACACAGTAACACACTCACTGACACAAACTAACACACATACTGACACTCACTAGCAGAAACACACTCAATAACAGACATACAAACTAACACACACAGTAACACACACACACAAAAACTAACACTGACACTCACTAGCAGACACACAGTAATACACACACTGACACAAAAACTAACACTAACACACATACACACTCTTACACTAATACACATACACACTCTAATACTAACACACATACATACACTTTTTAAAAAAAAATTAATCCCCCAGCCTTCCTACCTTTGGGAGTGCTGAGGGGATTCCCTGGAGTCCAGTGGTTCTGCTGGGTGGCCGGTCCTGCGGGCGCGCGAGGGAGCACTCTCCCCTGAGCGCTCTCTGCCCAGCTCCCTCGCGCCGCTTACTGATGCCGGAGCCGGAATGAAGTCATGCTCTATTAACCCCACACCGTGCTGTATTAACCCCTGCACTATGCTGTATTAACCCTGCACCATGCTCTTTTAACCTTACAGCGTGCTGTTTCAACCCCGCACCATGCTCTATTAACCCCACACCGTGCTGTATTAACCCCACACTGTGCTGTATTAACCCTGCACCTACAGCACTAACCACAATATCTGCTATGTTAATCCTAAAATGTGCGGCATTAACCCTACACAACATTAGCCCTATATTTGTAGGACTAAAACGTCACCAACTACACTATGCTGCAAATAATAATAATTCCAAATGTGGTGCATTCAAATGAGGTGGTGTTTAATGTATTTAGTGGTGGTGTTATTGAAGGTAATCTTTGCCCTGGGTAATCTTTCAAATTAAAGGACCACTCTAGGCACCCAGACCACTTCAGCTTAATGAAGTTGTCTGGGTGCCAGGTCCAGCTAGGGTTAACCCATTTTTTAATAAACATAGCAGTTTCAGAGAAACTGCTATGTTTATGAATGGGTTAAGCCTTCCCCCATTCCCTCTAGTAGCTGTCTCATTGACAGCCACTAGAGGCGCTTGCGTGCTTCTCACTGTGATTTTCACAGTGAGAGCACGCCAGCGTCCATAGGAAAGCATTATGAATGCTTTCCTATGTGACCGGCTGAATGCGCGCGCAGCTCTTGCCGCGCGTGCGCATTCAGCCCAGGAGGAGGATCGGAGGAGGAGAGCTCCCCGCCCAGCGCTGGAAAAAGGTAAGTTTAACCCCCTTTCCCCTTTCCAGAGCCGGGCGGGAGGGGGTCCCTGAGGGTGGGGGCACCCTCAGGGCACTATAGTGCCAGGAAAACGAGTATGTTTTCCTGGCACTATAGTGGTCCTTTAAGATATTTTAGCCTAAAGATTGTGATTAGATTTTTCCTTGCATTGCATGTGTGGGTGTGTTGCTAATTAGTTGTATGTGGCTAGCTGTGTATATTTGTGTGGGCAGCTAGCTATGAAATTATTTGATATATGTAGGTGGCTTATTAGGTGTATGTAAGTGTCTGCGTATTTATCTGTGACTATCAGTGTGTGGTTTTAGGAAGTGAGGCGAGGCAAGGCAAGGTCATGAGTGTTGGGAATCGTTTGTTCTGTAGCTGTCCATGAAAATCTTCCATGCCCTTCCCAATAATAAAAATTTTTTCTCTCAACTTGGACAGTGAAAAAATTGTTGTTGTTTTTTTAGATTTTACATAAGCATCAAAAGTCTCTTTTATATTGTGTATTATATTTAATGTATTTGGTTGACATATTTTAAACGCATTTTTTTTTATCAATATATCAATATAAAACACGTAATGAATATAATACATATAATGAATCTATATAATCCATTAGAATTAAATTAAAAGGACAACACCAACTTGGTGGGACCTTTAACATAACTGTGAATATTTAATGTGCTCAGTATTGCTGCTTAGGATGTTCGACCAGGACTTATCATGATTTACACGCTGTATGATATGAGCCAAAGAAAATACTAACATATATCAATTATTGTAACGATGCAGCGTTCGTGGACCCAGGAAAATCTTGAAAACGAGAGAACTCTCAATGTAAAATATTTTATAACTAAATAAATAAATGCTTACTCACAACCCAATAAGCCCACATGTTCTCTTTGTCTTTCTAGTCTTGTTATAAATAATCTTATAAATCCTTTGTTTAGTTATAGAAAATATGATTGCTCCCTCTGGTGTGTTCCAAAGGCATATGTTTTGTATTGTAGGCACATGTGAATAATTGTTCACTGCTTTAAAAAGACCTGTTATCTAATTGGTTGTTTTCAGTGTTCTGTGTTGCGGAGGTACGAATATACTAAAGTATGACATTCAGCAGAAGATCAAAACTTGTAACTTGAATAATTTCAGGTTCATATACAACTGTCAAACTGTCTCGCTGTCAATGTTAACAGCTCAAACAAACAGAACTATTTTAACAACCCGGGGACAGCTGGTTAAAAGGCTTGTGCATATTTTTAAGATTGTTTTGGTTTGTAAATACATTTTGGTTTACTGTCTATTTTTAGAGAATCATGTATTATTATTTTTGTTTATCGATATATCTGAGATTTAAAAAGAAAAAAAAGCAAGTGTTGTCAACTAGCAAAATGTACACTTAAATTGCCAGGATGGAAAAAAAGAAAATCGAAAACCTTTTTCCTGCTGAAGATATTTTTTTCCAAAGTTGCTTATTACGAAGTCACAATAACTCTACATACCTCCCAAGTGTCCCTATTTAGGAAGAGCATTCCCAATTTTGAGCCCAAATCCCTCAGTCTCTTGTCTATCGTCGTGTCCCTCTTTTCTAAAAGCTCCATATTGTTGGCATGTCTGACAGAGCTCCACAGCAATAGAACTCAAAGTAATGTGTATTTCATCTACAATAAATATGTTTAGAAATCAGTCTGTGTAAATAAGATACATTGTTCTTGTTCTAAATTATCTTTTAGTTGCATAAATAATTAGTAAGTTACCTAAAATATCTTTGTACAGCCCCACCCCCACACACCCCTAAATGTAGTGTCCCTCTTTGTCCACTGGGAGGTTTGACTCGTAGTTTAGAGCAGGGCTGTCCAACCTGCAGCCCCCCAAATGTTGCTGAACAACAACTCCCATGATTCCCTGGCTATCTTTTTAATTGAAAGAATCATGGGAGTTGAAGTTCAGAAACATCTTGGGGGCCGCAGGTTGGACAGCCCTGGTTTAGAGAATAGTGCCAACATTATTGAGGAATTCAAATTTTATAGTCCAACACATCCACCTCACTTTATTTATCTATAACTCAGAATTCGGTGGTGGCCTTCTAACAGTGTCTGACCTCTGTGATTGCCAACAAGGGGTTTGCCTCCAAGTACTAAGTCATACATACATATACACACACAAACTACCTAATACATACAAACACACTGCCTAATACACACACACGCACACACACACTGTTTTTCAAAATGCCACAAAAATAATGTCGTCAGGTGGGCATAATTCTAAATACATTAGCTTTATTTATTATATCAAACATCTACAGAAATGCATAGGAACAGAATATCAGAATAGATTAATTTGCTTCTTTGTATGGTGGAAGTTATGCAGGGCTTTAAATGCTAAATTTACCTTGAGGATCCATGATATTACGATGCAGAGAGGTCAATCACTGTTAAAATATTGTAGTTGAAGATTAACAGGGGTTAATCACTAAAGTGAGAATTCAAAGTTAATTTCTAATGTAAAGCCAAACTAGCTATACTGGAACTATAGCTGTCTTGGAGAATTTTTCCAGTTTTGCTAATTTTGACCTGATTCACTGATTTTGATCCATTTAGAATTCGCTATTAATTATCATTTTAGTGAATAACCCTGCACATACATGCAAATGCCAGTAATAAATAAACATAATGTTTTTCCTTTCAAAAAAATATGTGTGAATATTAAGTTCTGGGAACTATGTAATAAAATATGTTTGGTTCCAATGAAAATAGAAAAAGTTGCTGGATAAATTCATAATGATGGTACATTTTTTTTTCTGAATACAATATACCATCTAGAATCAAATGTAGTGCTTTGTTTCAGGTTAAATAGAAAGTAGACTGACTAGTGTTCTTCTTTGTTATTTTGAGCTGAGATAGTACAGCTTGTTTTGTAAATGGCTCTACTGTGTACAGGGAGTACAGAATTATTAGGCAAATGAGTATTTTGACCACATCATCCTCTTTATGCATGTTGTCTTACTCCAAGCTGTATAGGCTCGAAAGCCTACTACCAATTAAGCATATTAGGTGATGTGCATCTCTGTAATGAGAAGGGGTGTGGTCTAATGACATCAACACCCTATATCAGGTGTGCATAATTATTAGGCAACTTCCTTTCCTTTGGCAAAATGGGTCAAAAGAAGGACTTGACAGGCTCAGAAAAGTCAAAAATAGTGAGATATCTTGCAGAGGGATGCAGCACTCTTAAAATTGCAAAGCTTCTGAAGCGTGATCATCGAACAATCAAGCGTTTCATTCAAAATAGTCAACAGGGTCGCAAGAAGCGTGTGGAAAAACCAAGGCGCAAAATAACTGCCCATGAACTGAGAAAAGTCAAGCGTGCAGCTGCCACGATGCCACTTGCCACCAGTTTGGCCATATTTCAGAGCTGCAACATCACTGGAGTGCCCAAAAGCACAAGGTGTGCAATACTCAGAGACATGGCCAAGGTAAGAAAGGCTGAAAGACGACCACCACTGAACAAGACACACAAGCTGAAACGTCAAGACTGGGCCAAGAAATATCTCAAGACTGATTTTTCTAAGGTTTTATGGACTGATGAAATGAGAGTGAGTCTTGATGGGCCAGATGGATGGGCCCGTGGCTGGATTGGTAAAGAGGCAGAGAGCTCCAGTCCGACTCAGACGCCAGCAAGGTGGAGGTGGAGTACTGGTTTGGGCTGGTATCATCAAAGATGAGCTTGTGGGCCTTTTCGGGTTGAGGATGGAGTCAAGCTCAACTCCCAGTCCTACTGCCAGTTCCTGGAAGACACCTTCTTCAAGCAGTGGTACAGGAAGAAGTCTGCATCCTTCAAGAAAAACATGATTTTCATGCAGGACAATGCTCCATCACACGTGTCCAAGTACTCCACAGCGTGGCTGGCAAGAAAGGGTATAAAAGAAAATCTAATGACATGGCCTCCTTGTTCACCTGATCTGAACCCCATTGAGAACCTGTGGTCCATCATCAAATGTGAGATTTACAAGGAGGGAAAACAGTACACCTCTGAACAGTGTCTGGGAGGCTGTGGTTGCTGCTGCACGCAATGTTGATGGTGAACAGATCAAAACACTGACAGAATCCATGGATGGCAGGCTTTTGAATGTCCTTGCAAAGAAAGGTGGCTATATTGGTCACTGATTTGTTTTTGTTTTGTTTTGAATGTCAGAAATGTATATTTGTGAATGTTGAGATGTTATATTGGTTTCACTGGTAATAATAAATAATTGAAATGGGTATATATTTGTTTTTTGTTAAGTTGCCTAATAATTATGCACAGTAATAGTCACCTGCACACACAGATATCCCCTAACATAGCTAAAACTAAAAACAAACTAAAAACTACTTCCAAAAATATTCAGCTTTGATATTAATGAGTTTTTTGGGTTCATTGAGAACATGGTTGTTGTTCAATAATAAAATTAATCCTCAAAAATACAACTTGCCTAATAATTCTGCACTCCCTGTATATATAAATACAATTCTGCAAAAACATATAATGCGGAAAAATGAGCAGGCAAACCCCACTCCAGCAGGATTATCTACATACATAATATTCTCATTGTCTCATTTATTTTCTGCAGATAATTTTATCTTTATAGATATCCCATAACATTATATGTATAACTCCAGCAATTCAGTTTTAAAACCATGGAATATGGCAGTATCTAGCAATACCATTTTTATAATAGATTTTTTTAAATTACAGATTTTCGTTAGTCCGATAAAAAATGCTATAACAATAACACCCGGATGGACAAAAGTTACTGAAAAAGTTACTAAAGCTAATTCCAGTTGAAATTCAGTCGAACCAGCAGAATTTTCTGCTT
Source organism: Pelobates cultripes (assembly GCA_933207985.1). Taxonomy (NCBI): domain Eukaryota; kingdom Metazoa; phylum Chordata; class Amphibia; order Anura; family Pelobatidae; genus Pelobates; species Pelobates cultripes. The sequence goes on along the minus strand of OW240912.1, from coordinate 384,897,849 downwards.
TATGAGTATGGTGTCAGATTTAAAATCAGTGCTTTGCACATCTGAATCCTATATAAAAATATTGGATTCCGAATATATATCCTGCTGAGACCCAGTTCATTAACTTGTGTCCTCTGTACTGGACATTTCGTTCACATGCATCTCCTTTTATTATTTCGAGCTACTCCATCAATCCCTGCTGTATTGTAAAGAGGACATCCTGGGCTTTCCAGTGATATGTCATGTAATAGGCTGGGAAACTGGGAACTTCCTATTACTTTTCATAAAAAATGGAAAGAAATTGGAATACAATCTCAGGAGGATATACATATCACCAATTCTAAACTAACTATGGACCGAATGCACCCAGTGGCATGTACATTCCCAAATTATTGTTCATTTACTTTTGTGCATGCGAACAATAATTTGAAGTATTATTTGCTCACTGGGTTTAATTTAAAGTACTATGCGCTGGGTCTAGAATCTCCCTTACGCCCATGTTCACCAACTCGTGGGTGGGTCCATATCTATTTAACAATGAGCATCCAGTGGCTGCTCACTATAATGAAATCTAGTGACTGTGCAGCTGTTGCTGTTGGCTGCTCACTGTTTAGTAGCGAGTGGGGGCATAAGGGAGTTATTAAACCTTTATACCTCCTTATACTAATATGGGGGGTTCACATTGAACCCCTTTAGCTTTATTTACATTTTGATGTGGCAGTAGGCTAGCAACATAAGTTAACTCTTGTGCCTCCAATGGTTGATTTTTATGTATTTACCCGCTAAATAGCCATAGTAAATAGTTCAGAATTTTTTAATCTTTTAACAATCTTGCCTGGATTTTGGCAGTCCGGTTACTTTTGTCCAGATGAAGCCAGACCAAATTCCATCTCATTCGCCCTTCTCTGGAAAATCACATAGTGACAACAATGTCTATATTTGGCAGCCCAATACTGCATTGAATAGTTTTGCCTCATTCGGTATGGGGCAATGCCGACTTTACTAAATAGCCTGGTCTATTAATTTAAATCATATCTTACATTAACCCCTTAAGGACCAAACTTCTGGAATAAAAGGGAATCATGACATGTCACACATCTCATGTGTCCTTAAGGGGTTAAAGGTAAAATGTGCTACATGCGGTCAGCTATCAACTAGTATATTTGAGGGTCAAAGTTATAGAGTTTAAGCAAGTAAAGGTTAGAATATGCAGAACATCAAACTACACATACACATACCTCTTTTATTCGTGGTCACAATTACATATTAACTGCATTAATGTTTCTGATGTAGTCGGTCAATTAGCTGGCAACCAAAATATAATAATGTAAGAGACAACAGAAAGTATAGCTAAGTCCTTGGCCTGATTTCAGGGAGAACTATAATGGTTACAGTACACATCATCTAGAATTTCCAAAATATACTGTCCTTGAATGGTATCTAGAATTTAAGGTTGTCATCCAAAGACACCATAAAATCACGCTTGAGTCTTTTATATCCAAACAAAGAATAATTTGTTTTATTCTGTCTTGTCCACTTGTAAAAGTACAGTACATGGTTCATATTTCAGATTGTTAATGTCGTAGGTCTGCCAGTTTAGCACCATATGATTTTGAAATTGTGTAAAACTGAGTTTTACTTTACAATACAATGAATTGTATTTTATATTGCACATCATCATTTTGATATTAAAATATTACTATTATTTTACTTTTCTCGGTAATAATGAATATTATTAACAGCTCCGTCTGATAGATAATTGGAATAATTTTCTGTAAAACAGATCGGTTTGAAGGGCCTATCATCTCCATTTTATTATTTTAAAACAGGCCTGTTGACTTTCCCAGTGCCAGGAAATACATGAATCACAGGTTTGTACACAAATCATGGGCTTGCTCACACATACACACAGTCATGGATTTCAAATGCTTCTCAGAAGTACTACTCAATAAGAAGGGGAGAAGGCAGGTTGTCTCGATCAGCTTCCCATAGCTCTGCGGAGTGGCAGCCAAGGAGATGTTTTTACCCCCAATTAAAATTATCCTGATTTTTGTATTTAAATCTGTACATAAGAAAATCCAGAAGTCTGTACTATTTGTGTATGGAATGTTCCTTTAAAACAACAAGGGCCAGACATTTGACATTTCAATAAAATTAAATTTTTTGATTTGTGAGAAGCAGTTTCACTCTTTCTTGCCTTTTTTTCACATAAATCCATTTAAATTGACAGCCGAACATGGATAACAAAGTTTTCATGCAAAAAAAGAAAACAGATGAATAATTCCAGAAAAATCTTCTCCCTTTCTGTTCTAATGTCTGTTGTCACCCAGTGAGGCTGCGACAGTACTTATGAATTCAGCTCTCATCTGAAAGTTTCTGATTGTGAAACGGGAATATAGGCTGAAGAGAATTGGGCCTGTCTTAACACCTCCACATATCTCCTAAAAGTGTGACACCTCATCTGATGTTCAATACCTCTCGCGGCACACAATCCCCTGATAAAATAAACGTGTCCTGATTCTTCGGTTAGTCTATTAGCTTCCTGGCTTTCCAAGCAGCAAAGATGACTGCTTGACCTCTCACTTCTCAATGCTGAAATTCAGTGTTTAATGTAACTGAGAAACAGCAGAAAGTAATGCGTATTTGCATTTCTAAAGGCAGGTACCTAAAATCATGGGATGTAGGCAATATTATGGTTTCAAAACCAATTAACATCAAGGTGATTTTCAGAATATATGCACAAAGTTTCCACTGATGTTCTCGCTCTGCTTATCTCGAAAATATAAAACGTAGTACAAGGACAAAGATGTCACACAAAATTACATATTTTGTAAATGATATAACATATTATAGACAATAGGATCTGATTGTTCTTGTTTGAAATGCAATTTTATAGAGTTTTTGGTTTGTACCCTTTTTTTTAATTAGTTTTATACATTATACAACCAATCATAAAAAGTTTATTTCGTCCCTAATTTATGACTTCAAGCACATCTTTCCTTATGGTTCATGGTGGAGGTAAACTCCAGTACAGGGCTCAAAATCCTTTACTACTACGATGTATGTGGCATCCCAAAATGCATAGCATGGAAGTCAATCACTTACGTCAGTTTTAGTTAATAAAATGCATTTATTTTTTTCCTGATGTTGGGACACTTGGCATGCTGAAAAGTTATTGTATATGTGTAAGGGGCATTTACCCCTAATGCATGGTTGTCCAACACACAACCCGTAGGCCACATGCGACCCTGGACCGCTAGCAGTGGCGCCCGGTTGCCGTCTTCACTGCCGGGCTGAGAGGGAGGCAGGGAGCATATTGCATTCTGTGCTCCTCCTGCACAGCTCCCTCGCCACCTGGCAGTGAACCAGCAGCCAGGATATGACGTCATCCCAGCATCACTGCTGGGCGCACAAGAGACCTGTGCAGAAAGAGCACAGAGGCTCCAGCACAGCAGCAACTACTGGCCACCAGGGACAGATGATTCATTCCAGCCCTCCAAGAGCAAGATAGGGCAGCTGGATGGACCTCTTTAGTACTAAATGTGTGTGCATGTGATTTTTGTGTATGTTTTGCTTAAATTATAAAAATATATACAGTGAGGGGAAAAAAGTATTCGATCCCCTGCTGATTTTGAGTGTTTGCCCACTGATGAGAGACACCTGGGAGCCAGAAATCTTGCTCATTGATAGGGGATAAAATACTTATTTCATTCATTGACATGCAAATTAATTTATAACTTTTTTGACATGCGTTAGTCTGGATTTTTTTTATTCCGTCTCTCACTGTTAAAATGCACCTACCATTAAAATTATAGACTGATCATTTCTTTGTCAGTGTGCAAATGTTTAAAATCAGCAGGGGATCTAATACGTTTTCCCTCACTGAACATACATTTACACTAACTGCCAAGTACATATACATACATGTAATACATACACACTGACTGATAAATACATATGTATGTATACATATACATACATATACACATACACACAAACTGCCTAATACACACACACACGGTTTTCCAAAATAATGTCATCAGGTGGGCATTATTCTAAATACATTAGCTTTATTAACATCAAACATCTACAGAAATGCATAGGAACAGAATATCAAAACCAAGCAGCTTGGTGAGAAGGTGACAGCAGTTGGTGCGATTATTCGCAAATGGAAGAAACACAAAATAACTGTCAGTCTCATTCTGTCTTGTGCTCCATGCAAGATCTCACCTCGTGGAGTTTCAATGAACATGAGAATGGTGAGGAATCAGCCCAGAACTACACGGGAGGATCTTGTTAATGATCTCAACCCAGCTGGGACCATAGTCACCAAGAAAACATTTGGTAAAACACTATGAAATGACTGAAATGCTGCAGCACCTGCAATGTCCCTCTGCTCAAGAAAGCACATGTACAGGCCCGTCTGAAGTTTGCCAATGAACATCTGAATGATTCTGAGGAGAACTGGGTGAAAGGCAGATGAGACCAAAATCAAGCTCTTTGGCTTCAACTCAACTTGCAGTGTTTGGAGGAGGAAGAATGCTGCCTATGACCCCAGGAACACCATCCCCACTGTCAAACATGGAGGTGGAAACATTATGCTTTCGGGGTGTTTTTCTGCTAAGGGGACAGGACAACTGCACTGCATCAAAGTGACCATGTACCGTTAAATCTTGGGTGAGAACCTCCTTTCCTCATCCAGGACATTGAAAATGGGTCATGGATGGGTGTTCCAGCATGACAATAACTCAAAACACAGAGCCAAGGCAACAAAGGAGTGGCTCAAGAAGAAGCACATTAAGGTCCTGGAGTGGCCTAGCCAGTCTCCAGACCTTAATCATATTGAAAATCAGTGGAGGGAGCTAAAGGTTTTGTTATTCTGTCTTTCACTGTTAAAATACACCTACCATTAAAATGATCGACTGATCATTTCTTTGTCAGTGGGCAAACGTTCAAAATCAGCAGGGGATGAAATACTTTTTTCCAGATAAGCTTCCTCTGAATGTAAATTGTCATGGACTATCACCCATAACCTCCTGAACCACTGACCAGGGCCTCAGGATGATCTTAGTTCACACATCCTCATGTGTGGAAGTACTCTCATGAGGGAGGAGTCTAAAAACGAACTAGAGCTGGATCCTCAGTGTGAGCATATTTTACTGTGTTTCAAGGTGCTATGCCTACATCCCTGAAGGGGTGTTTCCAGTTATACCTCCAGCCTGGCGGAGTAAGTGGGAAGGTGTCTGTTTGGGGAGGACAAGGCGGTGGGGGCTGTATAGTACCCCTGTGATTATGTGTAGGGGGTTCGGTGGCCTCTTCTGCACCTTATGGATGACCATGGCAATGTGGCCACTACGCGACATACTAACGAGGGCTGGATGCAGGTACCCCGACTGGAGTATACAGTTTTATCTGTTAGAATTTTATTGTTTCTTCTTTTATTGGATTTAGTTAAGTTTTTTTTATACGCTGTATAACACAGTTTCTCAAGATAACCATGAGATTAGTCTCCCATAATGCTAAGGGGCTGCATGCCCCTTTAAAACGCCATGTGTTGTACAGGGAAATTAAGGAACCTAAAGGTGACATTATTTTTCTCCAGGAGACACACTTTAGTAAAGACGACACATGTAAGTTTCAAATTAAACAATTTCCATACCAATATCACGCTACCTCAGACACCAGAGCTGGAGGGGTATCCATAATGGTCAGCAACCAACCTTCTCTCTTGTCAAAAAACTGGCCGACCCAAAGCATGGATACCTAATCATGGTAACCAATATCAATGATGTTGTAGTTACCATTGCCAATATATACTCACCTAATGACCATCAGAAAGAATTCTTGGGAATGGCATACGCAGAATTAGACAGAGTACAACAGGATTTTTGAATAGTGTGAGGCAACTTCAACTGTAGATTAGAAATTTGATAAGTCAAATCCCTGTTTATTAAGCAGACAGCCCACATCAAAAAACAATCCCAGTGCCAGATCCTGGAATGGTCTCAGCGGTTGCAGTAACTGAATAGTACCAATCAAATTAAGCCTACTAAACAGGCTGGAGATGAAATCCTACAAATTCAAGCAGAAATCTCTGAAGCCACTTTAAACCACACCAGTTTCAACATGAAAAATTCTAGCAGCAAAGCTTAAAGACCAGCAGGCACAAACTAGAATCCCTTATCTTGTATTGGGCACAAAGAACAGACTGATTTCCCTCTCTAGTAACAGCTATGAGTTTGCCACATACTATGGTGAACTCTACAACTTATCCACAGATGGAAGCCTTAAAGCGGCAATGTCATGCCGAACTTACCTTTCCTCAATCTCTTCCTCTTCTCTCCCTCTCTCAGGATCTGTTCTTCTTTTCTTCCTGTCTTCTTTAGTTTTCTTTAAAATCATAAGACAAAGTAGGGACTCTTTGCCTTATGGAGGTTTCCTCCGCTTGACCAGTTTTGACCAGCGTAGGAGCAAAGTATGTTTCATTTCCGCTGGTCAGAGCAATTTTCCCATGATCCTTAGCTTTCCTCCCTGTTCCCATGATGCTTCCTGTCAGTATTGCCGAACGTCCTGTCACTTACACAGAACGCCGACAAAACTGCCGAATTGCATCCTAACAGAATGAGAACAGTTTCTCCATTCATTTTAGGATGCAATTCGGGACTTTGTTTGGATCGCAATTTAATTCGAATGAATGAAACTCCAATCCTATTCGTGCTGTGGATGCATCTTGCAGCCGCTTAGCAGATAACTCCCTAATTCCCACGGTATTAAGGAGCTATCTACCAAAAGGCTGAAAGACCTGAATTGGTCTTTCAGCCAAATTTACTAATACTAAGTAAAGATAACTTAGTATTAGTAAATTCTGCCCCTACCCGCTATACCGTGAGTAGGGGCATGTCTATTAAATAGGTCCCCCCCTAAGCACTGTTTAAAAAAAGAAAAATACTACCTGGCCCCCACCCCTGCGCGGTGGGTGGGGGCCACCTAAATAACTATTAGGGGGGGACCTATTGTCCTCCCCCTGGCCCCCACCCATGGGCGACGGCTGGGGGCCCTAAATGACAATGAGGGGGGCCTACTGTCCTCCTCCCGGGCCCCCACCCCTGAGCGGTGGGTGGGGGGCCAGGGGGAGGACAGTAGGTCCCCCTCACCATTCTTATATAGGGCCCCCACCCACTGCTCAGGGGTGGGGGCCGGGAGGGAGGACAGTAGATCCCCCCTTATTGTTTTTTAGGGCCTCCACCCACCGCTCAGGGGTGGGGGCCAGGGGGAGGACAGTAGGTCCCCCCCCTTATTGTTTTTTAGGGCCCCCACCCACCGCTCAGGGGTGGGGGCCAGAGGGAAGGACAGTAGGTCCCCCCCACCATTCTTATATAGGGCCCCCACCCACTGCTCAGGGGTGGGGGCCGGGAGGGAGGACAGTAGGTCCCCCCTTATTGTTTTTTAGGGCCTCCACCCACCGCTCAGGGGTGGGGGCCGGGGGGAGGACAGTAGGTCCCCCCCTTATTGTTTTTTAGGGCCTCCACCCACTGCTCAAGGGTGGGGGCCAGGGGGGAGGTCAGTAGATTCCCCCCCCTTATTGTTTTTTAGGGCCCCCACCTTCCACGCAGGGGTGGGGGCCGGATAGTAGTTTTCTTTTTTTAAACAGTGAGCAGCCACAGGCTCACTGTTTAGTGGACATGCTCCTACTCGCAGTATAGCGAGTAGGGGCATTGGGGAGATTTTAATCTCCCTTATGCTATTATGGGAGTCACATTGACCCCCATAGAGTGAGGGGGGATCTGGGGGGCTTATGAAGTGGCGGGGAGCACTGATCCCTGCTGCTTCTATCTTTACATATTACAAGGAGGGAGCTACGTGCCGGTAGATCAATCCTTGTAATAAACTGAACGAACAAACGAACACTGATACACAATGTTTGTTTGTTCATCTGAAATTTCTATTCATTCATTCGTCTTTCTGATGAATGAATGAATAGATGAAATTCCCGTTCGCATGCCGAAGTGTTTCACTGGGCATGTGCGGGAATTTCACAGTCTGTCTAGTGTGGGCAGAGGACGTGTCCCACAGGGACTTCAGCTACCCACACAAAGATGGTGGTGCCCTGAATATAGATCGGGCAGAAAATAAAGATTAAAAAATAGGTAATATGGGGGGCTTAGGGGCATTTGGGGGTGACTAGGGGGTCACTTAGAGATAGTGGAGGCGGGAGGGGGGTTAAAAAAAACAGGATTCGGCCATGACAGTGCCGCTTTAATCATGCATCCACTGCAAAATCCAGCGAGTACCTAGCCCCTATTGAGACCCCCACTTTTTCACAATCCAAAAAGGGCACACTGGTAGCCCCTATTACGATTGAAGAACTTATCTCCACAGTTTACAGTTTCCCCCTAACAAATCCTCAGGCCTCACAGATGTATACTATAAATAATTCAAAACCACGCTCGCCCTCTACTTAGTTTGGCTATTTAATGAGGCAATTAGCCTGTCCAAATTGCCCCAAGACATGTAATCAGTCATGATAGTGACCTTCCCAAAACCGGGGAAACCACCCATGTGCTGCAAGAATTTCAGGTCCATCTCCTTACTCAACAAGATTTATAATAGGAAGGCAGGGGTCCGATAACACAAAGAGAGTGTTAGATATTGTACACTTGATGACCAGAGCTAAGACAGGGGGGTCATGCTTTCCCTCAACGTAGAGAAGGCCTTTGACTGCTTCAGCTGGAAATTCCTGGAGATGGTCTTGAGGACATTTAAACTTCCCAGATGAGTTTCTCTCTGCGGTGAAAGCCCTTTATAGAATGCCTACAATGAAAATATCCTATGGAGGATTCCTGTCGAATCGCTTTACTATTACTAATGGAACAAGGCATGGATGCCCACCCTCACCCCCTTCTCTATGTTCTGGCCTTAGAGCCCCTCGCCATTCTGATCAGGAATATCACAAATATACACAAGGTCCACATAGGAGCTACTACTCACAAGATGAGCGTTTTCGACGACGATGTCCTCCTCACAATTACAAACCCTGAGGTTTCACTGTTTGGCTTGACTGCTACCCTATAGGAGTGAGGTAAGTTCTCTTATTATAAACTTAACAAGACCAAAACAAAAGCCATGCCAATACATTTGCAAACAGAGACCATCAAGGCCATAAACAAGAATTTCCATTTGACTGGATGGAGGTTTTCTTCGTCTTCTTAGGGATTAGGATCCTGAAAAATCTTAAAGGGAAACTATAGTGCCAGGAAAACACACTCATTTTCCTGGCACTCTAGCTTCCCCCTTTGTCAAGCCTCCCCTCCCCCCGCCGGCAGGGGAGACCAAATGTACATTAGGATTTCCCCATAGGAAAGCATTATTCAGGTGACACTGGAAGTCCTCATGCATAGTGTGAGGATGTCCAGCATCGCTTAGGTGACCAAAAGTCTCCTTCAAGACTGGAAGTTTCTCTAGTGACTGTCTGTTAAATAGCCACTAGTGGAGGTGTTAGTCCTAGCAGGTAATATTGTAGTCTATAAAAACTGCAATAATTACATGCTCTAGGTTAAGGGTGAATGGAGTTTGCACCCAGACCACTTCAATGAGCCATATCTTCATTCACCTCATGTTTTTATATGGCGTTGATAGAGCTGCTTTAAAAATTGTCAAGATGTATGTCCTCTTTAATTGCCTTTTTGTAGATGGCATGCACTGTCTAAGATTTATTCACTTAGTAGTTACTTGTAGTGACTTGAAACTGATTTGCAAAATTCAGGTTAATTTAGCCAAGCTGAGTCATCGTGCAATGTACCTCAGAGTGTGAGGGATGATCAGAAATACTTGGTTATCCAGTTCCCATGGTGAGGATTTGTATTTTCAGAAATAAATCTTTCTTAGCACTGTAATTCATTTTAAATACATAAATTCACAGACTTGTGTTAAATGTGGATATTAAGATACTATCAGTTAATGGTTCTTTCAAACAGAAATTGAATATGACAATTAAATTATGTTCTCTTTTGAAAAGTGTTTGAAGGCATGATTTAACTTATTTATTACTTTAACCTTCTTAGTTTATCCCCCAAAATATGAAAATGTCTCATAAGCGGTTTATATCCAGCAATTAAAAGTAGCTTTTGCTTGTTCTGTTTATTATAGCTCCACATATATTTTAATTCTGCTGTAATGGTTATGGACAACAAAAACTATAAAACCAACTTTTCCCATGTCGCCATTTTCACAATATGAAAACTCAATGAACAAGCACGTGACTTTCAGCATTTCAAAGCAGAAGGAGGTAGGGAGTGGCACCCAGAGCATTGTTGTGGTTATTGAACATGGGGTATACTAAACAGTGACCCAGGCTAAATTAGTAGCAGCTGTGTTGTAGCTGCTATCAGTTAACTGAGCAGTTCCACTCATCCCTCAGAGAACTTCTTCATGGAGGCAAACTACTTCCTATTTGATAAAATTTTGTTATAGTTACATAGGCTGTAAAGAGACATATGTGCATCAAGTTCAGCCTTCCTCGCATCTGTATTTTGCTGTTGATCCAAAAGAAGGCAAAAAAAAACAATTTGATGCACTTCCAATTTTGCAACAAACTGGAAAAAAAAACCTTCTCAACCCCAATAACAGTCAGGTCAAACTATTACCCTACAATTGAAACATTATATACTTGAATATTATGTTTTTTCAAGTATGCATCCTGTTGCTGTTTAAACATCTGTACAGACTCTGATAAAACCACTTCTTCAAGCTGATGACTCCACATCCTCATTGTTCTTACTGTAAAAAAAAAAAAATTACCTTTGCCTTACACTAAATCTCCTTTCTTCCAGTCTAAATGTGTGACCTTGTGTGCTATTTGTAGTTCTGCTTGTGAATAGCTTTCCAGATAATGGTTTGTATTGGCCCCGGATATATTTTTTATAATGTTATCATATCTCTTCTGATATAATGTTTTTCTAAACTAAAGAGATTTACACATGTTATTTTTTCTACATAGCTAAAATGTTCCATTTCTTTTATTAATGTTGTAGCCCGCCTATGCACTTTTTCTAGTGCCATAATATCCTTCTTTAGAACAGGTGCCCAAAATTGCACAGCATATTCAATATGTGATCAAGTGATTCATAAAGAGGCAAACTAATATTCTCATCCAGAGAATTAATGCCCCTTTTTATACATGACAATACCTTACTGGCCTTGGCCACTGCTGGTTGACATTGCATATTGTTGCCTAGTTTGTTGTCTATAACAATTCTCAAATCCTTCTCTTTGTGTTATCCCTAATCCACTACTATTTAGGGTATAAGTTGCCTGTGCATTCTTTACCTCGAAGTGCATAACTTCAACATTAAATTTAATCTGCCATTTGAGTGCCCAGTCCCCCAGTCTATTTAAATCCCTCTGCAGCAGAGTAATATCTTTCTTACATTGTATTACTTAACAGTTGAGTTAGCAGATGAGTTTTGTGTCATCTGCAAACACTGAAATATGACTTTCACTGCTTATTTCAAGATCATTTATAAATACGTTAAATAAAAGCGGTCCCGGAACAGAACCCTGAGGGACACCACTTACCACTTTTTGTTCAGCTTGAAAATTTACCATTAATGATAACTCTCAGTACTCAGTACTTTAAGCCAATGTTCTACCCAAGAACAATAATTTTCATCTAGGCCAATTGATATTTGAGTTTGAACACTAACCTTTTGTGTCGAACCGTATCAAATCTCATTGGCAAAATCCAAGTAGATCACATGCATCCAAAAAGCTAATTCCCTTTGCTGAACTATTAGCCCCGCTAGCCCAAATTATGCCTGGGTAATTAAAATCTCCAATAATTAACGTGTTACCCAGATTTGCAGCTTTCTCAATTTGCTCAAACAGCTGTTGTTCCTCATCAATATTAGCATTAGGTGGTTTATAACATATCCCAACCAATAATTCGATTTCCATACTTTTGCCACAGGCAGATATCTACCCATAAAGCTTCCACATTTTCCTCATCACATTCCACTCGGTTGAGATTTGGCTTTAACTCGTGGTCGACATAAAACATGTCCCACCACCTTTCCTTTTATGGCTCTTTGATATGGCTTAATATACTCTGATATGTGCTTTAGGGTTTTAATGCCATGTGATATAGCTGACATATTTTAGAGCTGACATATTTTAGAGCTGTGATATAGCTGACATATTTTTTCCTTAGGATGTACAGAGCGTTACTTGCACCATGCCAGAAGTTGCCGGTTTTGGGGTTAGCAGCAGCTGGTAATGAGTAGAAACATGGTTGAAGACATTCAGAGAGCAGTCACTAACTAAAGGTTAGCGGCTCCTATATAGAATAATGGGAGCTGTTTTCCGCTGTTTTAGCGACTGGCTTTCATTAGTAGCAACTGGAAACTTCCTCTCACTAATTTGGAAATGTTGCAGTCCTTAAGTAGCTGCTACTTGTAAAAATGTAATAGGCGTTCTAGCAAATAGCGTCTTGCTGTAAATAATAAAAAGTAGCGACAATATGGGATATTAGTTCCTTAGAAGTTATTATTGTATGGTGTTAGCTACGCCACCCCTCCCCCTATACATGAACATATGAATACCCCACTTTATGTTGAGATAAAAAAGTCAAAGTGTCCAAATAATTTCTAAGGAGCTTGAAAATAAAACTAATACGAGGCCGGTATTACTGGACAGTTTTTACTGTAACACAGAGGTGTCAGGACTCATTGCAGCTTTGCTATTATGTGTCGTAGACATACCAGTCCATTAGTACAAGATTCTAATTTTTCTTTGGTACTATACATGGGTGTTTTTATTTCCTAAAGTTTGAAGGAAATCTAAAGCATTATGAATAAAAATCTGTTTTGCCCAACAATTTAGTTTCCCTCTCCACAATTATCTAAGTCCCCTACATGTGTACCTTATAAATTAATAAAATTAAATGCTACTTACCTTTTTCCATCATCGAGGCTCCCTCGACGATGCTTACCCCTCTGCCTCCTGCGACATCATCGATGAGGCATGGCCTATCCAATGCTCTTCTTAGAGAACCTGATATACATGAGCTGCACGCATAAGATTTGCCTTAGTAAGGGAATGAATCAATACTTTAATATAGCAGCTTCAACGATACATGAGATTGAGTTTCAGTGCTGCGGTAAAACCTATAGTGGCTGCAGTGGCGTACACATGACCCATGGGGCCCCGGTGCAAAAATTGATCCGTGCCCCCCCCCGCGCGCGCCGGGGCCGCAACACATGGCGGCGGGCACGTGGTCGCAGGGCTGCGACCCCGCGAATGCGGTATACTGCACACACACATAAAGGACCACTACAGACACCCAGATCACATCAGCTCAATGAAGTGGTCTGGGTGCCAGGTCCCTCTAGTTTTAACCCTGCAGCTGAAAACATAGCTGTTTCAGAGAAACAGCTATGTCTCACTGAGGGTTAATCCAGCCTCTGATGGCTGTCTCATTGACAGCCGCTAGAGGAGATTCCGCGATTCTCACTGTGAAAATCACAGTGAGAAGACACTGAATGTCCATAGGAAAGCATTGAGTAATGCTTTCCTATGGGCGGTTTAAATGCGCGCGCGCACCTCTTGCCGTGCATGTGCATTCAGAGCTGAGAGGCGGCGGGATCCCCAGCGCCAAGGAAGTCCGGCGCTGGAGAAAGGTAAATGCTGAAGACACACACTCTCACGAACAGATGCATACACACTAGCTAACAGACACACACATTTACTAACAGAGACACACTCAGCGACAGACATACATACACACTCACTTACAAAACATACACTTTCACTGACAAACACACACTCACTAACAGACATCAGACACACTCAGTAACAGACACACCCAATAACAGACACACTAACACACACACACACTAATAAAAACACACACACACTAACACACACTAACACACACACACACACACTAACACACACACTAACACACACAGTAACACATGTTTTTTTTTTTAAATTGAATCCCCCCAGCCTCCTTACCTTTTGGGGTGCTGGGGGGATTCCCTGGGGTCCAGTGGTGCTGCTGCTGGGCTGCTGGGCTCCTGGGCTCCTGGGCGGGCGGGCTGTCTGGCTGGCGCGCAAGGGAGCACTCTGCTCTGAGTGCTTCCTCTTCAGCTCCCTCGCACGCCGCGTAGGGATGCTGGAGCCTGAATATGACGTCATCTTCCGGCTCCGGTATCAGTGCGTCGCGCAAGGGAGCTGAAGAGGAAGCACTGAGGGGAAAGTGCTCCCTCGTGCGCCGGCCACCCAAACAGCCCGCAAGCTGGGGTCAGCAGGGCCAAACTCGGGGGGGGCCCTGAGGTGGCCGCCTCCTGGGCCCCCCAGGAGAAGAGGCTGGCCCTGTGGCTACATACCAGGTCGCAGGGGCGGCCGGGCCCACTGGTGGGCCGGGCCCGGTCGCAGCTGCGACCCCTGCGACCCTGGTATGTACGCCACTGAGTGGCTGTCAGTACATAAACTTACATTTTACATTGCAGGGTTAAAAGGATTCACTGCACCCAGCCCACTTCATTGATCTTGTGAGATTACAAGCTGTTATTACTTCTCCACTTAAGCCCCATGATAGGATCAGTATGAGATATTTTCATTTTTTTATTTTATTTTACTTTCTTGAACAGTGTTACACCCAAGAATACAAAATAAGTCTGCCACAGGGCTATATGATTTGCGTATCAAAAGATGGCAGGTGCGAGAACTTCTTTCCTTAGATTAATGCACAAAATTCTGAACAAATCACTGTGGGTTTTTTTTTTCTGTCTAAGAATTTACTATTTATCATGTACCAGATATCCTTTTGCTTCATCCCATATCACGGCTGTTTTCAGATCTGACCCGAGGCATCCACCTACAACCACATTTTAATTCTGAGATATCAAAATAACTTTTTTTTGAAGGGAAAAATGCAAGCCATCTGACAATTTCTAGCAGAAGGTTGTCAGTGCTTCGCAAAGTTAAAATGATTTTGTTGAATTGAAGAGCATGTTGCTATCCATATTAATAGGCAGTTTTTAGAGCTCTATATTGCTGTTTAATTTACCAGTGCACTTCCAAAATAATGAACTTAACATCCGCGCAACCTTGAAATTCTATTCTGGGAACAAATTATTA
This sequence comes from Pelobates cultripes, assembly GCA_933207985.1. Taxonomy (NCBI): domain Eukaryota; kingdom Metazoa; phylum Chordata; class Amphibia; order Anura; family Pelobatidae; genus Pelobates; species Pelobates cultripes. The sequence goes on along the minus strand of OW240912.1, from coordinate 384,882,732 downwards.
GAGAGTGTACATTGGGTCAGCGTCATTTAACATACAAAGTCGAAAAGAACAATTTAAATCATTTCCCACCCAGTGCTTTCAGTCCCATTTATTCAATTCACTGTTTTGACAGTAGGCAGTAGTGAAGCATCTTTAGTTAATTTTACTCACTCAAGCAATATATTGAAAGTAGCTGATGGCTATTCATCACGCGGACCTGCATTGTACAGTTTGTTCTGTAAAATGTAATATTTCAGCATCTCTCTGAAAATTATTTTTCGCAGAATATTTATGTGTTGAATTATTTCTGTGAAAAAAATATTATGGATTTTAAAGATTTTTCACAAAAGGAGTGTATATTTTTTTAGTACTTAAGTTATTCTCCTCTGTTTGCTGTCTTTCAACAGAGGAATTAGGGTAATTTTAACTAGAGAGAAATACAGAATACACCTACCAAAGCTTTGCTTCTCTTGTTCCCCTCGTCTCCTTCTGGAATTCCAGATTCATGTATGGTTTACTGGTATGTATGTTGGTTTCTTCCCCTATGTGTTGTAGTTCAGAGGACCTTGCACACACAATTTTTCAAGGAGTACTCCCACTAGGGTGCTCCAAAACAGGGAGGGCCCAAGCCCAGAAAAATCCAGTGTAACAAAATTGTAGGTTTGGGCATACCCAGTAGTTTCTTTCATCTGCTAGACTTTATTGTGGAGTAAAAAACGTTAGGCAATGTTTTGGCTCCCCTGAGCCTATGTCAAGACTTGACAAAAGCTCAGGGGAGCTGAAACGTTGTCTAATTTTATTTTTGTACTCCACAATAAAGTCTACCTGCTGAAATAAACTACTGGGTGTGCCCAAACCTACTTTTTTCTTCCCCTAGGTGTGTCAATGACACATATTTTAACACTAACACAACCCCTCTGTAGCTCTCCCTCTCCTGTTCTGATCTTACAGCAATGTTTGGAGAGAAACAATCACTCTACCTTAGTAGGAAGTCCTCATATTACGTGGCAGCGTATTTACCAAATAATAAGTAAACCTAATCCAGTCAGCCAGTCACGGTCAATGTCTATTTCCCCATTTGTAAAGCTAAAAAATTTTTTTTTTAAAAATTCAAAAATACTTTAAAAGTTCTTACCATATCAAGTTTGGGAAAACGACTCTCTTGGTTGCTATTATGCTTCAATGCTTTTGAGTATGTTTAAAGGGACACTATAGTCCCCAAAACAACTTTAGCTTAATGAAGCAGTTTTGGACTATAGATCATGCCCATGAAGACTCTCTGCTCAATTCGCTGCCATTTAGGAATTAAATCACTTTGTTTATACAGCCCTAGTCACACCTCCCTGTATGTGACTTACACAGCTTTCAGGAACACTTCCTCTAAAGTGTGATCTAATGGTTACACTTCCTTTATTGCAAATTCTGTTTAATTTAGTATTTCTTATCTCCTGCTATGTTAATATCTTGCTAGACCCTGCACGAGCCTACTGTGTGTAATTAAAGTTCAATTTACAGATCAGGATAAAAACGTTTAAAGCAAGTTAACATCATAAAATGTGAGCAGGATATTGCTGTGCTGCAGAGGGATTTGGATAGATTGGGGGACTGGGCACTAAAATGGCAGATGAAATTTAATGTAGAGAAATGCAAAGTTATGCACTTCGGGGTCAAGAATGCACAAGCAACTTACACAGGGGTAACCACACACAAGAAGGATTTGGGAATTGTTATAGACAACATATTAGGCAGCAATATGCAATGTCAACCTGCAGTTGCAAAAGCCAGTAAGGTTTTGTCATGTACAAATAGGGGCATAAATTCTCAGGATGAAAATATAATTTTGCCTCTTTATAAATTGCTGGTAAGACCACACCTTGAATATGCTGTGCAATTTTGGGCACCTGTTCTAAAGAAGGATATCATTGCACTAGATAAAGTGCAGAGATGCGCTACAAAATTGATAAAAGGAATGGAGCATTTTAGTTATGAAGAAAGGTTAAAAAATGTAAGTCTCTTTAGTTTTGAAAAACGGCACCTGAGAGGGGATATGATAACATTACAAATATATTCGGGGCCAATACAAACCATTATCTGGGAATCTATTCATAAACAGGGCTATACATAGGACACAAGGTCACACATTTAGGCTGGAAGAAAAGAGATTTCCTCTAAGGCCAAGAAAAGGTATTTTTACAGTAAGAGCAATAAGGATATGGAATTCTCTGCCTGAAGAGGTGCTTTTATCAGAGTCCATACATATGTTTAAACTGAAATTGGATAAATACTTGCAAAAACATAACATACAGGGATATAATTTCTAATTAGTGGGGTAATAGCTGCTTGATCCAGGAGACATCTGACTGCTATTTTGGGGTCAAGAAGGAATTTTTTCCTAGTTTATTACAAAATTGGAAGCGCTTCAGACTCGTTTTTTTGCCTTCTTTTGGATCAACACCAAAAACATATGTGAGGAAGGCTGAACTTGATGGACACAAGTCTCTTTTCAGCTATGTAACTATGTAAAATGAAACTATTTTTTTTCACAGCCAGGGAAGGTGTGACTGCATAAACAGAAGCAAAAGTGGTTTAATTCCTAATGGTAGAGTACTGAGAAGTGAAACTTCAGAGGTATGATCTATACACAAAAACTGCTTCATTAGCCCAAAGTTGTTTTGGTGACTATAGTGCCCCTTTTAAAATAGCAGAATTATAAAGGTCTGGAACTATTTCACATTTCCTCTGTATTCAGTAGGACTCAATTTGTGGTAGTATCTAAAAGACAGGCAGCAATCCTGGATAATGAAGGTGTGTAAATTTGATGACGCACATGTCCAGGGACACTTCTGTGGCTTCCGGTTTTGGGTTTCATGGTGACAACACACATTGGAATAGAGTGAGTAATCTAATGGTTTACTTGTATTACATAACAGGAGGCATCATATTTTCCATAAACTTCCTTTACTACTCCATAGCAGCAAAGAACATATAGGAAAAATTAGCCAATCAGAGACAGGCAGAGAGTATAACATACACCTCCCACTGAGGCACTTCCTCGTTGCTGCTCCATCATAAGTCAGGTCAGAATATTGTGTGTCTACACATTTGTTGGCTTGTCTTGTTCAATTTATATGTACCTGATATTTCTTATTTTCTTTATCATACTGTTCTGATAATTATGCTTTAGTTTTTTATTGGTAGTGGTGTTTCTAATAGTTATATTTGGGGATGGTATGTGTTGTAGACTAATTACATTGGGGATTGTCCGTGCCTTTCCTTTTCCCTGTCCCCTCCCCTTCTCCCTTCCAAGCCAAGTAAACTATTCTGGCATCCCACGGCCCTGTTTTCCCTCTGTAGCCACGCTCGCCACTTAACGGCACGCTCTCCTCAGGGGGAGTGAGGCACTGTTGAAATTTCCCTGCCTGTCAGGCATTAGCTGTTCGCACACATTCATGCGTTAGCGTTCGCCTATTTCGTATCTTAAATCTACCAAAAGCATATACTAATACGTGGTCAACGGTTTGTACTTCTTCTTGATTTTTTTTTTCCTTCGTTTGGAATTTCCGTTCATTCATTTTTTCTCCATTACTCTAACTGTCTCAGTTTGCCTATTTTAAGGTGACCTTTTAGCAGATTCACATTTCGCTGGCTTTTTCGTGGCCATTTTCGATTTCGCATCGCGAGACCGTGCGGCAGCCATCTTAACACTTGTTGATTGTTAGGAGTTTGATCTAGATGGCTCTTGATAAAGGCGTATCTCTACGCCAAAATGCGTGTCGAGCATTTTTGTGCCAATGCAACTTTCTTTTTTGATTCATAGAAACATAGAATTTGATGGCCGATAAGAACCATTTGGCCCATGTAGTCTGCCCAATTTTCAAACTACTTTAATTAGTCCTTCACCTCATCTTAAGTCTAGGATAGCCTTATGCCTTATCCCATGCATGCTTAAACTCCTTCACTGTGTTAACCTCTCCCACCTTAGCTAGAAGGCTATTCCATGCATCCACTACCCTCTCAGTAAAGTAATACTTCCTGATATTATGTTTAAACCTTTGTCCCTCTAATTTAAGACTATGTCCTCTTGTTGTGGTAGTTTTTCTTCTTTTAAATACAGTCTCCTCCTTTACTATGTTGATTCCCTTTATGTATTTAAATGTTTCTATCATATCGTCTTGTCTTTCCTCCAAGCTATATATGTTAAGATCATTTAACCTTTCCTTGAAAGTTTTTTATCGTGCAATCCTTGAACCAGTTTAGTAACCCTACTCTGAACTTTCTCCAAAGTATCAATATCCCTCTGAAGATATGGTCTCCAGTACTGCGTACAATACTCCAAGTGAGGTCTCACCAATGTTCTGTACAATGGCATGAGCACTTCCCTCTTTCTACTGCTAATACCTCTCCCTATACAATCAAGCATTCTGCTAGCATTTCCTGCTGCTCTATTACACTGTCTGCCTACTTTTAAGTCAGCTGAAATAATGACTTCTAAATCCCTTTTCTCAGATGTTGAGGTTGGGACTCTAATCAAAATATTCTATACTCTGCCCTTGGATTTTTTTTAAATTCTTTATTTTGGATGTGCATGAAATATACAAAAGGAACAAGAGATATTTGTACATTAATTAACGAGGTGTACCTTAGACATATCTTGCAATGTGTACATTTTTGTTTTTCATCAAAAATCTAAGATAAACAGAGCTAACATAATAAAAGTAGAGCGAACAAGTTAACAAAAACCCTGTAATGAGCAGCGTCATTATGTCAAAGTGGGTGTCATCGGGTTGGTTAATGAACCTAATGGCAATTGACATATGTAGGCGTATAAAGTCGTGCTAGTTTCCAGTCTTGGGTATGTTTCATTTTCGGAGGGGTCGGTAAGTGCGGACAGCCTAGTCTTCCTAGGCTGCATGCCGGAAAGCAAGTTAAATAAAAAAATGGGCTATGGTGCTAAGGAGAAATGCAGGTGAGCGCAGTGCCCCTAACCAAGGGGACAGTGGGGGGCGGGGGGAGGTGGTGTTGTTAACACCTTAATATAGCGCTCCGTAGGGTACCTGGAATGCGATTGGCAGGTAATTAGAGTAAAAGTAATGAACAGCTTGTAACAGCAAACCTAAACGTAAACATAATAGCACAATTATATCTAGGTGCAAGGTTTCATTCTATACCAGTGTCCCATCTGATTCACTGGAGAATGGGGCCTCCATAAGTAAGGAGTGCTGTGGAGCACTGGTTGTCTTCTGTCACTGTCATGGAACTGGTGCCGTATCACAACAATGATATCATCAGTGAAAGTGTCGTTGGTGTTTGAAAAATGCAAAAAACTTCACTTTCACTGACAATATCATCGCTGATATGTTTTACTGTTTTGAAACACTAATATTTGTGTTCAGTGAATGCTCCCAGGTAAAACAGTATCCCCCATGTATAGGTTTTACGGTGTCATGGAAAGTTATAGGGTAAAATACAGTGCTAGCAAATTAAATTCTCTGGACTTTCAGCCTGCGTTATCAGACAGGTCCCTCAAATTGCAAATCAATTAAATTAATTATGCAAAAATATTACATAAATATGCACGTAGAATTTAAATATATATATATATATATATATACACACACACACATATTTATATATTTGAAGTCTACGTGTATATGTATGAAATTATTTATGTAATTATGGATATATATATGTATTTCTTATTTCTATTAATTTATATATACATAGATATATATAATTTAATTCTAAGTGTATTTTGATATAAATATATGTATATATTAATATCAAAATACAGTTAGAATAAAATTACATATATATATATAAATATATATAATTGCATTTTTTTTATTATTTACATTTGTTTATTTATTTTTAATGAATTATTTTTTATACTATATATACAATATATATAGTTATTATATATGTATTATATATATATATATATATATATATATATGTGTGTGTGTGTAATTTTATATGTAGATAGATTTAATATATAGATATTAATTAAAAAATACACTTAGTATGACGATATATATATATATATATATATATATATAGATAGATAGATAGATAGATAGGAGATATATATATATATATATATATATATAATATGCCTGTGGGGGACTGGGGACTGTCTGGGCTGTCAGGCAGTCCCCTCAGAGCGGTAGCAACACCGATCACCAGCAGGGGAACGGCGGCAATCAGGTAAGTACTAAGGAATACCGCGGATATTCTAGGACCATTTTTTGTCGGATGTACCTAGTACGTTCGCAGTCCTTAAGGGGTTAATTACTCTCTGATTATGTGTGTGTGTGTGTGTATATATATATATATATATATATATATATATATTTTTTTTTTTTTTATAATTCTTTATTTTGTCGTGCATTGGTTAAACAAAATAAATTTATGCCAGCAATGCCACAACAGCAAATGACAGTATTTTCAAAGCATGGATAAATAATCCTATGGCATCGATAGACTATGCACATTTTTTATATTATATGAGAGTAGTCAGTAGTGTAGTGCAAATCTTAGCGTGCATGTAAGAGGTTAATCAGGCTTATCCGCTGGTAATGTGATATAACAGTGTAGCAGACGCTTAATGAGTGACAAAAAATGCTTATTCCTGAGTAAACCAACATTCCACTTAGCTTAGTTACTAGGTAGCTCGATAACAATATTATGTGAGAACATCTGATAAGTGAGCTTATTCTGAAGCTTTTTCTACCCCCCGCCACCCCGTGCTAAAAAGATGACAGTCAGTGTCTGCGTGTCGTGAAGCCCATCTCCGTGAGGAATCAAGGAGGGATGACAGCCTGATAGTCTCCGTGGTGGTTTTATGCCAGGTGAGTGTCAGAGTGTTAGTCCCCAGGTGATAAACTTGCGTCTCCTCAAGTTAGCCGTCCCGTGCAGAGTACGGATCATAGTAGATGTGCTACTCCCCAGTTTTAACTCTGCAGCTGCAGGCAGTCAGCCCAGGTTTTTGGCCTATTACGCGTTGGTTTGGGAGTTACGGCAGGTGAGGCAAGAACGGTGGATCAATGTTTCTGGCTGAGGGTTGTAGGTTGGAGCGTGCTTGGGCAGTGATTTGCGTTTGCCGACCTCTGCTCTTGCGTTGGTGTGGTATTTGGCTGCTCTGACATATTTGGCTCATCCTAGGACATTTCGGGCTCTTAGTGTGGTCGTAGCAGGTAATCACCGATTCCGGTTTAATTCGCTCCGGCAGTACGCTGATGCTGAGTCAAGTGAGGAGGGAGCTTCCCTCTAGCAGATGTGGCTCAGCACGCGGTCTCCGCCATCTTGTATGTGGCCTCCGTGCTCTAGTTTGACACTGCCGCGGCATAAAATGCTGGTGGTCTCGCACTCACAGGGGGCCACAGGGTGGGGACCGGGTTCACCCCCACCGGTCCAGAGGAGGGGAACGGGGCCACAGCCACCTACCTTTGTGCTTCTGGTAGACCGCTGGTAGGCAGGATAGTAGGGCAGCGGCCGTCCGTCCCACTCACCGCCCAAGCGCTTTCCATCTTAGGTGACGGCGAGCACCCCTCCAAGGGAATAAAACTGTGCAGCAAGCCTCTCCTCTGGACCATGGTGTCTTCTTGCACTGGGTCACAGCTGTCAGTCGGCAAATTAGTGCTGGTTTTTGGTGTTTTTAGGCTAAATTTAGTAAATACTGCAGGAGCTGCTCCGGTGTGTGACTATTCAGCATGGCGGTTCGGCCCCGCCCCCTACTTGTTTATATTTAACAGCTTTTTTTGTTAATTGTTCTTTTATGTTTTTTCCATGACAGAGTTTATGTCATTTGATTTTACTGAAAAGAAGAGTTGAGCGTGAAGGAATCACGTAAGATTACCAATGGACTAAGATTTTTTATTTTCTCTAGTGCTGGTAAATCCTATTGAATTAAGGGTTTAGTCACTAAAGTAAAAATTGTAAGTGAATTCAAAGTGAATTTTAAGTTGAAGATCAAAGTAAATGAACTGGTAGCATAGCTGACTTAGAATCTTTCCAATTTTACTATATTGGCCTTAAATTTTAAATTCAATATTGTTTTTATATGATTATTGTATCATTTGACTATATGCTTGTTTATTTTATGTTTTGTTTCGTTTCCTCTCCTAATAAAAAAATTGATGTTAAAATTAAAAACAAAAAAACAAACACAAAAAAAGAATCTGCAGGGGGAGAAGCCATAAAAGATTAGAGGCTGCAAGGTGGAATGGACATGCACAAGTAATTAATAATTTAAATATGTGAAATATTTATTTTCTATTGCAATACATTAAATGCATTAAAATCAAGTTTCTGTGTCTTACTGTTATAAGAGGAAAGGAATGAGGGGTGTTTTGGGGGCATTAACCCATTTCTGTGGGCACTGGAAAATTAAAATTCTTCCAATAAAGAAATAAAGAGACATCAATTTGAACATTAATCAATTTGAAATTAATAGACTAATCAATTTGAACAAAATAATCTGCTAAAATAAACATACAACAAAGTGGTCTTGTTCATTCAATTTCCAATTTTCATTTTTGTTAAAATTTGGGGAGATTTGGGGTTCGTCCAAAATCCTGAGTTCCGAATTGTCGTATGGATGAATTAGAAATACATATTTAGAAAAAAAATGTACTACAAAAAAACTACATTAAAGTACATTATATAAGATATATATTTTGCAGTACTCTGGCCAATTTTCACACCATTTTGGTCCATTTCTAATACTTTTTCCTGAAACAGGAATATTGAAATAACAAATCAACCCATCACAAATTGCCAAAAACTATTTATATATTTATTGCCGAATGATTTGGATGAGCAGAATTTTTACCAAACACAAGACTAAAGCAAAGTATTATATAAAAAGACAAAAAGCAAACTAAGAGTAAAAGTAGAAAGTAAATCCCATTTCATGAACAATTTCATCCAGTACCTGTTTAGAATAGGTAGAAACATGCACAATGTAAGCTTCTATACACATAACAATAGAATAAGCTTGTCGGAAAATCTCAGAATCTTTTTAAAATTAGGCTATATTGAAAAATAAATTGTTTTCATATTCAGACAATCCTATAGTGCAGTGAATATGTTGGTGGCCTCTTTCGGTGTAGGTCACCCAAAATAGATATTGTGTCATGAATGCCTTGTTAAACAGACTTATATTGCTGTTTCTATGGCAACCTAACTAACTCCTTCCTATTATAAAATCCCAGAGGTCTGCAACAAACAGGAGACATACCTCAATTGTCAAATACATATTTTGCTGACAGAAAGAACAACCCTTCATACTTTGTGGATCCTTGTTAAAACAACCATTTCTTCCTTGGAAATAAATGAGATATGTTTTCAGCAGTTGTATCATATCAATGTTGTTAAATTTTCACATCGTATTCATGTAGAATACATTGAAACCTTTAGCATTGTCCCTGAAGCAGTGTCCCACCGATCAGTGATAATCATCTGTTCTATATTCAAAGACAATGATTTGGACAGAGATGAACTGCCTCTCTACAAGGGTCAAGCTTGTGTTGGAAGAGTAATTGAATCTGTTCTATAGATCTAGGAAGACAACCCACTTATCTAGACATTCTAATGAAGATAAACCTCCAACCCATTCTTGGACTATAACATAAGTTATTAGTGCATTTATCATTCATATCATCCCAGTTCATACATTTTACCTGACAAGTTCAACAGAACTGTATACCTTAAGCATTCCAAGATTGTTTGAACAGATATAAAAAAAATAAACAAGGTTTCCTGAAGATAGCTTTGCTGTGTCAAATTTATACACAGTCTGGAACTGTGTCTTGTCTTGTCTAATATTTTATCTTATTGGAAAGTGGAGACTTGGGGTATGGATTAAAACTGCGGATGGTAAGTGGTAGACATCAGAAAACAATGGCCGGAACTCACTCAGCCAAGCGCAGCTTGACAATAAACAGAACTTTTTTATTTCATCTTATAAGACACTAGGGTTATGTGTGCCAGTTGATCTTCTACATTACAAATATATAGGACAATGTAAATGGGACAATAGTCAATTCACAATAATGATGAGGAATATTTACTTATACTGGCAATATCTAATAATATTATAGAAAAATCCCTGTTGAGCCCATTTGATTCTAAGCAATTTAAGGTATGGATCCAAAAAAGTCTCTTTCTTTGAGTAGTTTTGACTATCCTGATTAGGGACAGAATTTATGATTTGCCAACTTTAGCTGGGAAATTGTATGCTTGGATCCAGAAACAATGTGTTGGGACTAGCTTGTCCAGTTTTCTAGTCCAGATATTAGTGTTCTCCCCCCCCCGCCCCCCTCCACCCTAAATAAAACCACAGGGACATTTCAAGAAGTGTACAACAAAGGTAGACTCGCAAGTAAACAAAACTTCCTAATGCCAAACTGTTTACCTGTATCTGGATGTGAGAAGAATTGTCCTTATATTGTCCTTTTATAATAGAATTACAATTCAAACAAGGAAAATTACCTAAATGTATTTTACAAAAAACATAATTTTTGTTCAATCTGTGATTTAAACTCAGCATGTACTAGTTGGTCGCATATGTATTTACCTCATTTGTACACCATTGTTGGTGGCTGTTTAAAATCCAAAATGTCAGTGTGTGCCCATTGCAAAATGTGACAATGTTTTCTAAGTACAGTCTGTACTGCTTGGGATGCTTTACAAATTGATTGACAAAAGTTAATTTTGTCCTTGGTGACTAAGATTGTCTCTGTTTTATTTGCCAAAATATCCTTCCAGGTAATATTCCTGGCTCTGGATAGTTTCTCTGAGAGGACACCGTCAGTGTATCCCTTAGGAAGTAACTTCTCAACCAAGTGTGCACGTATCACCATCTGTCACAATCTTCTTGACTCTACCAGAAAACCACCAACATCAGAAATGAATACTGGAACAAAGGTGATTACAGTTACATAATACAACCTTAGAATTTTACATGATTTTGGAGGAAGAGCAATTATCCATGCATACATTTTAGAATATTCATTTCATTACTGATGCTGTCTACTTGATTACTTGCAATAATTTTGTTTTACCTTATTTTATTGTTGAGAGAGTTTGTCAACTGGCTATTAATTTCTCAGATTAACATAATATTTGTTGATTACATTGAGAATTGTTACTGTAATGTGTCTATGTTCTCTTTGCAGGTCAATATATTGGAGTTTTGGAATTATGACGTGCGTACATTTGTACAATTATCATTGCAACTCGTAGATCTCTGAGCTGAACATCTTTGAGGACTTATTCTAAGTACAAGTACATTGTTATATATGTAGCATGGACATACGCTGCATACTTGTTCACACAGGGTTTGTGCGTGAAAACATTGTTTTTGTCAATTACAAGATAATTCAAAATAAATTAATAATAAAGCCATTTTTTTATTGTTTCATATGAGCATTTGGTATATTGAATCGCAACAACAATAACATTCTTTTTACCTAAAAAATAAAACAAGTTAAAAAAATATGGTTTTCAATAACTAGCCATATCAACTGCAGCATAGTCTGTCCAAAGTTGCAGTGTAATCCTACTGGGTCAGAGAAATTATTTCCAAAGCTGCTAACCACCTGTGCTGAAATAGTCCTTCGATGGCGTGTTTCTAAGTAGCCGTGAATCCATTATGTAAAACTGCAGCATGGGCTAAAATACGTGTGTAGCCCATGGAGCAGCGTAGCTAAGGGGAATGGGACATGGAGGAAAAATAGGACTAAAAGAGGAGTCCTAAATAGAAGAGTAGAAAAAAGAAAATAGGGGTCCCTACCTTTAATGAACCTAAGGATACACTCAATAGGACAGGTGGAAAAAGGAAGTGGTAGAAAATAATGAACCATACAGAGCAGACCCTGAAAAACAGTAAATAGCCAAAAGGGTACTCTGTAATTATCTAGTCTCTGTGTTCAATTACCACAAATACTAAATACCAAAGAGACAGAGGTAACTATAAAGAAAGGGAGGGAGAAGAAATAGCCAGTATAAAACTGGCTCTAACACTAAGCCCAACCAGTGACTTCTGTAAAAGGTCTACTGTCCCTAAGAAAGTTACCTCGGCACTATAAAAGACTAAGTGCCTACAATACAGCCTCTATCCCTGCCTAAAAAAGATAACTAAAGTGGAAAAAATAGCTTAAATTAATCCATCTGTGCTACCTAAAGTGCGAAATAAAACCTAGTGAATAGCTAAGCTAAGGGGAATGGGCCTTGACATTGCCAGGAGACAGGCATCAGTGGTCAGGGGTTGGTCTAAGGAAATGGTGTGGGGTGGAATTATAAGGGGAGTATAAGTAGTGGCCATTTTAGAACTAGGGACCACTTTTATCTAAGTTGCACTTACCTGTTGTTGTCCCACCCACCCTCCCTTTGCTTTCAGGTGTTTCCCGTTTGGTCACGGCAGTGGGGGATGGAGAGTAAAGTTGAGGGGAGAAAAGAGTGAGATGGGGAAAAAGTTTGAAGTTCATGGCTAATAGGTAGGCTTTTGGACTGGTTTGGTAGGTTCGAACTTGTAGGTAGCTCCGAACCGGGGTGTGTAGGGGTGTCTCGGTATGCCCCTACACTTGTGGTGCCCTTTGGTGGCAATGGATGGTGCCCTTTGGTGGCAATGGTCATGTTTCAATGTTAAGTTAAATGTTACAATGTTTGGGTATTATGTTGTGTGGGGGTGGGTCATTGTCAAGGGGTTAAATTGTAAACTGCAGGATGGTAATTGTGCAGGCCAACATTGGCCTGCTGTTGACAATGACCTTTATATTTTATGTTAATTATCAAATAAAGCTGTGATATAATTTTGCCAAAACTATGGTGTCAGTGTTTTATTGGAAATGGGTATTTGGTGGGGTTTAAGCAGATGCCGACAAGGCGACCGTGCATATGTCATGTTTGTATTTGCTTTTGTGTAACACATCCATGCTATAGTGCAGCCACACACCCCATGTGTATCCTGTTAAGGATTAGCAAGTGTGTAGGAGTTTATAAGAAATACCACTTTCCCTCTTGTAAGATATTTCACATTTTAGCTGAAGATAGCAAGGTGAATTGTTAGTGTAGGACTCACCTAAGAGGTTTGCCTTGATGGAATACGTGAGTTGGCAATTTAATGGCCATTGAAGTAGTACTGAAAACTCTTTTCATTTTGTGAAAGAATTTACTTTGATTCCAAGGATCAAGCTTATAGGTGTCATATAATGATATACTATATTAAAATTGGCTAACTTGGACTCAGGAAATGTTTGATGCTTAACACGACACTTAAGACCATATATGTCTAGTTCTGGGAGCAGATAGCCCCCACCTGAGCTGTCTCTCCTAAATCAGTCTGTTCTTTCTCTTTCCCGGAACATATCTATTATATGTACATGACGTTCATCCGTATGTCTTATCTCTACTCCTTTCACCCTTTCACTCCCATCCTACTACTGTCCTATGAGTATTTGCACATAAGCACTTACTGACAAAATAAAGGTCAGAGGCTTATTTTGATTACCAACAGGTGTCTGGTGTCTAATTCACGCTTCTCTAAGTGCACTTGAAATAATAATTTGGGCTCCCTTGAATATACCAAAGATCACACTGGATCTCTATCTATTTCAATATTCAAAGGGATTTGGGACAGTGCACATGTAACTTTTTTGTTTGCTTTTGTTCTATGTATTTGGGCTGATGTATAATAGGGTAGTTGCTGTTGCCCAGGAGTAGTAGAAGTTTGCAGACAGGGCTTAATTTTGTGTGTCAATATACACCCTTCCCATACATTCATAAAAGTTCTTCATAGTTGTACAGATTAATAGTTTGTAGCAATTTACAAAACTCTTTCCCTAACAGCCACCACCATTTACCAATTTACCTTAACAATATCCTTTACCCATGTGTTTTCCCTACCAAGTATGCATCTTGACTAATACTACAGATACTGGAAATGGCACTTTTTCCTGTATTCCGGAACTTGTAGATTCTTTCAAATGGAGTTACTGGTTATACTGCCAGGTTAATATTCCCTCTTCAAAAAATAGTTGACCTTCTCTACTAATATCAGCAACACTTGATATATATTATTATTATTATTGATAATAATAATTAACCCCTTAAGGACTGAGCCAAATGTACACGCTGTGAACAAAACAAAACGTATACAAAACCTGGCATTTGCGCTACATGTCTGTCCAACCGTAATTCACCTCTTTCATATTAAATGTACCCACCCTTATTATATATCATTTTATTCAGGGGAAACAGGGCTTTCATTTAATATCAAATATTTAGCTATGAAATATAATTTAGTATGAAACAAATGGGAGAAAATAAGAAATTCTGTTATTTTTTTAGTTCTACATGACATTTTAACTGTCAATGTCATAATACTGTTTGCTTTTACTGCAATAAAATACACATATTTGTATTCAGCAAAGTCTCACGTGTAAAACAGTACCTCCTATGTACAGGTTTTATGGTGTTTTGGGAAGTTACAGGGTCAAATATAGTGTGTTACATTTGAAATTGAAATTCGCCAGATTGGTTACGGTGCCTTTAGTAGCCCAGGAATTACATTTACACCCATAATGGCAATACCATTTGCAATAGTAGTCAACCCAAGGTATTGCAAATGTGGTATGTCCAGTCTTTTTTAGTAGCCATTTGGTCACAAACACTGGCCAAAGTTAGCGTTAGTATTTGTTTGTGTGTGAAAAATGCAAAAAATGCCAATTTTGGCCAGTGTTTGTGACTAAAAAATATTTGGCCAGTGTTTGTGACTAAGTGGCTACTAAAAATGACTGGACATACCCCATTTGCAATAGGGTCTCAAAGGCAACGTAACCAATCTGGCGAATTTTAATGTGAAGAAAATGAAACATAAACCTTATATTTGACGCTGTAACTTTTGAAAACACCATAAAACCTGTACATGAGGGGTTCTATTGTACTCAGGAGATTTCGCTGAACACAATTTTTGTGTTTCGAAAGAGTAAAAAGTATCACAGCAATAATATCGTCTGTGTAAGTGCTGTTTGTGCGTGAAAAATGCTAACAACGTCACTTTTACTGGTGATATCATCGTTGTAATACATTTTACTGTTTTGAAACACTAATATTTGTGTTCAGTGAAGTCTCCCGAATAAAACAGTACCCCCCATGTACAGGTTTTATGGTGTCTTGGAAAGTTATAGGGTTAAATATAGTACTAGCAAATTAAATTCCCTATACTTTTGGCATGGGTTGTCAGGCAGGTCCCGCTAATTGTAATTAATTAAGATACCTAATTATGTAAAAAATATTACATAAATATAGATGTAGAATTAATATATGTATATATATATATATATATATATATACGTATGTGTATATATATGTATATATATATAATTTTTAAAAATATTTTTATTTATCTATAGGTATATCTATAGTGATATATACGTATATATTTATGTATATAGATATATATATTATTCTGTTCTATGTGTATTTTGATATAAATATATATATATTAATATCACAATACAGTCAGAACGAAATAAAAAATATCTATATATTTTTTAATTATTTATTTTTAATAATTTTTTTAATTTTATTTTTTAACGTATTTACATATTTATTTTTTTATATTATATATAAATATATATAACAATAATTATATATATATATTTAATCAGTATCAGTCTACGTGTAATTTGATATTAAAATATATATATATATGTGGGATCGCCGGCGACCGGGTAAGTAACAAAAAAACGGAGGGCGTACTATTACGCCCTGCTGCATTTAGAGCCGCTTAGAATAGGGCGTAATAGTACACCCTCTGGTTTTAAGGGGGTTAAAATTCATACTTTTAATACCAAGGGTCTGATTCTAACCATTGCAATGTGCTAAAGTAGTAAAATTGCCATTACATTGCAAGTTGCATAGTTACATAGGATGAAAAGAGACTTGCGTCCATCAAGTTTAGTCTTTCTCACATCTGTTTTTGCTGTTGATCCAAAAAAAGGCAAAAAAAAAAAAACTGTTTGAAACGATTCCAATTTTGCAATAAACGAGAAAAACATTTCTTCTTGACCCCAGAATGGCAGTGAGATATCTCCTTGGATCACGAAGCTATTACCCCACATATTTAAAAAATTTATATAGCTAAATATTATATTTTTGCAAGTATTCATGCAGTTGCTGTTTAAACATCCTTACAGACTCTGATAAAACTACCTCTTCAGGCAGAGAATTCCACATCCTTTCTGTACAAATCACTTGCCTTTGCGTTAGACTAAATTTCCTTTCTTATAGTATGTGTGACCTTCTGTCCAATGTATAGCCCTGTTCATGAATAGATTTACAGACAACGGAAATACATTTGCATAATGTTATCATATACCCACTGGGGTGTCGTTTTTCTAAACTAAAGAGATTTAAATGTGTTAACTTTTTCTAATCCCATAATCCTTTTATAGAATTTCACAGCATATTGGGGGTGTGGTATTACCATTGATTTGTAAAGAGGCAAAATTATATTTTATCCTGAGCATTAATGTCCCTGCTAATTGACATTGCACATTGTTGCAAACAAAATCCCTTTTGTTTGTTGTTATCCCTAATTCACTACCATTTAGGGTGCAAGCTGCTTGTGCATTATTGTACATAACTTTGCATTTATCTACATTACATTTCTTCTGTCATTTTAGTGCCAAGTCCCTCAATCTATTTAAATCCCTCAGCAGTGAAGTAATACCTACACACATTGTATTATTTTACAAGGTTTTGTGTCATCTGAAAACACTTAAACATGACTTTCAATGCCTATTTTAAGATCATTTATAAATATGTCAAATAGAGGCGGTCCTAGTACAAACCCACGTGAGGTGCCACTTACTACTTTTGTCCATTTAGAAAATGTACCATTAAAGGACCACTCTAGGCACCCAGACCACTTCATCTTAATGAAGTGTTCTGGTTTACCTGGCCCAGCTAGGCTTAACCCATTCTTTTATAAACATAGCAGTTTCAGAGAAACTGCTATGTTTATGAATGGGTTAAGCCTTCCCCCAATTCCTCTAGCGGCTGTCTCATTGACAGCCGCTAGAGGCGCTTGCGTGCTTCTCACTGTGATTTTCACAGTGAGAGCACGCAAGCGTCCATAGGAAAGCATTGATAATGCTTTCCTATGTGACCGTCTGAATGCGCGTGCAGCTCTTGCTGCGCGTGCGCATTCAGCTGCATGGGAGGAACGGAGGAGGAGAGCTCCCCGCCCAGCGCTGGAAAAAGGTAAGTTTTTACCCCTTTACCCCTTCCAGAGCCGGGCGGGAGGGGGTCCCTGAGGGTGGGGGCACCCTCAGGGCACTATAGTGCCAGGAAAACGAATATGTTTTCCTGGCACTATAGTGGTCCTTTAATGATAGCTCTCTGTACTCTATCTTTAAGTCAATGCTCTACCCAAGAACAAGAATTTTAATCTAGACTGATTTCTTTTAGTTTTAATACTTGCCTATTATGTGGAACAGTATTGAATGCCTCGGCAAAATCCAAGTAGGTCATATCCAATAATACACCCTGATCTATACTTCTACTTACCTCTTCTTAGAATGCAATTAAGTGTTACATAATTACCAGCTGCAATTTATTGCATACATTTTTTTTCCTATAGAACACTATTGGAAGTGTGACAAATGTGGTTATACTTTTGCTGGGAATATGGTTTATCTCATGCAATACACAGTTAGTTAATGCTGATCATTCTATGGGTAGACGGTCAAGAACACGGAAAAAGATTCAACTGCCATCTTTTCAACAGACCCATTTATCAATAAAATAATCTACTTCCTTTATAACTAAATTCCCACTGGATGCAATGCAGCCAGCAGGCAAAAATGTATCAAAGTAATAAATAAAATTTAATTTACCTGGTTTCCCTAGACCCCCATAAGTCAGAAGGTACCCAACGCCATTCTTATCCATGACACTCACACTATACACAGCAGTGCGAGGGTTGAAAATGTGTCAGCTGGCCAACCATTGTCAATCAGCCCGCACAACTATTCCAAAGATATGTATGGTGGGGTCAAGATGACCTCTATATTACTGTGGGGGTGGGGGGGGAGATTCCTCCCTTAATCCCCAACAAATATATATTTTAAAGGCAGTTATCAGTCTGTTTTGAGTTGTAATTATTTTTGTATGTTTTGTTATTTTTCAAGCTACTTTAGTTGTTAAATTAATTTTTTTCTTGGTGGTTAGTTGGTTTGAAAGGGCAGAATACAAGGATAACATGGCTATCGGAGGACAGCAGTAGAAACTGATAAAGGATTTCTTCAAGGTCAATTGGAATGCAATTTGGATAAACATCTCAATTCCTATATTTTGTATTGATTATAGAATTGTTCAGAATTATTTATAGCAGCAACCGATTTGCTCATAATTAAATGTAAACATGTGGGACCAACCTTTGTATGTTCATCCAAATTGACATTGAAATGATGTCTAAAGTTCAATTTGAGATTGTCTGGATTTATTTACATATTTTGGAATTCAACAGCACATTTGTACCAGGGAATTTGCAGGTAATCCTAGTTAGTTGGGAAAGAGAGGAAGGTTGCGCCAAAGGAAAGAAAACTTATAACTGAGAAAAAAATATCCAAAAGAGTTAAATAACAGTGGTAAAAAGACACAAACTCAAACCACAAATTCTGCCAAAAAGAGTCCTAATCCAAATCTTGCCAATGGAACAACCAACAGTCTTTTGGGAGGAATGTTCTCTCTAGGAGCCGGATGGAAACATCCGTATGTGGAAACAAAGACAGGATGATAGTGCAATAAGTCCAATAAAAATCAATATTTCTAAGGCATCAGGGTCTAATGTAGTCCTACTCACATGTAATAGAGCTTTAAACCAGCTCTAGTATGAATGGCATACAGCGGTACAATCCCCACTTTTAGGATACGTGAAGAGATGTAAATGTCACAGGAGTATTTGTAGACCATAAAAGGGTTTTAAAAAAATGGAGACAACTGATGCAGTGCTTACTGTATAAAAAGATAGTAGGAGTATATAAATATAAAAGTGTGTACTCACATTTAATTGAGCAGGCGGACTGCTCAATGAATCCGGCATGAGTGGTATAATCCCCACCTAGGATTTCTTTGGAGTAACACTCAACTGGAAAAATAACATCCGGATACCAAGCAGCAAAAATAGTAGTAAAGGGTAATAAAAAAGTAAAATGGCACAATCAATGTAGTTAAAAGTAGCCAAAGTACCTTTATTAAACACAATATAAAATTATCCATAACACGTTTCACCTATGGAGGCTTTCTCAAGTGGAGGTAAAAGACATGCTTGGTAGTATAGGGTATATATAGGGGACTGATAAACAAACAATTACAAATTTGGCACCCAAATGACGTCACAGACAAAAATTACATTTTCAAATTACAAAAAGATCTTACATACTTTTATTTTATTTTATAGGAAACTTGTGTATAAAATTTGGCATTAAAACGAGCATTATAACATAGTTAAAAACTGTATTGAAGTTGGTCACGTGATCAGCGGCCATATTGCAAATCGGGCCGTACCTTGTGATGGGCCGCTGTGTGTTATGTGATATGTAGTAAGTTTAGGGAGACGTGGTTCGCGGCAGTGTTGACCGAGCTAATATGCAAGTGTAGGGAAGAATAGGGGGCATGGTCTGTCAATGATGGGAACGTAATGTGAATGTAGCAGATCAAGCTGCTCTGTTAGAAGGGAGTGTTTAGTGAGAAAGGGGTGTAGTTTGCGGCCGCAGGTCGGTCGGAATGGCTAGAAATGTAGTTTAAATGCAGCAGATCAAGCTGCATAATTGAAAAAGATTATATTACGAAAGGGGGCATTGTGATCGGCCGTGGGAACCTGAAACTTAAAATAAATAAGAATAATGATGCCTTAGAAATATACATTTTTATTGGACTAATTGCTCTGTCATCCTTTCTTTGTTTCCACATATGGATCCCACAAGTTGTTCCCATCTGGCCCCTGCAGAAAATATTCTTCCCAAAAGACTGTTGGTTGTTCCATTTGCAAGATTTGGATTAGGACTCTTTTTAGCAGAATTTGTGGTTTGGGTTTGTGTCTTCTTACCACTGCTTTAACTCTTTTGGATATTTTTTTCTCAGTTATAAGTTTTCTTTCCTTTGGCGCAACCTTCCTCTCTTTACCTTCCGTATTACTCTTGTCAGTAGGGCTTAGAGGGAACCTTACTTTAGGTTTGCTGCCTCCTACATATATCTCTTTTATAGTATTGGTTGCTTTAGCGCTGTTTCCTTTGTTTTGTATTAATCCTAGTCAGTTACATATAAGAAAATACTGTTCATATAAGACATGCTGCCTTCTTTGCTGCTCCAAGGCCAGTTTCCTCAATATGCCTCCTGCAATCCCTTCATTCAGTCCTACATTCTGCCTATAATATATATACACATGCATGATACTCTCCCACAATTTAAAAATATAGATTTTTTTTTAATGACTGTAAAGACTCATGCACACTCACACACACAGTCACTGGCTCATGCAGACACACACTGAAACATGCAGACAAACACTTACTCAAATAAACACACTGAGCCATGCAGACACGCACACACTGATTACTTCAGACACACACATACTGAGCCACCCATACTAGCACTGACACATGCAGGCAGACACACACTGACCCATGCAGACAGACACACACACACTGACCCATGCAGGCACAGACAAACTGACCCATGCAGACACACACTGACCCATGCAGAGACTCACACACATGGACCTATTTAGACACATACACTGACCCATGCAGACACTCACACTGGCCCATGCAGAAACAGACTGACTTATGCAGACACACACACTGACCCATGCAGACACTTACATTGTCCTTGGTGGCAATGGGTGGTTGATCACTGTGCTGGGGAAGGGCAGCTGCTGCTTACCTGGCAGGCTCCTTGCTGGTTAGGCTGGTGGCTGGCACTGGTCCCTAACTGGAATGGTAGGTAGAGTAGAGGAGGGCATTGCCTGCTCCCTTATTTACTAGATGTCTTTTTTTTTGGCTTCCTCTGCAACCCTCACATTTATGGCATTTCTTAGCAGCCCCTCCAAGGAAACAGGTCTGTAGTCTCCTTTTTGCATGGTCTGGCCTCTACAAATAATGCCACAACAGCCGGCCACTGCATCTGCTTGCTTGGCATGAGAAAGGGCTGACCTCGGTGGCCTTATGCAAAATCTGTACCTGGAGACATATGCAACCTATGTCACCCCAAGTAATGTGAACCTGGTCTCCCAGCTTGCTGACCATGTCCATAATGTCAATAAAACAAAAAAGGATTTCTAGCGCTAGTGAGAGTGTTAGTAGGCAGCTAAAACATCCCAAACCAGAATCACTTCCTTCTAGTAAAAAGTACAGTTTGGTATGGAAATGAGGGAGCAGTGCCTTGTAAATAGTCTCGGATCCAGGAGATGGTCAGTCGATATGGAGAGAGAAAAGAACCAAGAGAAAACAATATAGTGTAATATCTTCTGACAGTTGGTGAAAGGAGTATAAAAACACACTTATAGTTTTCAGAAGCTATAGACCAGCTCCTGCCTATGGATGTGGTGGTCCTATAGGGCCTTGGCAGATGTTGTTTCTGGATCTGATCGCAGTAGAAATTGTGTGTATCTCCAAACTTGAAAGCAGTGGGTCATCATTGTAGATATGTATGGAAATAATAAAACAGCAAATAGTGCTCACTGGTATAAAATCAAACTTAACAATAAATAAAATAAGAGGTACTCACAAAAGGGCAGCAAAAAAAGATTTTTTTGCTCAATCCCAAATGCATCGCTGGTATAATCACCACCAATGATATAGCTAGAGTTTTCCACTTGAAAAATCTTCTTTAAAAACGTCCAGGAGGGTCCAGAATTGTGTTAAAAGGGATTAAATATTTTATTATGAAATATAAATATTAAAATACACTAATGTGTTTCACCAAGTGGCCTTTACAAAGTTTTCCACTTTGAAGTAAACACTGATTTTATTCAGAGAAAATGCAGTGTTTAATTACAGCCTAGTGATACCTCCACTGGTCACTCCTCATATGGCTACTAGAGGTGCTGTCAGGTATAGCATGGCATGTATTTCGTCGCCGGAACCCACTTCCGGGTTCACGGCGCTCAGCCCCGCCCTTTTTTCTGACGCGGTCCCTCCACGATACTTAGGAAGACCGATTCAAAGGGCTGGATTATTCGCACAGGTGCTGCAGAAAGATCAGCTGCTCTACTTTTGATCCTACCTGCTCCACTTCTAGACCTCGGCTTGTAAACGGATTTCTACCTTCTCCACTTCTCGTCCTCGGCTTGTAAACGGATTTCTACGTTCTCCACTCCTAGACCGCGGCTTGTAACTCTGAATTCTAACTTCTCCACTCCCAGACCTCGGCTTGTTAAAACGGACTTCCCCACTCTTCACTCCTAGTTCTCAGCTTGTTGAAACGGACTTCTAATTTCTCCTTCATTGGATGAATTAACCCTTCCAGTGCCAGAACTGCTTTTAAGTTAAGTAATACTTTTACCAAACAAGCCAATTCCTATTATTTATATTACACAGTATCTAAAACTCACTAAAGTGTCATTTGTCTAATTATTCCTCTTATTCATAAGGGATTGCTACAAAGCCTAATTTTTCCTTCATGTGTATTTAAAGGTACAGTGACCATTGTTTCATATCAATATAAAAGGAGGTGAAACTTATTGTTGCTGCAACCAGGAAATTCTGCAGTTGAGTTCCAATTAAAGAAGTATTACAAAATAAGTATTACAGAATAATCCAGCCTAATTCAATGGAACCAGCAGATATCAACTCTCAAGTTTCTGCCCTAACCAATAGAGTGGATACGATTGCTCAAGGGTTACAGGAACTGCAAATTACAAATGAGAGAGTATTAACCTATGTTAGAGACATTCAAGGTCATCTTCCTCATGCCGCTCTTCAATCGGCTGGTGATCCTGCTGTCTGTAATCCAGAAAAATTTTATGGAGATAGAACAAAGTACAGAGAGTTTTTGAATTCTTGCAAACTACTAATAGCTTTAAAACCTAGATCTTATCCCACCGAAAGATCCAAAGTCTGTTCAGTGATCTCTTTTTTAAGAGGTGAACCTATGGCCTGGGCCCATTCCTTTTTGGAAAATGATGATCCCATATTAGATTCATTGGATGAGTTCTTTGAAGCTATGTCTTTATTATATGAAGATCCTTTTAAACAAACTACTGCTGATTTAACCATCAGAACATTACACCAAAAGAATAGACCTGTTGAAGATTATATTGCAGAATTCAAAAGATGGGCTACAGAAACCCAATGGAATGACATTACTTTACGCAATCAATTCCGTCTCGGATTATCTGAAGCTGTGAAAGATGAACTCTCTCGTACAGAACTTCCTCCTACCTTAAATGCATTGATTCAACTGTCCATCAGTATTGATAGACGTCTAAGAGAAAGAAAAGCTGAAAGGGTTCTTACTAATTCTACCTGGAGAAAACCTTTCACTACTCTAAAACTACCTGAAAAAATTCCTCCACAAACTGAACCTATGGAAGTAGGTATAATAAAAAGTCCTCTTACTTCTGAAGAAAGAATAAGAAGGAGACAACTAAACTTATGTATGTATTGTGCTTCGAATGAACATCTAATTTCCGAATGTCCTCTACTGAAACATTCAAAAGGTGGTAAGCTTCATTCATCTACCTCTATATTGAACGTTTTTCAAAAAAGAAAAGCATCTACTTATTTTTCTATATCTCTCATATTACAGTGGGATACAAAAAGAATCGTGACTGAGGCCATCATTGATTCTGGTGCTAATGGAACTTTTCTTGATTTTTCTTTTGTTTCAAAAAATAAAATTCCTAGTGTTCAAAAAACTAACTTTATTCCAATCAGAGTTATTGACGGTTCATTTATATCCTCAGGACCCATCAAAGATGAGACAATCCCTCTAAGAATGATTACCAACAACGTACATTTCGAATTCATTACATTTGATATTATTAAATCTCCACTTTATCCCGTCATTCTAGGAATTAATTGGTTAAAAACCCATGATCCTTTAATTAAGTGGTCTCCCTTCTCCATCTCCTTTGCTTCTGATTTCTGTAAAAAAACGTGCTTACAACACATTCCTATTCTCCAAACTACTGTAGAACCAGTTATACCTCCATTCTACTCCGATTTTGCAGATGTCTTTTGTAAAAAAGAAGCGGAAACACCTCATTCTTTGAAGATGGATAATTCCAAAATCAAATGTATTATTGACTGGCCCGCTCCTACTACTACAAAAGAATTACAAAGTTTTCTTGGATTTGCAAACTTCTATAGAAAATTTATTAGAAACTATTCGGATGTATCACATCCTCTTAACCTCCTCAACAGTAGTAAACGTCCTTTCAATTGGAATAAAGATGCACAAACAGCCTTCGACGAATTAAAAAAAGATTTACAACTGCACCTATTCTACAACTACCTAATCCAACATTCTTATATGTTCTTGAAGTTGATGCATCAGATGCAGCCATCGGAGCAGTTCTTTCTCAACAAAAGACTCCACAAGATCCACTTCATCCAGTTGCCTTTTTTTCAAGATCCTTGAGCTCTGCTGAAAAAAATTATCCTATTGGTGAAAAAGAATTATTAAGTGTTAAAGCTGCCTTCGAAAATTGGCGTCATCTTCTGGAAGATACAAAACAACCTATAATAGTTTATACTGACCATAAAAATCTTGAATATCTCTATACTAACAAAACCCTTACAGCTAGACAAGTTAGATGGAACCTATTTTTTAACCGATTTAACTTCCAATTAATATACAGACCTGGAACTAGAAATAAAAAGGCTGACGCTCTTTCTCGAATTCCTTCTAAAACTACTACTGATGATTATCCTCCTAACAAAATAATAGGGATCCTCGCTTCTCTTCATGATGACATAAAGAATTTGAATCAGAAGGATCTTGAACTTCCCAAAACACCTATACTAACAAAAAAGGATGGTATATTTTATTTTAAAAATAGAATTTATATTCCTCCCATTCTTAGGAATAAATTACTTAAGATGGTTCATGATTCACCCCTCGCTGGACATCCTGGAATAAAGAAAACACTTGAACTAACTTCACGATATTATTGGTGGCCTCGCCAGGATAGAACCATTGAATTATATGTCAAAACATGTCCTATATGTCAAAGGTCTAAACCAGAACATAATCAACCTTTTGGATTACTACTTAACTTACCTATTCCAGAAAAACCTTGGCAATCCATTTCTATGGATTTTATCGTTGATCTTCCACCTTCTCAACATTTCACCACTATTCTTGTCGTTGTGGATCGCTTCACAAAAATGTCCCATTTCATTTCCTTAAAAAAATTACCCTCCTCTGTAGAATTGTCTAAGGTCTTTATTGACAATATTGTGAAACTTCATGGTCTTCCTGAAGAAATTATTTCTGATAGGGGGACACAATTTACCTCCAAATTCTGGAAAGAGATGTGTCTCTCCCTTCAAATTCAACGCAAACTCTCTTCCGCTTATCATCCCCAAACTAATGGGCAAACAGAAAGGGTTAATCAATGTTTGGAACAATATCTTCGATGTTATTGTTCATACCTCCAATATGACTGGACCACATGGTTACCTATGGCCGAATTTTCTTACAATAATACCATTCATTCTAGTACGAAAATGACTCCTTTCTTCTCCAACTATGGTTTTCATCCGTCTTCATTCTCCATCCAAACCATTACTTCATCCAATCCTACTGTTACATCAAAAAACGAATTTATGTCTTCTCTATTTCTCAAATTACGGGAGAATCTTCAACTCGCCCAAAATAACCAGAAAAAGTTTTTTGACAATAATAGAAGAATTCCCCCTCCTTACAAGGTAGGGGATCTTGTCTGGCTCTCTTCAAGGAATATTACCACAAGCCGTCCTTCAAAGAAATTGAGCTCTCTTTTTCTTGGTCCCTTTCAAGTAATTACTACCATTAATGATAACGTTGTTAAACTAAAACTTCCTCCAAGTTTTAAACTTCATCCAGTATTCCATGTCTCCTTACTTAAACCACACATCCCTGATCCTTTTCATAGAGAAATAGTAACAACTCCTGAACCTATCATTGTCCAAGGTGAAGAAGAATATGAAATTCACAAAATTTTGGATTCTCGTGTCCACCGTGGCTCCTTACAATACCTTATCAGATGGAAAGGTTATGGAGTTGATGAAGACACTTGGGAAGATTCATCTAATGTACATGCTAGGAGGTTAGTTACTGCCTTTCACAAACGCTACCCCTCCAAACCGAAATAGTGCACCCAGAGGATGCCCCATGAGAAGGGGGTACTGTCAGGTATAGCATGGCATGTATTTCGTCGCCGGAACCCACTTCCGGGTTCACGGCGCTCAGCCCCGCCCTTTTTTCTGACGTGGTCCCTTCACGATACTTAGGAAGACCGCGCCAGATTCAAAGGGCTGGATTATTCGCACAGGTGCTGCAGAAAGATCAGCTGTTCTACTTTTGATCCTACCTGCTCCACTTCTAGACCTCGGCTTGTAAACGGATTTCTACCTTCTCCACTTCTCGACCTCGGCTTGTAAACGGATTTCTACCTTCTCCACTCCTAGACCGCGGCTTGTAACTCTGAATTCTAACTTCTCCACTCCCAGACCTCGGCTTGTTAAAACGGACTTCCCCACTCTTCACTCCTAGTTCTCAGCTTGTTGAAACGGACTTCTAATTTCTCCTTCATTGGGTGAATTAACCCTTCCAGTGCCAGAACTGCCTTTAAGTTAAGTAATACTTTTACCAAACAAGCCAATTCCTATTATTTATATTACACAGTATCTAAAACTCACTAAAGTGTCATTTGTCTAATTATTCCTCTTATTCATAAGGGATTGCTACAAAGCCTAATTTTTCCTTCATGTGTATTTAAAGGTACAGTGACCATTGTTTCATATCAATATAAAAGGAGGTGAAACTTATTGTTGCTGCAACCAGGAAATTCTGCAGTTGAGTTCCAATTAAAGAAGTATTACAAAATAAGTATTACAGGTGCTTTCTGGGGCATGGCTGCACAGTGTTCAACACTGACATTCAGTGTGTCCACCCTCTGCATGGAGACACTGAACTTTCCTCATAGAGATGGGCTGTGTTCGGCTTGCGCTGGCTCTGCCCCTGATCTGCCTCCTTGACAATCTCAGCCAATCCAATGCTTTCCTGTGGGTACACATTGTGATTGACTGAGATCAACACTTCTGATGATATCAGCCAAGGAAGCAGATCGGGGCAGTGCCAGCAGCAGCTGATTGGAATAAAGGTAAGATTGTACTATATTTAGGGAGGCTAGAGGGTGTAAAGGGGACTAGACTGTGTTTGTAACACTATAATGATGGGAATACATGTCTGTGTTCCTGACCATATGTAATTTCCATGTTCAAGGGGCTCAGCTTATTGACTGACTTATACTACTCTCAATCAAGTTTTTATTTTAGAAAATATCTGACACACACAGCCTAAAGTCAATTCCCACTCTGCTGGCTGTTCTTGGAACGTTTTGAAGAACAGCCTAGGGGTTATTGGACATTATTAATATTCCTGACACTTTTCGCTTCACAGTAGTCAGGGCTACCAAACAGTTTAGTGCCGCTTCCAGACTGGCTATACTCGTTCTTCAGGCCTACATAGGTCGTCATTACACAGCTACTAGCGGCTTCTATCCGGCTCTTTAGAGCTCCACAGCTAAACAGTCAAATACTTACCTGCCTACCCATCTCTTGAGGTCGCTCCTGGCTAGCAGCTCATTATAATTTGTAAAAAATAAATAAAATCTTGTCCCAATTGTTACACGCTCTATCAGCATAATATGTTTGAAGTTTTCTTATGTATTACTGATTATCTATTTCATGATACTGCACACTATGTATTATTTGACATATTGGTGCAAGGAAAAAAATAAAGAATGTAAAAAAAAAACATTTATAAATGTATCCAAAAATATTAAATAATTTGAAAGCTTATCAAACAATGTTAAATTGAGGCCTTGGTAACCTGAGTCCGAATATTAATTAGTTTCTGATTTTTTTTATTATTTCTCACATAATTTGGCTTTTGGTTGCTCAGACTAAACAACAAATCAATTGAATTTAAATTACAGATAATCCTACTATGATATGATTCCTAAACCATACTATTAAAATTGCATTTAGATTTAAATAGTAAGTAAAAGTGTTTCTGATGTGCTTGTCTGTAAAGTTTAGCTCTTTACTTTCCTGACGGTAAAGAAAGTCTACATTATTATAATTTGAAATTGCCTCGCTTTTAGCTGAAATGTAGATTATCATTTTTTTTCAAACTCAGCTATTAAGGGCTAGAAAGTAATATATTCTATAATATGAGAAGCTCTGTTACATCTCATTCATTTGGTTGATTGAAGAGAAGTCCTGATATTTAACCCTAAATGGGATTAATTGTTATTATTATTCTACTAAAAGTACTTTTAAATTAGTCCCTTTTGTTACTCAGATAACATAAATGGAGAAATGCATTTGTTAAAAGACCGTTTAGAATAAAAGCAGAACTAAGGCAATCTCATTATATTACTATCATCATAAATTAAGGAGACATAATTTAAAGGTCAAAGTTGTTTAACTCCCACCTATAATAACTTTTAAGCTCATTTAGGCCTTAGTTTAATTATTTTTGGTAAGCATTTCAAATCATTTAATATTCTGGGTAAACATTTAAATCATGTTATTAAAATCAATATATCGAATTTTTTTTATATTTTTCATAACATTAAACAATTTAAAAGATTATTCAAAAATATTAACTCATTTGAAAATATTAAATCGAGGAGTTAATTTGTTATGGGGCAGGAATAACCATGAGCTATCTTACCTTCAGCAACTGTTTTGTAACAGTTTAAAACTGATGCTGAGGATCTCCCTGGCAGCGCGATATGTAGAAGATTTAGCTGGGTGACTGGTGAAAGGCTGAAAGGGTCAGCTGGTGCTCTCAGCCAATCAATGGTCTTCTACTAAGAGAAATAGTATCCCTGAAAATTAGTTACAAAAAATGTTAGTCCGTCATCACCGATTGCCTGATTTAGCTATGTTGGCAGAGGGGACAGAATACTCTAAACAATTCTAAAGTGCTCCATGTTCCTGCTAATATATTATCATTTATATAGTGCCAACATATTCTGTAGCGCTTTACAAAGTAACATCTATCCCTCTGTGTCCATGTGTGCCTTTTCATTTGGTCTTTTTCAATCTTACCTGTTACTCTCGCATTCTCTTTTAATAATGCTTACCTATACTGTACTTTAAAGGGTAACTCCAAGCACCATGACCATTTCAGTGATTTAAAGTGGTCATGGTGTCTGGAGTTTGTATGTGCAGTGTTTTTTCTGTAAAACGCTGCACGGACAGAGATTGACTCCTCTGACGCCAGAGGTGTAACTTTGGCAGCGTCATTGGGAGTCATCAGCCGGCACATAGCAAGAGTAACAGGCCGGCTAACATCCACTCTATGCAAAATTAGAATGTGACGCCAGCACACACAGTATGCAAGTACCAGAATGCCAATCCCAACCAATCCATCCATGTCCTCCCCTAATCCACCTTTTCTGACCTCTCACTCCAGTTAGGAGAAGTAACGTCGCCCAAGGAGGATTGGTTGAATGTAGTGTTTGGCATTAGAGATGGAAGTGAGGTAAGTTTAAGGTGAGCGTTGGACCACCACAGAAAGGGTTAAAGCGGCACTGTCATGGCCGATTCCCATTTTTTTTAACCACCCTCTCGCCTCCACTACATCTAACTGACCCCCTAGTCACCCCCAAATGCCCCTAAAACCCCCTTTTTACCTATTTTTTAATCTTTATTTTCTGTCCTGATCTATATTCAGGGCGCCGCCATCTTTGTGTGGGTAGATGAAGTCCCTATGGGACACGTCATCTGCCCACACTAGATAGTGCTGTGAGATTCCCGCACATGTCCAGTGAAACACCTTGACATGCGAACGGGAATTTAATCTATTCACTCATTCAGAAAGCCGAATGAATGAATGGATATTTTAGATGAACAACAATCACTGAATAGCGATGTTTGTTTGTGCAGTTTATTACAAGGAGGGAGCTACCAGCACACAGCTCCCTCCTTGTAATATGTAAAGATAGAAGCGGCAGGGAGCAGTGCTCCCCACCACTTCCTAAGCCCCCCAGGCCCCCCCTCACTCTATGGGGGTCAATATGACCCCCATATTAGCATAAGGGAGATTAAAATCTCCCAAATGCCCCTACTCGTTATACCGCAAACAAGGGCATGTCTGCCTGTGGCTGCTCACGGTAAAAAGAAAAAGAAAAACTACTATCCGGCCCCCACCCCTGCGCGGCAGGTGGGGGCCCTAAATAACACTAAGGGGGGACCTATTGTCCTCCCCCCGCCCCCCACCCCTGCACGGCGGGTGGGGGCCATAAAGTTAATGAGGGGGGACCTACTGTCCTCCCCCCCAGCCCCCAACCCTGCGCGGTGGGTGGGGGCCATAAATTACAATGGGGGGACCTACTGTCCTCCCCCCCCCGACCCCCACCCTTGAGCAGTGGGTGGGGGCCATAAAGATAATACTGTCCTCACCCCACCGGCCCCCACCCCTGCGCGGTGGGTGGGGGCCATAAACTACAATGGGGGGACCTACTCTCCTCCCCCCCGAACCACCATAAAGATAATGAGGGGGAGGATTTGGGCTTGGGGACCCCTAGTCACCTTTGATGAGGGGGGGATTTGTCTTAGGGCCTCCACCTGCCGCCCAGGGTGGGGGCCTGGGGGGAGGTCAGTAGGTCCCCCCATTGTAATTTAGGGCCCCCATCCATCGCCCATTGGTGGGGGGCTGGGGGGAGGACAATAGGTCCCCCCATTGTCATTTATTCTATTATTACCCCCACCCACCGCGCTGGGGTGGAGACAGGGGGGAGGACAGTAGGTCCCCCCCCCTAATTGTTATTTAGGGGGCCCCCATTCGCTGCACTGGGGGGGTTAGTAGGTTTTTTGTTTTTTTTTACATAAACCCTGCCATGTAAACCACTGCAGTTATGCAGAAACTGCAATGTTTATTATGCAGAGTTAAACATACCTCTAGTAATACTTCCACTGCACCGACCAAGTAAATACCAGTCACGTTTCTCGACAGCTCATAGGAGAGCATTGAGTTCAATGTCTTACTATAAGAAAAACTGGATGCACGTAAATTGAGGAAGTCACGTCTCCTTAATGACTTTTCAGAAGTGGAGCGCCAATGGAAACTTTGCTTTGAAAACGGTAAATTAAAAGCTTTCTTAAAAGAACACTATAGTGTCATGAATACGCACACGTACGCCTGACATTGTATGTCTAAAATTACCCTCCTTACTGAAGGTTTTTCCAGCACTGCATGGGTTTCCTTGCGACTAGCCCTGCTTTCAGTCCACCTCCATGGCTGAGATCATCAAATTTAATGATCTCAGCCAATCCATTGCATTGGGAGGCTGCTGTGCATGTGTGGCAAAACACCACACTGCACCAATCAGCATCTTCTCATAGAGAAGCACTAAATCAATTCATCTCCATGCAGAGCTTGACAACGCAGCATGTCAGTGCTGCACAGTGTGCTTCACTGACACAGAAAGCACCTCTAGTGGTCGTCCGAGTGACTACCATTAGAGGTGTTACCAAGTAGCAATGTAAACACTGTCTTATCTCTGAAATAGCGGTGTTAACATTAAAAAGCCAGCAGGGACCTATACGCGAGTTGAACATACCCTACCATGGCAGCTTGTCACTAACTTCTTAAGCTTCC
>OW240912.1:384814142-384850760 GCA_933207985.1 Pelobates cultripes | reverse complement strand
CGGTACACATTATTGTTCTACTACACACTGTGTGTTGGATCCCTATATATTCCTGACATAGTCACCCCAACAGCTGACAGGTTTAAAGTTACTGTTAAATAATGATGTGGCCTTTTCCCTTATCCAATATTCAGGTGCCATGTCATTATTGGGGCAACGGGGTGGCTATTTGGGGAAGTAGTCATGTACCTACTGTCTCCTACTATAGCCTTGGGTTCAATGCAGAAGTATTTCATTGGGACATGATGAGAGGCACTCGCCTCCAAATGAGAAAATGCTTTTGAATGCATTCTTGGTCAAGTGGCCAAGTAAAAAGACCCTGTATTGTTTCCTACAAATGTCGATATTAAACACTCCAAGTTGTCTTATTTTACAAATGCTATGCCATGTTGCATCCAAATTGCAGTTGAGGGTGAATTATTTATCCCAGAGGTGACAAGGGCCAGTATATCAACCAGGGAAAATGGAAATTTACATGTCTGCAATTTAATCCTGTAATTGCCCACAAATCTGGTCTACAGCAGGCATGTAGAACTGCAACTCTCATGATTATCTGGCCATCTATTGCATTCAAAGAATTATGGGAGTTGTAGACCATCAGCACCAGTGTGGTGATATTTCTGTGAGTACAAGGTTAAAGGGATCGTTTAGGCAGCATAAGCCAACTTAACCCCAGGTGCACTCTTACTGCAAGGGGTTAAACTGTTCTCAGATGGTTTAACCCTGAAGTTACCTCCATCGCCAATCTCAATTACCCCCAGGTGGCATCCAGCTTCATAAATTTCGGTTTCAGCAAGCTTGGAGTGCCACAGGGCACGGGCACTGCTGATTAGTTGAGAGTTATCAGCTGACTCTCTCAGCCAATCAGTGACTCCCCATTCATAAAACTGGCTTGGAAAATCTACATTTCTTTCCAAACCAGTTCAAGGGGCAACTTCAAAGTTAAACCTTTTCAGGTTTAACCCCTGGATGTAAGGGGGTCTCTTGGCACCATAACAACTTCATTTAGATGATGTTGTTTTGGTACCCGGAGTGCCATTCTAGTAAAGCATAGGGGCAGGGGAGGGCTGGCAGCCTTAGGCCTGGGGGACAAAACCAGTCAAGTGGCCCATTGCACCACCAAATCAGTTCACCATCCATGCCCACCTGGTTTTATAACGGATATTGATGTTATGCTAAGCAGTAGCTCTTTGCCATACCCGCTCCTTCACGGCTCTGACTTTCAATGTTGTCAGAGCGCAGGCTGAGAATCTCTGAGCCTGTGCTCTGACTTACTAACTGAGCGCCAGAACCATGAGGGAGAGGCTATAATCCGACTGCACCTACTGCTGGTGAGCACCAGTGGACCACCAGCGAATCATTTAAATTGAATATGCTGGGGTCTCCAACTTGTGAGCTATGTTGGCCGCCGGGCGCCTCTGTTGTCATGGCACCCTGCGTGACCACACAGCTTGCACACCCCAACGGCTGGCCCTGCTGACACATACTGATGTTACTACTTAGAAATCCCTCAATATTAATACAGACATCAGAGTAAACACCAATAAACTGTGCAAACAGAGCTGATCCCCCCAAAGATTTGCTTAATGGATTTGTTGTAAGATTAAATCATGCCTCCTCCTCTCCCATGTGCTGCGCTGTAGGCTGGGAGGAAGTGAAGAGTAATCACATTCTCTCAGCACAGCGCCACCTGTGGCTGCATGGGGAACAGCTGTTTAATGTAATGCTTGCAGGACGGCCACCTGCCGCAGAACCTCTTAGTTCCCATCGCTGCAAAGGGCTCCAGGCACTGCTTGCTGTGAGTGTGAGCCACTGTAAATTAGGGGCAGAGGGCACTTTCACTGCGGTAAAGACAGGTCTGGGCAGGAGGAGAGTGCAGTGCAATCCCCTCCTGTGGGTCACCAGTAGACTGGTGCACCTGCCCAGGATCAGAGCCGGTGCAAGGATTTTTGCTGCCCTAGGCAAAGGAAAAATAAGCTGCCCCCCCATGTGACATCACAATGCCCCACCTATATAATCTGCCATATGAACTAATGCCAAAGCTGCACACAGTGTGTGTTTACATTAAAAAGCCTGCAGGGACCGGCTATAGACACCAGAACTACTTCATTAAGCTATAGTGTCCCTTTAATGTGAGGTAAATGATAGATTAGTGTCACTAAAAAAATACTAGATTGCCTACTTACAACCAGATGAGGATGATGATGGGCTGCGGTTTGGCTCCACTGGTCTGGTGTAGAAGAGGATCTCTGAAGGCTGTTTGTAACTGTGGTCACAAAATTCAAAGTTCTAGTAGAATGGGAAGCAGCTCCATTTTTTGGGGGCCCCTTAAACAGCTCAAGGTCTGGGTCCCAGGGCCTGACGGTGAGTATGCCCATAAGGCCCACCTAAAAGTCCACCTACATGTTCCACCCATGAGTTCGCTCACAGGGAGTGGAGTGTGTAGGGGATGTGTTATTGTAGAGGATCTAATGTGTGTACTTATGGTATGTAGTGTATAGGGATACCAGTTTGTGTAGGTGATGCAGTGTATTTGTAGTGGAGGCAGTGTGTGTTTGTGTATAAGTGATGTATTGTGTGAATCTGTGTTTGTATGCATAAGGGATGCAAGGTGTGTGTCTGTAGTGTGTGCATTGAGTGTGTGTATGAAATGCATTGTGTTTCTGTGTATATGTAAGAGAAGCAGTGTGTGTGTTTGCATATGTGTGTAAGGGTTTGCATTGTGTGTTTCTGTGTATGTGTGCAAATGATGCATTGTCTTTGTGTGTAATGGGTGCACTGTGTGTTTCTCTGTGTGTGTAGGGATGCATTGTGTGTTTGTGTATGTATAGGGATGCATTGTGTGTGTGCGCGTAGTGTGAAAGATCTCCCTGTCCTGCCCCCTGTCCTATAGAGCTCTCCTCTGCCCCTTAGTGGTCTCTCCCCCCCCTTCCCTAGCAGTCACTTCTCACACCCACCCACCCTCCCTGTGCTCTTCTCATCCCCCCACCCCCCCAAACCTCCGGTATTCTTTTCAGCCCCCTCCCTCCCTGTGTTCTTCTCACCCCCCCCCCATGTGTTCTCCTCACCTCCCCCCATGTGTTCTACTCACTCCCTCCACCCTCCCTGTGTTCTTCTCACTCCCCACCTCCTGTGTTCTCCCCACCCTCCCTGTGTCTCCTTTACCTCCCCCATGTGTTCTACCTACTCCCCCCCACCCTCCCTGTGTTCTCCCCACCTCCCTCCCCTGTGATCTCCTCACCTCCCCTTTCCCCTGTGATCTCTCACCTCCCTCCCTGTGATCCCCTCCCTGTGATCTCCTCACCTCCCCTTCTCTCCCCTCCTCCCTGTGATCTCCTCACCTCCCCTTCTCTCCCCTCCTCCCTGTGTCCTTCTTACTCTTCCCCCTCCTCTCTGTGTTCTTCTTACTCCCCCTGTTCTTCTTAACCCCCGTTCGTCTTAATTCCCCCAATCCCCCTGTTCTTCTTAATCTCCCCACCCCCCTGTTCGTCTTAATCCCTGCATCTCTCCCCCTTCTTCTAATCCCTCCCCCTTCTTCTTAATCCCCCCACCCCTCCCCTCCTTCTTAATTTCTCCCCCTCCCCCCTTCCTTCTTAATTTCCCCCTCCCCCTTCTTAATTCCCCCTCACCCCTTCTTCTTAATTTCCACCTCCCCCCTTCTTCTTAATTTCCCCCTCCCCCCTTACCTCTCCTCCCCTCCCCTGTAGCGTGGCCGAGCTGCTCTTCTGTCCGCGGTGCCGGCCGGACTGACAGGAAGGAGTGTGCACTTTCTTTCAGTCCGGCCAGTGACAGGAAACAAAAACTCTTGTTCCGCGCGGAGTTTCTGTTTCCTGTAACCGGCCGGACTAACAGGAAGTGCACACTGAGTGTGCACCTTCCTATCAGTCCGGCCGGGCACCGCGGACAGCAGAGGAGCTCGGCCAGCTACAGGGGAGGGGAGAATATGTGTTGCAGCCGCCTGAGGCTCTTAACAGAGCGCTCAGGCGGCTGCAGCATTTAAAGGGCCGGCCCTGCAGCGGCCAGTCCTGACAGAATTTAGGGCGGCCTGGGGGGCAATTGCCTCCCTGCCCCCCGGCCCAGCCCGCCCCTGCACTTAGCACACCACCAACTCCCAGGTGACAGAATATATACGCGGCACCATACTGATTGGGAAAACCATAAACCAAGTTATACGCCCTCCAGATGTTATACAATTCTAGCTAACGCTAGAGACATTCCTCTCCCAGATGTTTAGCTCACAGAGAGCACAAGGTTGGAGACCCCACAAACACCATTGAAAACGGGACTGTCTGCATTAATACGGGCCTGAGAAGTGGCGTAACAAAGGGTCACAAGGAACCTGAGGTTGCAGAGTAACCAACAATAGGCGCTTTAGTGATGACATCATGGACTGTTACAGAAACTTTGTTTTGCAGTTCTTTACATTTCCCATACTAGGACACTGTTGTATTATGAGTACTAAACCTCTAAAAAAATACAAAAAAAAAAGATATCCAAAGCCTTGAAAATGCCAGTAAGTTCTGTTCAATCACTTGTTAAGAAGTGGAAAATTCAGTGATCTCTTGATACCAAGCCAAGGTCAGGTAGACCAAGAAAGATTTCAGCCACAATTGCCAGAAGAATTTTTCGAGATACAAAAAAAAAACCCCACAGGTAACCTCCGGAGAAATCCAGACTGCTCTGGAAAAAGATGGTGTGGTTGTTTTAAGGAGCACAATTTGATGATACTTGAACAAAAATTAGCTGCATGGTCGAGTTGCCAGAAAGAAGCCTTTACTGCACCAATGCCACAAAAAAGCTTGGTTACAGTATGTATGACAACACCTTGAAATCCCTCACAGCTTCAGGCACACTGTAATATGGAGTGACGAGACCAACATAGAGCTTTATGGTCACAACCATAAGCGTTATGTTTGAAGAGGGAATCCAACAAGGCCTATAGTGAAAAGAATACCATCCCCACTGTGAAGCATGGTGGTCACTCACTGATGTTTTGGGGGAGTACAAGCTCTAAAGGCACAGGGAATCTTGGTAAATTGGTTGCAAGATGACCCCTGTTCAAAAATATGCAGACTTTTGAACAGGGGTAATTTCATTTTTTTTCTTTCTTGCCATGATTGTGCATTCTGTTATATCCTACAGTTGAATATGAATCCCATAAGAAATAAAAGAAATATGGTTTGCCTGTTTACTAGTGTTTTCTTCAAAAAGGTATGCAAACCTTTGAGCAGAACTGAATATCTTTTCTAAATCCCATGCATCACAATTATTAATTTTGTTGAGCTCAGCGGAATATAAATAAAATTACTAGAAAACAAATAATGTGAATCCACATTTTTCCCAACATATTTCAATATGGATCTGGCTGGCAGATTATTGGTATACTTAACTATTAGATATGTTTGAAAACTATTATAATAATAGTACATGATGACTTTCTGATTCCTGCTCCTGTTTTCTTTAATTTGATACTGTAGACACTGTAATTCCTTCATCTCAATGGCTATAATGTCTGGAGTCCCCTGGAACTGTCCTTCAATTCAGCATTGTTAAAAAAGAGGAGTCCCCTCTGTTGCTTGGGCTAGTAAGGAAGCCGTAGGTTGAGAGTGTCAGCTGACCACTTTTAGCCTATCACAGAGCCTACTACATGTATGGATAGGTATGGCTAGAAGGAAGGGTGAATTCTTTGCCTTAGCCAAATCTCAACTAGAGGTCGGGCTGTTGTCAGCCGAGATCCTAATCCAGGGGTAAATTGTCTGAAAATGGTTTAACACTGAATGGAAGGACAGCTCCAGAGCCCTCCAAGCACTATAGCCAATACTACGTGATGATATGGTTATAGTGCCTACAGTGTCCCTTTAACCCCTTAAGGACCGAGGACGGTTCAGGGCCGTCATCGCATTTTTGCATTGCCGACCGCTGATGGTCCTGAACCGTCCTAATGGTAAGATGTACTTACCCGATCGCCATCGTTCCCCCGGCGGCGATTGGCGAAGATCGGCGGCGATCGGCAGTGCTCCCAGTGTGGGGAGACTGCCTGCAGCCCAGACAGTCTCCCCATGGCGGATTAGGAACCCTGGGGCCATGTGATCGCTCAACAGAGTGATCACATGGTCACGATAGGTGTCCATGTGTCTGCCTGCAGGGGGACTGCCTGTGCTGACAGGTAGTGTCCCTGCTAGTGTAAAATCAAAAAAATAAATAACTGTTAATGTTAATAAAAATATATAATAATTATATATGTGTATATACATATGATATATAGACATATATTATATGTATATAATATATGTCTATATATCATATATATATATAATGTCATACTAAGTGTATTTTTATATTAATATGTACATACATTAATATAAAAATACACTTATAATTAAATTACACACATATATATAATATATATAATAACTATATATATATATATATTATATATATATTATTATAAAATACAAATAATAAGTAATTTAAATTAAATTAAAAAAATGTAAAAATAATAAAAAAATTACAAAATTATATATCTATATGAAATTTTATTCTAACTGTATTTTGATATTAATATATATATATATATATATATATATCAAAATACATATAGAATGCAATTGTATATATATCTATGTATATATACATAAATAAAAATAATACGAAATATACATATGTCCATATACAAAATTACAAATATTAGTCAGTTTTGCATTTTTCACACACAAACAGCACTTTTACTGATGATATAATTGTTGTGATACGTTTTCCTGTTTTGAAATACTAATATTTGTGTTCAGCAAAGTCTCCTGAGTATAACAGTACCCCCCATGTACAGGTTTTATAGCGTTTTTGAAAGTTACAGGGTCAAATATATGGGTCATATATTTTTACATTGAAAATGGCCAGGTTGGTTACGTTGCCTTTGAGAGCGTATGGTAGCCCAAGAATGAGAATTACCCCCATGATGGCATACCATTTGCAAAAGAAGACAACCCAAGGTATTGCAAATGGGGTATGTCCAGTCTTTTTTAGTAACCACTTAGTCACAAACACTGGCCAAAATTAGCGTTCGATTTAGTTTTCTCCTTTTTTCACACACAAACAAATATAAACGCTAACTTTGGCCAGTGTTTGCGACTAAGTGGCTACTAAAAAAAGACTGGACATACCCCATATTGAATACCCTGGGTTGTCTACTTTAAAAAAAATATGTACATGTGGGGTGTTATTCAGTGATTTATGACAAATAATAGTGTTACAATGTCACTATTGATACCGCAATATCCTACTTGTACTTATAGCCCTATATAGCAAAAAAGCACGTAACCACTAGGTATTTTTAAACTCAGGACAAAATTTTGAATCTATTTAGCAGTTTTTTTCATTCGCTTTTGTAGATGAGTAAAAGATTTTTCAAGTAAAATTAAAAGAATATATATTTTTTTCAATTTTTCATCATATTTTTTTAATTTGTTTAAAATTAAATTACATGAGATTATATAAATAATGGTATGTAAAGAAAGCCCTTTTTGTCCTGAAAAAAATAAATATATAATTTATATAGGAACAGTAAATGAGAGCGCAGAAAATTACAGCTAAACACAAACACCACCAAAGTATAAAAAGAAGCCTGGTCGCAAATGTACAACATCGCAAAAACAGTCCAGTCCTTAAGGGGTTAAGCTAGGTTAGCGGTCAGGTAAATTTGAGAGGGCAATACCTCAAGATTCCGAAGGTTTGTAAGTGCTCTTTCTTTATTGGCTGATTAGTGCCAGCTAGTGGTGCTAATTCTTGGCTGATTAGTGCCAGTCTTCCTTGAATCATTTTTTGATGAGTTCAGTATAAAAATAGTTATGCCTATATCTTTACCAAAAATAAAGCTCATCCTTTCTACCTCAGATTGTTTAAATAGATTTTGATGTGAAAGCTCCCTCAGAGGTTTAAGTCAACTACATATCTCGCTCTAGAAAACTCTAAACATTGATTTCCTGTAGCAGTACTGTTAGAATAGTACTGCTATATATAGTTGAACTAGTACTTTATTGGGGTAATAGGATTGGTATTGGGCTTGTTTCTCACTACTCTGTACTAATCTTCTTCTTGATCACCCCACAACCATTACGGACTCGGTGTTAGATTCTCTTTCATCGTCTTTGTATATTTGACGTTACATCACAGGGCAGTCTCCAATTCAGAAACATAGATTAAGCATTGTTAATGCCACCAGCAATAGATGTTATTGACGCTGATTTCAGTGGTCCACCTCTGTAATGAAGATCTTTAAGGCATTAAATTCCACCAGAATTCACCTGGCTCCCCCCTCCTCCCCTCCACGCATTAAAATATTTTCAGTTAACTATAGTTATGGCTAAGACTAAGATTTCCCACTGGCACAAGCAATGGCAGCTGTGATAGTTTAAGCTGACTGCTTTTAGCCTATCAGCCAAGTAGCTCCACTCATTGCTGCTTGGGCTAATGAAAAATCATCAGCCTGAGCAGTACAAATGGGATGGGATGGTGTTGTTGTTACTGTTAATTATCCAGAAACAGCTTAACACTGAACACAAGTGCAGTACCAAGGAACGTCAGACACTGTAACCACTTCCATGAGCTGTAATGGTGATCCTGTGGTATGCTTTTTCGGCACGTGAGCCACAGAAATATCAGAGGATCTCCTTGACCAGTGCCTGTGTTCCTTCTCTGCTGCGGGGGAGCTTTCCCAGTTTGCCGCTGTGGTAATATTTTTAAATATTACTTTCCTCAGCCTGGAAGAGTGGTGGGGAGGTGTGAGGAGTAACAGCAGCGATTCACTCCTCACGATAACATAGAGAAGTAAAGGCCACCAGGATACATAATGAAGTCATATTTCCAGCAGCCAAAAACTGGGAACATTGAAAATAGGCTGGGGGAATGAAGTACACGGGATAGACAGCATCTGGTAAGGGACGACTTAAAGGACCACTATAGTACCAGGAAAACATACTCGTTTTCCTGGCACTATAGTGCCCTGAGGGTGCCCCCACCCTCAGGGACCCCCTCCCGCCCGGCTCTGGAAAGGGGAAAAGGGGTTAAACCTACCTTTTTCCAGCGCTGGGCGTAGAGCTCTCCTCCTCCAATCCTCCTTCTCTCCTCCCCGTCGGCTTAATGCGCACGCGCGGCAAGAGCTGCGCGCGCATTCAGCCGGTCACATAGGAAAGCATTCATAATGCTTTCCTATGGACGCTTGCGTGCTCTCACTGTGAAAATCACAGTGAGAAGCACGCAAGCGCCTCTAGTGGCTGCCAATGAAACAGCCACTAGAGGATTAGGGGGAAGGCTTAACCCATTCATAAACATAGCAGTTTCTCTGAAACTGCTATGTTTATGAAAAAATGGGTTAACCCTAGAAGGACCTGGCACCCAGACCACTTCATTAAGCTGAAGTGGTCTGGGTGCCTAGAGTGGTCCTTTAATGACAGTGTGTGTCATTATGTTTGCATGGTTCATTGTGTGTTTGTGTTTTTACAAGGGTCAACGTGTGTGTCAGTAAGTGTGTAGGGGTAATTGTGTTTGTTAGTGCATTTTTATGGATCACTGTGTGTATGGATTACTTTGTGTGTCAGTATGTTTGTATATGTCACTATGTGTATGAGTTATTTTGTGTGTCAGTATGTTTGTATATGTCACTATGTGTATGAGTTACTTTGTGTGTCAGTATGTTTGTATAAAGTCATAAATAAATTACAAACCCCCAATCCACTCCCAACCCTCCAC
Organism: Pelobates cultripes; assembly: GCA_933207985.1. Classification (NCBI taxonomy): domain Eukaryota; kingdom Metazoa; phylum Chordata; class Amphibia; order Anura; family Pelobatidae; genus Pelobates; species Pelobates cultripes. The sequence continues at coordinate 384,841,016 of OW240912.1, read as the reverse complement.
TGTCAAAGTGGATAACCAAACCCCGCAACTTCCCTTCGATGTAGCAAATGCTTTTAACAATTATTTTGTCGGATGCTCCACTGTCCTAATTGCCAAGCTAATAAATGACACACATCCTGAAACTACAAATATGGATCAGGCCCCACTAAATTTGCAAAGACCCAATATAGACAAGTTCATTTTTAGACTTGTACCTATTAGTGTCATTAAAAAACACCTTAATAATCTAAAAATGAAAAACTAGTCTGGACCTGATCAAATCCCAGCAATGCTGTTGAAGCTCTGGCACCGGCAATTGCTAAACCTGTCACAACCCTAATTAACGAATCCTTGGTGTCTGGATACATACCCAAACTTTGGAAAACTGCGAGAGTAATGCCTATCCATAAAAGTGGTGACACTACTTTGGTTTCTTACTATCGCCCAATATCATTGCTCCCAGTACTGTCAAAAATCTTAGAAAAATGTGTCCATATGCATCTATGTGAGTATTACCAACAATCAAACTATCTGACCTCTGATCAATCAGGTTTTTGCCAGAATCACTCCACTACAACTGCCCTCTTAAAAGTTTGCAATGACATCCACACTGGCATGGAACAAGGAGACCTAACTGGAGCTATGTTCCTTGATTTTGCAAAGGCCTTTGACACAGTAGACCACGACATTCTACTGCACAAACTCAAAAACTCAGGTATTGGCGTTTGTTCGCTAACCTGGTTTCGATAATATGTATCGGATCGCTCGCTATATGTGTCCATTTCTGACAGCGACTCCCTCCCTCTCCCAGTCACGTGTGGTGTTCCCCAAGGTTCCATTCTCGGCCCCATACTAGTAACATTATTTATAAATGATCTGCCTAATGTCTGCAAATCCTCAAATGTACACATGTACGCAGATGACACAGTAATCTATGCAAGCAAATCCGATCTACCGCAGCTGTGCTCCAAGACCAGTTTACAGAGGGATAAAAAAAGTGGATCGCAAATAACAAACTCTTCCTAAACACTGACAAAACTGTCACAATGATCTTTGGAACAGTACCTAAATTACACAATTCCCACCTATCCATCAAAACAAATTCAAATAGCACACTGACCGCAGTCCACTCTTTCAAATACTTGGGTATGATATTAGACCCCAATCTATCTTTTGGCCTCCACATAGAAAAACTTGCTTTTAAACTTTATCCAAAACTAGGTGCCCTGTACAGAAACAAATCCTTCCTAAGCCCTGCAGTAAAAGAAAAGATTGTACAGAAAAATGCTGATGCCAATCATTGATTATGGGGATGTAGTATATGCACCTTCACCGCAATCCCACATTAATAAACTCAATACATTGTATAACTTGTTCTGCCAATTTGTGCTACAATGTAATTACAGGACCCACCATTGTGACATGCTAGAACAGTGATGGCGAACCTTTTTGAGCCCGAGTGCCCAAACCGCAATACATGCCAACTTTTTTTTCCTTAAAGTGCCAACATGGCAATTAAACCTGAATACTGAGGTTTAAGTTTAGAAAAAACAACTCGTACTGTTGTCCGAACTAATTAACAACTTTGTTTTAAAAGAACACAATAACAGAGAGTTCAATTATACAAATTTTAAATAATGATATAATAGATAAAATTAAGCTTATATTTATTAGTATCTCCAACAAATGCAATACATACACACACGGACTGCTGAATACATACACACAGTCTGCTAAATACACACACACAAGACTGCTGAATACAGAGACTGATGAATACACACACACACAGTCTGCTGAATACACATACAGACAGACTGCTGAGTACACACACACACAGACTGCTGAGTACACACACACAGACTGCTGAATTCACACACACAGACTGCTGAATACATACACACAGACTGCTGAATACACACACACAGTCCGCTGAATACACACACACACACAGTCCACTGAATACACACACTGCTGAGTACACACACAGACCATGAATACACACACACACAGACTGCTGAAACACACACACACAGACTGCTGAATACATATACACACAGACTGCTGAATACATACACACAGACTGCTGAATACACACACACACACACACAGACTGCTGAATACACACACATACTGCATTGAGGGGTGTGTAGTGTATGTGTTTGTGTGTGGGATGCTGTGTGTGTGGGGGGTGCTGTGTGTGTCTGAGGGTTGCTGTGTGTGTCTGAGGGTTGCTGTGTGTGTGTGTGTGTGTGTGTGTGTGTGAGGGTTGTTGTGTGTGTGTGAGGGTTGCTATGTGTGTGTGTGTGAGGGGTACTGTGTGTGTGAGGGGTGTTGTGTGTGTGTGTGTGTGTGTGTGTGTGTGAGGGGTGCTGTGTGTGTGTATGAGGGGTGCTCTGTGTGTGTGTATGTGTGAGGGGTGCTGTGTGTGTGTGTGAGGGGTGGTGTGTGTGAGTGTGTATATGAGGGGTGCTGTGTGTGTGTGTGTGTGTGTGTGTGTATGTGTGTGTATGAGGGTGTGTATGTGTGTGTGTATGAGGGGTGTTGTGTGTGTGTGTGTATGAGGGGTGCTGTGTGTGTGTGTATGAGGGGTGTTGTGTGTGTGAGAAGGGTGCTGTGCTGTGTGGGGTAGGTAGGGTGCTGTGCTGTGTGGGGGTAGGGGTGCTGTGTGTGGGGAGTGGGGGTTCTGTGTGTGAGGAGGTAGGGGTGCTGTGTGTGGGGGCAGGGTGCTGTGGGGGTGGCCGGGGCTGTGTGGGGGGTAGGGCTGCTGTGTGTGGTGGGGTAGGGGTGCTGTGTGGGGGTGTAGGGGTGTAGGGGAGGGGAGGGATGCTGGGTGCTGGGGAGGGGAGGGGTGCTGTGTGGGGGGTAGGGGTACTGTGTGTGGGAGGAAGAGGTACTGTGTGTGGGGGGGTAGGGGTGCTGTGTGTGGGGGGATGGGCTGAAGGAGGGGGGCACAGCCATCCATGGTGGTCCGGTGGTGGTAAGTACTGCTTCCATGTCTGGAGAACAGGGGGAGTGATCTGTGAAGCAGCTTCCCTGTCCTCCCGTGCGATGCTGTGTGGAGTGTTGCCATGGTTACCCGCGGCAACACTCCACACAGCTTGCTCGTGGGAGGACAGGGGAACTGCTTCACAGATCACTCCCCCTGTCCTCCTGACACGGAAGCAGAGTAGGCGCGTTTTGGGCAGGCAGGTGCCTACTCTGCATTGATGGCGAACCTATGGCCGCGTGCCCACAGAAAGGGCCCAGCGTGCCACCTATGGCACGCGTGCCATAGGTTCGCCATCAATGTGCTAGAAGAACTAAACTGGCTGTCGCTGGAATCCAGACGCACCCTTTATCTTTCCAGCCTTGTGTTTAAGAACTTTTCAGGGAAGCTCCCGCCCTACCTGAGCAGGATGCTCTCCTCAGATGTTCCCACCTCCTATAACCTCCGATTCAGTACCAGCACTTTATTTAGTCTACCTTAATACAAAAAGAAAGCGGTCCAATCCTCCTTCTCCTACAGAGCACCGCAATTGTGGAGCGACCTCCCGCGCACTTTAAAATCTTCCCCAAGCCTAACGTCCTTTAAGAGATCCCTCTCTACATACCTCAAAACAGACTGCACGTGTTATGGTTGATTACATATTTCCTACCTGTTCTATGTTAAATTTTGTATATATTGTGTATTAATATTGTTTTTGTATTTTATTGTACCCTAATGTATCAATGCAATGTTTTGTGGACCCAGGACATACTTAAAAACGAGAGAAATCTCAATGTATCTTTCCTGGCAAAATATTTTATAAATAAATAAATAATATGCCACTTTGGATTATTTTGTGTGTCAGTATGTTTGTATTGGTCACGGTGTGTGTCAGTATGTGTGTATGGGTCACTGTGTGTCAGTGAGTGTGTATGGGTCATTGTGTGTGTCAGTATATTTGTATGGGTCACTGTGTGTGTCAGTGAGTGTGTAAAAGTCACTGTGCAAAATGCATTTTAACAATTCTAATGTGCACTCAACACAGAACACGCTCAGCTACCCACACACAGCAACACACATCACTCACAGTTACCTATACGTCACCACAGACATTATTCATAGCTACCTCCATATCATTCCCTGTAGAAAAATGAAATCTTAAAATAATAATTCTACTTGATAATTATTCATGTGTATGTATATTGTTCTTTCTTCTGGTAAAATAGGCTCACCTGCATTCATATACATAAATGTGTTGTTCTGTGTCACATAGATTTAACACAATCAGATTTTCAAGATTTTCTTATAAAAACAGATTTATTCTTCTTGCTTGGCAAATACAACGTCAGTTCTTACATCATTGATGTTAAATTGGTCGACAGCTTATGGTATATGGGGGACATTCAGGGGTGTTTACTCTGTCCTTGTTGTTCTGTGTCCCATTGTCTCCCCCTTACACAGATAATATATTAATTTAAATGCACTACCAGTGTAAAATGTATGTAAGAATATTTTACAAACTGCCACACAAATCACTCACAGCTATCCACATACATAATACAAACAGCCACCTCATACGCAGTCAAAACGTTCATCTCACACAACTACCACAATTACAATCACCACACTCATAAACAAAACACAGTTATTCCCCACACACAGAGTCTTTGCACTCACACCTCACTGTTTTGGTTTGTTAGCTAAAAAACACTTGTGATTGAATATTTAAAGGAATACACTAAGCACTATACAATCTGCAGCTCGCTGCAATGGTTACGGTTCCAGGAATGCTCTGACACCCTTTCATTATAACTTTTATAACAATTTGACAATTTTCATGGGTCTCTCAGGCATCTGTGCAGAAGACGCTGGATCTCTTTGTAGAGCTAAATCATGGCCTGCAAAAAAAAAAAAAAACAGAAGCAGTTGCTGCAGGTGCAGGTGATCAGTGGCAGTCTTGGTACCATAACCACTGCAGAATGTAGCATTTATGGTGTTTGGAATGTTCCTTTTGTAATAATTCTGCTTATATCAAATTTAAAAATAACATAGAAAAAGACCTCCCTAATGAAATGCCCTGAGCACGCCTATAACGTCAACCAAATCTTCATCCACTGGCTCATTCTTGTGCATTTCTGTGGAAAACAAACAGATAATATCATGATAGTTCCAGTTAATTAATTTCTTGTATGAAAAATAAGACATGCATGTTATATACATTTATACTATTGTAATTCATTATTATTAAGAATGCACATTAGTATAAAGAAACGAACACCCTATTTAAATATTGAAGAATGAATTGTACATTTTTTATGCAGATATATTTCTTAAATGATGGCACGTGAAGTAAAATGCTCCTTTAAAAAGAAATCTCTACTTTTTTTTTATATAACAATTTTTTTTATAAAAAGCATAGAAAGCACTAAACAACAATAGAAAACTTTAATGTAAATTGAAAGATCAATCGTTTTTCATGTAATGTAAAAGTTTTTGAGTGCATTTCTAAATGCATAAAACCAAGTAAAATTAATATAAAGGGTGGACGCTCCCCGCTCTGGTTTCCACACCTGATTTAATGTTGCTGCTTCCCCCGCAAGGCCCAGTCGAAGCATTTGATTTGACCAATCTCACCAGCTCAGGTGCGCACTCTCTGATGGTAAGGGGAGGTAGTGGAGGTGGACAGAGGAAGCATTTTTGGTGTGTGGGGAGGTTGGGAAGGGGGGTTGATGTAAATGAACAGAGGAAGAGAAGATATACGCTTTCCCTTGCGGCCACAGTCCACAAAGGAGAAGCATATCTGTAGCCAAGTGCACTGACGACAAATGTAATTTAGGTACAAAATAGATATTAGGCGAGTGTACCGGGCATGCAACTAGAGTCCGCTACACAAAAGTCAATATAAAAAAGAAAAAACAAAACACAAAAAACTGGAAAAATATATACCTAACCTGAAATGCAGTGATATATAAGCTCTCACAGCTTATGTAAGCCTTTCCATCAATTTGATTAAGTAATAATGATCAGTGTTTAATTTTGTAACGGTACTCAGAACTCAAAATATCTATAGCTAATCATGCTTTGCTTTACTGATCCCAATAAATAATATTGAGTTTACTTGCTCTACAATGAGTGATATGGCAAATATGATGAGCTTGGGTGTTACATTAATTGTAAGCGTGCCTTTGCTTACCTTGGTGCACTGCCATTTCTTCAGTCTCTGCTCACTCCTTGGGCCACTCTGCCACCTGCCGCTGTGCATATGCCCCTTTTATTTATTGTTCCTCCCATTTTCAACGCCCTTTCACATTTTAGGGGCGTGCTTATCACAATAATGCCCCCAGCCTACAGAAGTGTAGTTTTGCCAAGTGCACAGTGCCCTGTTGTGGTTTCTCGGTGTCCCAAGAGAACATTTATACTATCTATTCTGTATTTTGATATCTGAGTCAGTTTTACCATGACTATGCTGTATTTCTGGCTTCCTTAACCTGGCTTTGTCTTTCTTACATGTGATTTGTGTCTCCCCTTGACCGTGGCTTGTTTTTGGCATCTCTATCTAATTATAGATTACACTCGCTCAGACCGGCCACTTTAAGGACCGGTAAATGTGTCTACTGTCCTCTGTCCCTCTCTGGTGGGTTTGTATACTGCGTGTTGGGTTATATAACCATGACATTAATCACTGATGTGTTTAAGGAAAACAATTAGGCTGTTTGTGTTGTTTTTTTTCTCTTTGATTATCTATAAATATCTATTAATTGGTGGCAGTCTAAATATACATGTATATATATATACACACACACACATATCTGGATGGTAATATATCAAGTCAATTTAAAGAACTTGACTAAAAAATGATAACATCATTGTTCATCAAAAGTCTTATAAAACATATGCTTGTGGGTACCAGGAAATTTTATTACATTGTTAAACCATTGTTTCCATGGCGACAGACATAACATCTTTATAAATGTAATTCCCTCTGTACTGATGCAGTTCACTTCGGAAAGCTCATTACCGTGCTACGCCAAGTAATAAATAATACCTTTGAGGGCCACTATGACTACTTATACAGTGTTACTCCTTAAATATAAGTCTAAATATAACTCTGCATTTTCTCTATATTACACGACAAATCTTAATCAGCAGCCATTCATTTTACCATTATTTCTATATTATTGTTACTGGATGTTTGCACATCTTCTTTAATACCTGGTTTAAAACACTAGCGAGACAGCTTTGTTTATTATGATGAATCCATATTTATTGTCCACTTCAATCACTTCTTTTATGTAAGAATATTTATTCATGCTATGCAGTAACAGCTTTCCATAAACAAACCAAACTAGTATTTATGGCCTCGGTAAGAAAAGTCCATTATTTTTATATTTTTATTATTCTGTATGGTATTTAAAGAGACTGCAGTTGCTACAATATGTGAACAATATTCCGCTTCCTAACAGTGGATAATCAGGGTATAATAGGAGTGTAATGACTACGCGCTCTTTTTGACCCAGGTCGTGTCATGACTTGCAATCCCTAATATTATGCACCTGATGGTCATTAGAGTAGACATTAGACAATTTGCAGTTAGACATTTTTAAAATAATGTTAAATAGGACGGAGGAAATGCCAATAATAAAATCACTTATTTAAAAGTTTATTAAAGATGCACATTTCGGGAGTCTTATTTAAGAATACAGATGAACAAGGTTTGTGGTAATGAGGACGTATCGTTACGTTTCCATCGCAGGTGTAGTTACCTGTGGCCAGGTGTGATCAAGTAGCAGGGGAAACGCTTTGCTATGTTACCTGTATCTGAATATTCATAACATCTGATCCGTACTGAAAATTGGAAATCAAGGTACAGACTGAAACGTCATAATGAGTTTATACTGAGTTCACATGGCGTTTAAACTTATAGCTCCTTCCTTGCTGTTGTGGTCCAGGGAGACTTACATAACCATCTGAGAACCGGCAGACATGCTGGAGGCGGGACCGTGAACTCCAAAGAGCAGTGCAGCTGGAAGGGTCCGTTGTGTGTCCTTTGGTGCCACGGATCCTGAGAGCCCGAGACACGCTTGAGAGATCTCTTGGTGTACCACGAGCGGTACTAGCGCAAACTTGATTGCTGGGCATAAGATCTGGTTGCTCGGTCACGCAGTGGGAGAAGAGGATCTTGTTTGTTCCTGCGGATCTGGTGGGTTTGTCGTGCTGTTTGAAAGTCGGCAGGGAGATTGTCGGTGAGTGAGGTGGAAATCGTGTTGCCTGAGGCGTCCATATTCACTGCTTGCATTTACTGTATGCTTACTACCCGACGCTGTAGACTGGCTAATTAGACTCCCAAGATCATTTCTTAAGACTCTTCTATTAAGACTCCTGGAGACAGCAGATTATAGAGATCTACCTTAAAACAATTTATTTAAGCTGCAATTTTCCACATTGATTGTGAGCTATATTAGAAAGTAGCAAACAAAGAATGTAACTTCTGTTTATATTTAATAGACAATTTATCATTGCAGATATGTAAAAAAACAGAAACAATTTAAGAAGGGGAAAACCCATGTTATCATAAATATATGTTTCCTTTTCAGTGTAAGTGATTTTACGGATACAACGTTGCATTTCTAGGACATAACCTTCTAGCCTAGTGATGGCAAACCTTTTTGAGCCCGAGTGCCCAAACTGCAATACACGCCAACTTTTCCCTCAAAGTGTCAACACAGCAATTAAACCTGAATGCTGAGGTTTACGTTTAGAAAAAACAACTCGTATAGTTGTGTGAACTAATTAACATCTTTGGTTTTAAAAGAAGACAACAGAGTTCAATGATACAAATTTTAAATAATGATATAAATAGATAAAATTAAGCTTATATTTATTAGTATCTCCAACAAATGCAATACATACACACAGACTGCTTAATACATACACACCGACACACAGACAGACTGCTAAATACACACACAGACAGACTGCTAAATACACACACACACACACACACTGCTAAATACACACACCGTCCGCTGAATACATACATACAGTCCGCTGAATACACACACTGTCCACTGAATACACACACACACACACATAATGCTAAATACACACATACATATAGAACATGCCCCTGCAGCCTCACTGCTCAATCCTCTGCCATTTAGGAGTTAAATCCCTTTGTTTCTGAACCCTAGTCACACCTCCCTGCATGTGACTTGCACAGCCTTCCATAAACACTTCCTGTAAAGAGAGCCTATTTAGGCTTTCTTTATTGCAAGTTCTGTTTAATTAAGATTTTCTTATCCCCTGCTATGTTAATAGCTTGCTAGACCCTGCAAGAGCCTCCTGTATGTGATTAAAGTTCAATTTAGTTCAACTGTGAAAAATCAGTGAGAAGATGCTGGACGTTCATAGGAAAGCATTGAGAAATGATTTCCTATTGTCAGTTTGAATGTGCGCACGGCTCTTGCCGCGTATGCGCATTGGGCGGTGATGTCGGCAGGAGGAGGAGAGTTCCCCAGCACCGAGGGAGCCCAGCACTGGAGAAAGTTAAGTGTTTTAACCCCTTCAGCCCCCTTCAGCCCAGGGGGAGTGGGACCCTGAGGGTGGGGGGGACCTAAAGACCCTATAGTGCCAGGAAAACGAGTTTGTTTTCCTGGCACTATAGTGGTCCTTTAACTATCACACGGGGTGTGTCTAAATGAAAAGACATGTCCTGATACGCAGCAGTGGGTGGGTCCATACATATGCCAAGTAGAAAGGCAATAGAATGAATGTATGAATATAATTAGTATAAATCCCTTTTCATGTATCAGCCACCATGTTTACAATCTTCGATGATTCCGCCGTGTTCACAGTCCTTAATAAACCGATATTATACACTTATCTAAATGCATCAATGAACACCTGTAATGCTTGTGATTTGGCAGATATGTTTCATATGCATCACCCTTTATGTGTGGCCCAACATTTTCATTCCTAGTGCATCATCTACCCTTATCTGAATATAAGAATGGAATACCATAATGTTATTGATTTGGCAGAGTAACTATGGCATTGCAGATATCACATGTGTGCATGGTGGAGTGTATACCGGAAGGTAATTAACTCGCAGCCCTTTTCACATAGTGCCCATCATAACAACCACAAAATATATACACTATTATCGTGTTTACAATCCTTAATGAACTAATATCATCCCTTTATCTAAATGCATCAATGGAAAAAATTCCAATGTTAGAATCAATTCGCATGCATCACCTTTCATGTGTCACTCACCATTTATATTCATAGTAAATCATCTGCCCTTATCTGAATATATCAGTAAGATACCATAATGCCATTAGGTTATTAGAATGTCCATGGTATTACAGATATCCAAGGGTGCAAAGTGGAGCTTTAGTATTGTTGAGAAAGCTTTTCAAAAAAATATATTATATATCAAATAAATATCAATATACAAAATATATATATCATATAAATATCAAAACATTACAAAATTAACATTTTCATAATATTAAATTATCTTAAAATATTATTCAAAAATATTAAAATCTTTTGAAAAGCTTATCCAAAAAAAATAAACGGAGGACTTAGTTTACTATGTCTTTGTAGCGGTACTTACCCGCTCTATGGGCCACCCGGTTTGCTCTGCTTATGCGCACGGCTCAGTCTTTCCACTTGCTGAGCAGGCAGTGGAAAGAGTTGAATCTCAGGGGTGCTTACATTCAAGTGCAGATTAAAGAAGGGTCATGAGTGGAAGAATTCCTTTAGCACTAGGAGTTGTCACTATAAGTAGACCGTGATGCCTTTTGGCCTCTGTAAAGCCCCCGGCAGTATTTCAGGATTTTATTAATGATATTTGGATGAACATTTAGCTGGTTTGAAGTTTCTTGGTGGATTATGTTGTTCGTCAGAAGGTTCAGGCATTGTAGCGCTGCTCCCTCCTGTGTTGTGGGAGATAGGGTTTGACTTTCTACCTGTAATACCCATCTCTGTATTCCTTCGTTGAAGCTGGCTCCCTGGTATATTGGTCCTTTCCGCATTATGCATAAAGTTAATCCTGTTTACCATGCCTTGGATCTTCCTAGGAATGTACGTATACCCAATGTTTTCCATACCTCCTTGTTGAAGCCATTTCTTAGTAATCAGTTCACCAAGCCTGATTCTCCTAATCCTCCTCTTTCTGTTGAGAGCCAGGAGGAATATGAGGTGGCAGCTGTGCTTGATTTACGCCACCTTAGAAGCAGTCTCCAGTATTTGGTCCATTGGAAGGGATATGGTCTTCAGGAATGCAGTTGGGTTTTTACTTGTGATGTTCATGCCCCTCACCTTCTATGTGCATTCCACACTCGCTTTGCTACCTGGCCTGGTCCTTCCTGCCCAGTGGGTGTGTCTTTAGGAAGGATAGCGTATTGGTACATGGGCCAGTACGCCTCTGTCTTTCCATTTGCTGAGCAGGCCGCATACGCCTACTGTAACAAATTGGCGCATGGAATAAAAAAAAAAGAGAGAGATTCACTGTGCGAGCACACTCTTAAAAGAGAAATGGGAGCCCCAGGCCCTAAATAAAAATGTTACCCCCCCAGGTGACTAGGAGTCCCCAAACTCCTGGTCACCCCCCTTCCAAAAAAAAATTAATAAACCCCTACCTACCCCCCTCACCCTAAAAATAATGAGAGGGAAACAATAACCAAGTACCTGTAAAAAATAAAATTAAAAAAACTTACCATTTGATGTCTTTTTTCTAAAATCTTCTTTTTTCAGCCCCAAAAAAGGCCAAATAAAAAAAACATAATACCCAAGCGCAAAAAAAAAAATCAGATGAAAAAAAAAAACCCAGACGCTGAAAAAGTAATCCATCTTCACCAATTCTTTGGAATTTTCCCACGCTGTGTAACTTGACTCATAACAACACACTGATTGGTTGATTGAAAGCATTATGGTTTTTTTTATTTGGCCTTTTTTGGGGGTGAAAAAAAGAGGTTGCACCAGGCAGGCCTGTCCTCCAGCCCCAGGCCTGTGTGAGGGCCCACATCTTGTCACCACAGACTTGGATGTTCCCAGGGGCCAAGTCCTTTCTCCCTCGAGGGAGATATGGGGATCTGGTTGGTAAGACCTGCAGATGGCTGGAGATCGTCCACAGCTCTGGTTGATGCTGAGAGGCAGTGCCCCGAGTGGCTGTCGGCCTAGGAGGGCAGACAGTGGATGGTGGTTTCATTGGTAAGGCAGGATTGCCCTTAGGAGGCTCCTGCAGCATGCTTCCTGTGATTGGAGCTTGCTGTCTCATTGGATTCTATCCCAAAAGCTCTGGAAGATAGCGTCCAGGTGTTGCAGAGTATATTCCAATGAGCTGCGCTGAGGTCTTTGAGGATGACTCAGGCTTTGTTCCACAGGTTGACCGTCAGCCGCCATTTTGTGTGTTCAGCACGATGGGATTACCACTAGTTGCAATCTGGAACGTTAGGTAAGTGTGGGCGAGCAGTTCACAAAGGTCCAGTAGGGACCGTGATATCCCCCACCGGTCTGGGAGGGGGGGATGGGCGAACAGTGGAATTGGACTGGGAACTAAAAGGCAAGGAGATCGTCTGCTGAACAGATATCGCTCAAAAGCATTGTGCATGCGCTGCTGTATTTCTCATATTCACATAATCAAGCTCAATGCATTCTATTAAACAAATAAGTCAAAATATTAGCGCAGAAGATGCATGCCTTATCCAAAAATATATTTTGTCCTCATTTATATCATGCATTTTTATTACTCAGGGGAAATTTTTTTGTGTTCAAGTAATGATATGTTCACCTTAGTCTCATTTTAAATTGCTCATTGAAGTACAGGTGATACTCAGAAAATTTGAATATTGTGCAAAAGTTAATTTATTTCAGTAATGCAACGTAAAATGGGAAACTAATATAAATGAGATAGACACATTACATGCAAAGCAAGATATTTCAAGCCGTGATTTGTCATAAGTGTGATGATTATGGCTTTCAACTCATGAAAACCTCAAATCCACAATCTCAGTAAATTAGAATATTGTGAAAAGGTGCAATATTCTAGGCTCACAGTGTCCCACTCTAATCAGCTAAGTAAGCCATAACACATGCAAAGGGTTTCTGAGCCCTTTTAAATGATCTCTTAGTCTGGTTCAGTAGGAATCACAATCATGGGGAAGACTGCTGACCTGACAGTTGTGCAGAAAACCATCATTAACACCCTCCATAAGGAGGGAAAGCCTCAAAAGGTAATTGCGAAGGAAGTTGGATGTTCCCAAAGTGCTGTATCAAAGCACATTAATAGAAAGTTATGTGGAAGGGAAAAGTGTGGAAGAAAAAGGTGCACAAGCAGCAGGGATGACTGCAGCCTGGAGAGGATTATCAGGAAAAGGCCATTCAAAAGTGTTGGGGACTTTCATAAGGAGTGGACTGAGGCTGGAGTCAGTGCATCAAGAGCCACCACACACAGATGGATCCTGGATATGGGCTTCAGATGTTGTATTCCTCTTGTCAAGCCGCTCCTGAACAACAAACAACGTCAGAAGCGTCTTACCTGGGCTAAAGAAAAACAGACCTGGTCTATGGTCCAAAGTCCTCTTTTCTGATGAGAGCAACTTTTGCATCTCATTTGGAAACCAAGGAGCCAGAGTCTGGAGGAAGAATGGAGAGGCACACACTGCAAGATGCTTGAAGTAAAGTGTGAAGTTTCCACAGTCTGTGTTGATTTGGGGAGCCATGCCATCTGCTGGTGTTGGTCCACTGTGCTTCATTAAGTCCAGGGTCAATGCAGCCGTCTACCAGATGAGCTTTATGGGGATGCTGATTTCATTTTCCAGCAGGAACCTGCCCACACTGCCAAAAGCACCAAAGCCTGGTTCAATGACCGTGGGATTACTGTGCTTGATTAGCCAGCAAACTCACCTGACCTGAACCCCATAGAAAATCTATGGGGCATTGCCAAGAGATAGATGAGAGACATGATACCGAAACAATGCAGAAGAGCTGAAGGCCGCTATTGAAGCATCTTAGTCTTCAATAACACCTCAGCAGTGCCACAGGCTGACAGCTTCCATGCCACGCCTCATTGAGGCAGTAATTGTTGCAAAAGGGGCCCAAACCAAGTACCGAGTCCATATGCATGCTTCTGCTTTTCAGAGCTCCGATATTGTTCTATGTACACTCCTTGTTTTATTGATTGCATGTAATATTCTTATTTACTGAGATTGTGGATTTGGGGTTTTCATGAGCTGTAAGCCATAATCATCGCACTTATGACAAATCACGGCTTGAACTATCTTGCTTTGCATGTAATACGTCTATCTCATATATTAGTTTCTCCTTTTACATTGCATTACTGTAATAAATGAACTTTTGCACGATATTCTGATTTGAGTATCACCTGTATTTAAGTATCTTAGTGCCCCAATTTTATCCAAACCATCTTGCTATTTTTTTTTTTTTACTTTGGCAAACATTTAAATCTGACTTTTAATGCCCACTGAATAATATCCAGAGGAAATATAAGAAGCTCATGAGAGATCTCAAGGCACATTACTGTCTTTTTTTTTTTCAGCTGAAAATTTTCCCATTATTAACCTTTTTCTACATTCTGTGCTTCACTGTATTATTTTAATTCGGCTAGTTTACCCTGGAGGCTACATTATTTAAAACTGTACAGCGATCTTGTCAAAAACACTTGCCAAATCAAAGCAGAAGAATATCTAGTGCAACACCCTCATTTAATTTCAGCTGAACTCTTGACAGAACAGAAATAACTTAGTTTGACATGATCTATCTATTCTCATACTTTTAAATGTCTCAATATCGCTATCTACAAGAAATCACAGAATATTAAACTTTCGAGTCGATCGAATAAATTACTCAACCAAGACAAATCTTTTAAAAATGTTCTTGTGAACGTATCATGTCTGAACACACAATTGACTGACCAAAATATAGACCACAAACATCGCTCAAAAAGCCACCTCAATACGAAGATTTTTTTTTCTTTATAGTAGTTTTTTAATGCATCATATGCATATCAATGACATTTTGATTTCCAGTCACATAAACTAGAATAAAAAGGAGTTTATCCTATAGTACAGTGGTTTCCAAACCAGACCTCATGGCCCACCAACAGTCCAGGATTTATGTATTTCCCTATGTTATTCCAATGGAGATATTGATAAAACCTGGACTGTTGGTGGCTTGATGACTGGTTTGGGAAACACGTCTATAGTACATAGTGTTTAATAACCTATCCGAAAGAGAATGTCCAATCAGAAGCATCTTGAAAGGTTTATTCCTCACTTGTATCATTGCAGAAGAGACCTATCAATAAGAACATCAGACTAATCCTATTTCTTAGTGTAGTCTAGGAATGCTAAATGAAAAAAAAAGTTAAATAGTTGTA
Source organism: Pelobates cultripes (assembly GCA_933207985.1). Lineage (NCBI taxonomy): Eukaryota > Metazoa > Chordata > Amphibia > Anura > Pelobatidae > Pelobates > Pelobates cultripes. The sequence continues at coordinate 384,825,663 of OW240912.1, read as the reverse complement.
CAAATACTGCAGAAATAAAAATACGATAAATCATTTTTAATTTTTTTTTTTTTTATATTTAAGCTTGAACAGGAAGAACCAGATTACAAAATGACAGAAATGAAATAATTTGATGCTGGTGTTGAAACTTCAATGTGTCAGTGTGATGTATCTACATGATCTTTCAGTTTTATCTCGAGGCTGCTGTCACCTCTCCTCTATGGCTGATTGCTGTGCTGCCTTCAAGCCGTGTGAGGTTTAGTAAAAGTCTACATAAACCATATGTATTTTCCAAATATCGAAATAATTTTTTCTTATTAAAGGGAAAGTCAAGTGGAAATAACAAAGAGTTCAGAATTTCAATGCCTCTTTATACCCCCTGAAAATATAATTAACAGTTTTAGTACAAGTACATTTATAACAGCATATAATGCTTTCCAGGAAGATGTCCCTTGATTTATATTGTTTTTTTTTTTTTGTATTTTAGTTGTGCCGCCAGCACGTGATTAACTTGACTGATTCCTTGCCCCTTCTGACATTCCTTCTGGATCAGTTTCTACGGCAGACTAAGAAATATTTAAAAATGAAATGTCTTTATTCTAACGTGAAGAATCCAAAATGTATTGGAAAGGGTAATGAGTCCAGTGTGACTTACCCTACGCATTTCGAACCCAAAGATTTATTATAGGCCGCATTTTTCATTCTTCTTTGTTTTGTTCCTGCTTTTGCTATCTGTGCAGGTGTACATCAGAATCACACATTCTTAAATTACAACTCTATATTGCGCCAGAATAACTCTCTGCTATTTCACAACTTTTAATATTATCATTAAATGTTTAGTCTCTCAGTTTAGGATATGCCCAGATATTCTAGGCATAAGTTGTAGAAAATTTGTTGCACTCTGACATATTTATACGTTTTCTTGTCTTCTTCAAACTTTCTATGGACTTATTTAAAAGTGCTGCTGCTTATAATATAATTTGTATTTATTTTCCATTTAGTTTCTTTATGTTGTTGTTGATCACGATTGTATCTTGTTCTCCTTTGTATAGTCTTAGGTCCTGTAATCTCTTTCTGTGCTCCGTTCATTGATTCTAGTATATAGCCCACTTTAATGAACTGATTCATCATAGCTTGTGAACCTTGTTTAAATTGATTCTCATCTGAGCATAGCATGTGTAATTGCAAAAATTGCCTTTTGGGGAATCTGTTTAAAACATGTCTTGGGTGTTGCATTTGAAATGTAAATGCAGCCATGGCTTTCCTAAGCAGACTAGTTGCAAAATGATCTTGTTTTATAGAAATTTGCATGTTTAGAATCAAGATTGATTTATTGAATTAATTTAAATAACTATTGCCCAACTTTGGGTATAAGGTATGTTACATATTACAGTTACATAGCTGAAAAGAAACTTGCATCCTTTAAGTTCAGGCTTCCTCACATGTGTTTTTGCTGTTGATCCAAAAAAAGGCAAGAAACCCAGTCTGTAGTGTTTCTAATTTTGCAACAAACTAGGAAAAAATTCCTTCTTGACCCCACAATAGCAGCCAGATGTCTCCTTAGATCAGGGTTAGTCAACCTTTTTTTATCTACCGCCCACTAATGCATCTTTCTTGATTGAAAAATCTCCTTACGGCCCACCAGTTTTCGCGCAAGTGCTGAATATTTTTTAGAATGAGGATGTTTTTTTAAAAATGTACGTACATTTATCTCTTTATTTCTACTTTATGCATGTTTATAATGTTTTTAGCTTTAGAAAGTTTAATGAGAAAACAATAAAGTAAATTGAAATTATCTTTAACTAGTGATTAACGAGATCTTTGAGGCTTATGCTGCGAGACTAAATATTTGATATCTGGTTCGATTTTCGTAAGGAACAAACAAAGGTCTCCTCTTTCGGTGATATTCAGACTATTTCTCTGTTTGCTCATAATATGATTTCTCACCTGTGCATCCCCTCCTCTCCCTCTTCAATTCCCCTCCCCACCTTTGTTTTCCTTTTTTATATTTTTTTACCTTCCTTATAGCAATGCCCAGCAGGAAGGCTGAGCTAGGTAGCCCACTTATTATTATTATTAGCCAAGAACAATTCTCTCCTTTTCCTTTTTATATTTTCCTTTTTTTCCTTTTTTACAAATACTCTGCTCCTTCTTTCTCCTTATTACAAGTACTCTGCTTCTCCTTTCTCCTATTCTACAAGTACTCTGCTCTTTCTTTACAAATACTCTGCTCCTTCATTCTCCTTTTTACAAGTACTCTGCTGCTTCTTTCTCCTTTTTACAAATACTCTGCTCCTTCTTACAAATACTCTGCTCCTTCTTTCTCCTTTTTTTACAAGTACTCTGCTCCTTTTTTCTCCTATTCTACAAGGACTCTGCTCCTTCTTTCTCCTATTTTCCCAGTACTCCACTCCCTGCTATCGTGTATTCCCCTATGTTCTCCCCTTCCTCTACCCACGTGTTACGCGTTCACGAGCACACGCATTCGTACGTGCATGCTCCTGTGCGATATGGGCGCACATGCGCGTTCAGGCACACACGCTCACGCTTTCATGCACTTGAATCTGCAACCTCGCACTTCCTGCTTACCACTGAGTTTTAACCTTGTGTTTTTTTATACCCATGTGTTGTTTACGGAGTATGATTTAGCAGTCTATGATCTGATGGTTGGGTTTTCAATAAATATTTTCCTTTTTGTATTAAATGTGTAAGATGCACACATAATTTACTGTGCATGTCTATTTGTATTGTTATGTCATATTGTAGCAGTAGAGATTATATGGCTAGATGTGCACACTATGCAATACTAAAGTGTTAGGAATATAAACCTGTATTCCTAATGCTTTATTGTTCCTGCCCCTATGTTTATAGGTCTCCCCTTCCAAGCTCAGCACAAAAAGGGTTAAAATTATTTTTAATGACCATTTTTCCATCTGCTTACCTCTCTACTTCCCATGATGTGATGGGGTAGACATGGACTCTTCCACCGGCATCCAAACCAATGCTCCTCAAAGACTTATAGACTTGATTTGACTTCCTCCACAGGGTAGGGAAAGGAAAAAGCCTCCATCCACACAGGCAAGGAGGGAATTTTCTTTGCCTTAGAACAATGCTAGTCTGATGCATTTCGTGCCCTCACATACTTCATCAAAGACTGTGTGTGTTCTTACCTTTTCATACTGTAATCATTGTTCTTTTAGCAACACTCTAATATGTGATTGTCCTAAAAATGCAAATGGTTGCATATAATCGTTAGTTAAGAATCCCTCCATGGTTAATGATGCCTCGTTAATGCCTCCAAAGAGCATGCCAATTAATTGAATGTTCTACTAAGTATTAAAATGGTCACTTTATCCCTCTACTATTCATGATGTTGGTAATGCGCTTTAAAAAAAATAGTATCTCAAACAAATTATGCATTTTTGGGCGGTAAGGAAGGTATAACATAATTATCATTTCTGATTTATTTACTATACAGGGAATTCTGTGAACTGAAAAGCACTGTACACATTTAAGGCCAAAATACTGAAATATCAATATGTCTCCATTTTCCGCTACATCACAAATATTTTTTTTTGTAAAAGATCCGGCAGCTATTTGCATTTGGTTGGCATTACGATGTACTCCTATCCTCTTTAATTAATATTTAGTTTTAAAACAATCTATTTCTCTCAAGTGTTTCTTTCTCAAAAAATAATCGCAAATCAGATCTACAAATATTTGTTTAACATGGAATTACTTTTAATTCTTTATACTATAATCCTATCAGTAATACAAAATTCTTAATCCCTTCAAACAAAAGCATTTTTATTCTCCAAACTATGAATAATGCCTTAATATCACTTAAAAAATACATTATATGGAGGGCAGGGCTTGCAAGCCAAGCTGAGTGGTCGTACCTCGCCAGAGCACCGGCATACAATCAAGCAAAACCGCCGATAATTATTCACCACAGACTACTAGCCCACAGAACCGCTCACCACAACATCCCCGCAAGACAAGCAATCGGCAGATGCCTTTTGTGTTCGGGCAGAAAAGCTTGTGGCAGAGCCGAAGCCTACACCAGCCTCAGCTGCACAGACAGGCAACCGCTACATGCGTTCTGGCCGCCCGAGATCCCAGCACAATCCCAGCCCTTCGAGCACAACCGGAAGAGAGAGACAGGCACCATGGGACGCAGATCACAGCAGTTGCCTGCAGGTACAGGTCACAACATCCCTGACATAGGCACTATGCTGCAGCACCCAACAACCCAAGCAGAGGTCCACAAAATGGTGGCCATACGGGACCATGAAGTGGGCTCCATGTGCTCTGAGTCTAATTCAGACAAACAGGATTACACTCAAACACACACAGCAACAAATGATGCTGGGGACAAACACTGAGACACAAGCCGCATCGACCAAGCAGGACATCCAGGACCTCCTTCGTAAGATTAGGCAGATGTTCGTCCGAGGACATTGATCTGGTTAAGACAGAAGCTCAGGCAGTGACTGCACATGCCCAAGCAGCAGAGAAAGACATACTAGATACTAAACGCGAAGTGACTGGCATGAAGGAAGATCTACATGCATTTCAGGATGACATACCCATGAAGCTAGATTTACTGGAAGATCGCAGTAGACAGGGTAACCTCAAGATCAGGGCTATATCAGACTCTGTCGACTCAACGGAATTACCGCACTACCTCAGGCGCCTAATCGCTGAATTGCTACCCCCTGCCCACACTAAAAAACTCGGACTGGAAAGGGTGTTTTGAATTAACAAATATCCACAGGAACCCTTTACTGCACCCCGAGATGTGATTCTGAGGTGCCAAACACCCGCAGAAAAACAACACATACTCAAGGCTGTACAGGGCAAGTCTCCCTATACATTCTAAATTGCTAACCTTACCTTCTTTCATGATCTGTCCCGAAATACATTACAATGGAGAAGATCGCTAAACCAAGCCACCAACCAACTGGGAAATGCAAATATCGCATACAGATGGTCGAACCCGAGCTCTTACAGTTACTAGAAATGGCACCACTCTATGGCTGACATCTACTACGGAAGATGCTCTGGAACTATTGCAATCCAACCTAACACCATCACCCACCCGCCGCGTCTGGGACCTTGAACGCTCAGCCACCTTCATCCCTAGAACCCCCGAACCCCCAAAGCACCGACCTAAACCTGCACAAGACAGCGAACACCTGCCTTCTTTAGTATTTTTAGTTATATCCGTTAATATGTTTTCTCTGTTTGAGAAAAGCCTTTAACACATGATAAAGCCAAAAATATGGGGTCCTGTGCCCCCACCTACTTCACCCCCTCCCCACCCCCCGCTGTTCCCTTAGGTTAGGGGTCACACGTGGCATTGGCCCAAATTAGTTACAGAAGAAAAGTGGTAGCTGTCGGTTACTTTTCAGAGTTCCAAAACAAACAAAATTGTTTGTCTCGTTCATGCGTACCTTCAACTGAACAGCACTCTCCTGGCTTGTCGGGAACAGAAGCAGGCGTCAATGTTTCCGTCTTAGAATTCAAGGCACTCGATGACCAAGTACCGCTGCCTGCGTTCAGGAGACAAGATGGCCACCATTTTCCAGAGCACGTGTCTTTCGGTTAGACGAATGGCGGCCGCCCAGAGAGAGCACTTCACTTTGTGGTTAGTTTGAAGATAATGAGCCAAGGGGTGGTCTGCGTTGGGTAGGTAGAACTAGCGAATACAAGGGAATATAACTTGGGCTTAGAAAAATAACAGAGTTTGAGGGCAGTTTGTCACAACTATACTACCCTACTGTGTCCCCATCGCATGTCTGCTACCTTCTGCAGCGCAGACAGTTTATGTCACTTACCCAAATTCAGCGCCCTAGATTAGGCTTCACCTCTGCTCCTCATTGTCCAGAAGAAAATTCTGCTGATATAATAAGTAATAAGATAAGTTTTTCAATAATTATGAAAAACATAAAACTTGTGAAATACTAACAAAAAATGTTTATTTGTAGATGACATTCTTTCACGTGAATAACTAACATGTACATAAAATTATATCTACTTCCAAGCATTAAACTGCTCAGAAATACAACCAAACAAATAAATGTCACTTGCAGATAACTGTATTAATGGTAAATAGAAGATACGTTTTAAGCATCTCACCCTACAATTTATTTTGCAAAGCAATCTACAAGAGCATAGACAATTCCCTGACAACAAAAGTGTGATATGCACTGAAAGAGATGGAAAGATGAAATGGCTTGAAAATCGAACAAGAAAAAGAACTATAGGACAATATTGAATGTTAATAAAAAGCCATTGTGGCCTAAAAGCTCCCAAAATACAGATTTACTTTAAATCAAAGTCAATAACTACAGAACATATATTTTATTTACTTCTTTATTGAGAATAACATTTTATTTAAAGGACCACTATAGTGCCAGGAAAGCATACTCGTTTTCCTGGCACTATAGTGCCCTGAGGATGCCCCCACCCTCAGGGTCCCCCTCCCGTCTGGCTCTGGAAAGGGGAAAAGGGTTAAAACTTACCTTTTTCCACCGCTGGGCGGAGAGCTCTCCTCCTCCGATCCTCCTCTTCTCCTCCCCGTCGGCTGAATGCGCACGCGCGGCAAGAGCTGCGCGCGCATTCAGCCGGTCACATAGGAAAGCATCCATAATGCTTTCCTATGGACGCTGGCGTGCTCTCACTGTGAAAATCACAGTGAGAAGCACGCAAGCGCCTCTAGTGGCTGTCAATGAGACAGCCACTAGAGGATTAGGGGGAAGGCTTAACCCATTCATAAATATAGCAGTTTCTCTGAAACTGCTATGTTTATGAAAAAATGGGTTAACCCTAGCTGGACCTGGCACCCAGACCACTTCATTAAGCTGAAGTGGTCTGGGTGCCTAGAGTGGTCCTTTAAGAAGGTAAGGCTCAAAAAATTTGTTTTACTTTTAGTTTATAAAATTTGAATATGTCGTGGAAGAGTATGCTGGCATAGTCTAGCAGATAATGCCAATTTGAAATGTTCGATAATTCATGGGCAAAAATATGTTATGGATGCCTCGAGCAGAACTGCATGGATGGTGTTATACCTTTATCTATGTTAAGGGTATTATACCTTTATCTATGTTAAGACACTAGGGCACGGGTAGGCCACATTTAGCACTCCAGATATTTTGTACTACATCTCCCATAATACTCTTACAGCCAAAATGCTGGCAAAGCATCAGGGGAGATGTGGTCTACAACATGTGGAATGCCATAGGTTAATACGTAATCCTGTAAAGCTCTCTTTTCAGCAAATTGACTCTTTCAGTGTCAGGTTTTAACTGTACAACTTGTGGTAACAACTTTGTTTTCATTTTGTGTGCTCTCAATATTATATTGATTCTAATAGATCTGTAATAGCTTGAAATGGTGTCAGTCTTAAATATCTCATTGTGTTAATTATGTTTAAAACGTAACCTGTTCACCATATTGAGTTGGGCATCCATATTAGCGTTACATAACTAGAAATTTTAGAAATACTTGGGGAAAAAAAAGAAGAATTTTTGGTAGAATTTGAGTTGCTGCTAACTCATGCTAAAGGTCATGTATCCTTTACCCTGATATCTCGTACCCACTATTACCATATGCCCTAGCTATTTTTCTACAAACCCATTCTTACTGAACGTCAAACTTGAGTAGAAAACAAGATTTATTCTATATAATAATTAAATAGTGATAATTAAGTATTGCAAAGGCAAATGTTAGAAAATATAAAGAATTAAGTGCTTGTTAAGGTGTGATGGGTTTGCAGTGACAAACCGTTAGAGAATTGGAGGACCCCAGAAAATAACCTTAACCCTTTTCCGCCGTTACGACATTCCATGCCGTCCCCATATAAATGGGCTTTAAAGCTATTGAGGTGGCATGGAATGCTTTCAGCCTGGGGGAAGGGCCAGCCTGTACATAGACCACGGTGGGGCCATGGCTCCAGGTGGGATCCTGACAGGGGCAGCATTTTGCCACCCGTGTCACCATCTAAAACAGAGGTTCCCAACCCAGGGCGGTGGTGCAGCTGCACCGCATGTGTTGGGAACCATCGGACCATGCACTTAGGGCCACGTGATGGACATGTGCAATGAGGGGCCCAGTTGTGCGCCGTGGCGCTTTAACCGTACAACCAGACCCTTCTTAACTGTAGGTAGAGCTGGGAGGAAGTGACAGCGTATCACTTCCTCAGAGCTTACTCGCACAGCCTCATGGAAAGAGGAGTTAGCCGTGAGGATGGTCCGGATTGGAAGAGCAGGCCCCCAACTCCCACCAGCCACAGCCAGGAGAAGCTAAGAAACTGGCTTCATTTTTTTAATGTCTGTGTAGTGTGTGTGTGTGTGTGTGTGTGTGCATCTCGGTGTGTAGTGTGATTGATTTTGTGTGTGTGTGTCTATCTCTGTGTGCATCTGTGTGTGTAATGCGCATGTATCTGTATGTGTAGTGTGTGTGTATCTGTGCCAATGTACCATTGGTGTGGCCAAAATGTTTGACAAAACAAAGATAATTACTATGTTAAATATGTTACAATTGCAGATTGGCTACCGCTTAGCGGCACTAATTTGCAGACAGTCATTTATTGTCACTGAATGATATGGTTTTATCTAGAATCACTGTTAGTGAGACATAACTCTGGATATTATTATTATTATTATTATTACTTCCATTTATATAGCACCAACAATTCCATAGCGCTTTACAATATTGTGAGAGGGGGGATTTAACTATAAATAGAACAATTACAAGAAAACTTACAGGAACGATAGGTTGAAGAGGACCCTGCTCAAACAGTCTATAGGAGGTGGGTTATAAAACATATTAACACAGGAAAAAGCATTCAAATAAGGTGGGAGTGAAGCAGAGCTGGAGGAGAGAGTAGAGTGCTGCCCTTTAGGAGAGCCAAGAGACAGGTATGTAAGGTAGAGGTTACTCTGGGAGGCCATAAGCTTTCCTAAAGAGATGGGTTTTAAGGCACTTTTTAAACGATTGAAGGGGAGAGTCTTATGGCAGTAGGCAGGCTATTCCATAGGAAGGGAGCCGCACGCGAGAAGTCCTGCAAGTGTGAGTAGGCCTTATGGGTGCGAGCAACGGACAAGAGAAGATCACGGACAGAGCGTGGAGACAGAGAAGGGGTATACCTGTAAGGATCTTACCTTGATGGTGAGTTCGACACACAGAATTAAAGCTCCCCTTGCAATTATACACAAGCCAAGGGGATTCAAGGCAGACATCCCCAAGGCTGTGAACCAGTGCACTGGCGCTGATAACAACCAGTGCTTCCAGGAGCGAGATATAGACAACGAGAATCCAAAGGAGTAGTCAGGGACGGAACCGAGGTCAGGACAGGCAGCAAACAGGCGTAAACGAAGGACGAGCATAAGATCAATATCAAGAGTCAGAGGAACAACAGGAATACCCAAACAGGAACAACGATCTGACAAAGATCACTAGCCAAGACGGGGTTTATAAAAACTGGAATCAGCAGACATCAGGAACAGGTGAGCAAGTCCAGGAGTGCAGGTTCAGGCTACTGGATACCAGGAACAAGCAGTACTAGCCAAAGATATGTGGAGCCATAGGCGTGCGCAGCCTATTGTATAAGGGTGTGCACCCTAAAGCAGAAACACACACGCCGCATATATATATATTTATATATATACATATATACACATACGTACACACACACACTGCTGTGTGTGTGTAGGTGCTATGTGTGCAGGCGCTGTGTTTGAAGGCACTGTGTGTGTGGGCGCGCTGTGTGTGTGAAGGTGCTGTGTGTGTGTGAAGGTGCAGTGTGTGTAAGGGTGCTGTTAGTGTCTGCTGTGTGTGTGTATGTGTAAGGGTGCTGTGTGTGTAAGGGTGCTGTTAGTGTGTGCTTTGTGTGTGGATGAGGGTGCTGTGTGTGAGGGTGATGTTAGGGTGTGTATGTGTAAGGGTGCTGTGTGGGTAAGGGTGCTGTGTGTGTGAGGGTGCTGTATGTGAATGTGTAAGGGTGCTGTTAGTGTGTACTGTGTGTGTGTGTAAGGGTGCTGTGTGTGTAAGGGTGCTGTGTGTGTAAGGGTGTTGTTAGTGTGAGGGTGCTGTTAGTGTGTGTGTGTAAGGGTGTTGTTAGTGTGTGATGTGTGTGTGTAAGGGTGCTGTGTATGTGTGAGGGTGCTGTGTGTAAGGGTCCTATTAGTGTGTGTATGTGTAAGGGTGCTGTGTGTTAAGGGTGCTGTGTGTGTAAGGGTGCTGTTAGTGTGTGCTGTGTGTGTGTGTATGTGTGAGGGTGCTGTGTGTGTAAGGGTGCTGTTAGTGTGAGGGTACTGTTAGTGTGTGTGTGCTGTGTGTGTAAGGGTGATGTATGTGTGTGTGCTGTATGTTTCTGTGTAATGTGTGGGGGCCGTTTAGTTAATATCCCTTCTCACCTAATGTAGGGAGGGGGGACCGTGCTCCTGCCTTCCCTGGTGGTCCAGTGGAGAGTGAACCAAGGCAACGCTCCGACCGCGCAAGAGGAACCCGGCGGAGCTGCTGGCAAGAGCTCCCCGGGTCCTCTCCTGCCTCCCTCCCTGCCTGTGGGTTGGTGAGGGAGATCTGGCCCATGGAGGGAGGCTCATAGCCGTGGGATTAGGGTGTGCCTAGGCAGAGGTTTACAATAATCCAGGTGGGAATTTACTAGAGCATGGACAAGCTTCTTGGTAGCATCTTGTGTAAGAAAGGGGCGGATGCAGGCTATGGTTTTAAGATGGCATCTATAGGATTTGGCAACATACTGGATGTGGAGCTCAAAGGTGAGGCCAGAATCAAGTATGACGCCAAGACAGCGCACTTGCAAGGATGGACTTATGTGGATACCATGAACTTGAAGGGAGAGCAAGAGAGGAGGATAAGTATTAGGAGGAGGAAAGATGAGGATCTCAGTTTTAGAGAAATTAAGTTTCAGAAAGTGGGAGGACATCTAGTCAAAGATGGAAGAAAGGAAAGCAGTGACACGTTGCAGAACGGCAGAGGAGAGGTCCGGGGAGGAGAGATATATCTGGGTGTCATCAGCGTACAGGTGGTAGTGGAATCCAAAAGAGGTAATATGTTTGCCAAGAGAGGCAGTATAAAGAGAAAATAGAAGGGGACAAAGGACAGAGCATTGGGGGACTCCAACTGAGACAGGACAAGGGGAGGAGGTATCATTAGAAAAGGAGACACTGAATGAGCATTGGGGCGATAGTTAGAGGTGGAGGACGGGTCAAGAGATGGGTTTTTTAGGATAGGTGCTACAGTGGCATGTTTAAGGTCAGCAGGGACAACGCCAGAAGAGATAGAGCAGTTGAAGATGTGTGTTAAGGAAGGCACAAGAAAAGCAGGGAGAGATCTGATAAGGTGAGATGGGACAGCTGGGGAGAAAGTCTGAAGGGTAGGAAAGGCATGATCTACGTGTTATTGAGAAAGAGAACGGCAAGGTGGGAAGAATTATTTCCTTAGCTGTTCAATCTTGTCAGTAAAGTAGCATGCAAAGCTGTTGGCTGTAGGTTTTTGGGGTGAACGCAGCAGGGCG
>OW240912.1:384787018-384811508 GCA_933207985.1 Pelobates cultripes | reverse complement strand
ACTTAGCAATCTCCTTGACGAATCCCCGTTTGATCCCTACACAAACCTGGTGATCAAAGCGGTTATCTATCTTGCTTTCTACGTTTTTTTCAGACCTAGAGAGTTCACCGTTGTTCGTCAAGGGGATAACATGCACAGCCTAAAAACATCTCACCTCACAAAGTAAAACCAACTATTCACTACACCCCACTGTAATTCTTCCCTTCCCTACTGATAATGCCTGGTGTCCGGTCAAGTCGCTAGACCACCTACGGTCAACCCTTCATGCGCACTTACCAGACTCTCCGCTCTTATCTATACAAGGGCACCCGCATACCACTGCTAAATTCACGTCTCACGTCAGAACACTATTATCTAAACTGGGTTTCAATCCGACTTAATTCTCCGGGCACTCCTTTCGCATAGGAGCCGCCTCTTCAGCCTCCAGCACTAATACACCGGTCCACACCATCAAGAGACTGGGGCGATGGAAATCCTCCATATACCATACTTATATTCCACGACCAGAAAAAGAGCTTCGTCAAGCTTTCAAGAACTTGGTTATGTAAAAAGGCAATAAAGTGTGTATTTTCTCGAACTTCTCTTTTGCCCTCTTTTATTTACAGGTCCACTCGTACGTTGGTTTCGGCACACCACAACCAACTTTGTCCTTACAGATACTATCCATTACGTATTAAATTCCGAACACAAGTAGAAAGGCCATTAGGCCTGAATTTGTGGGAGGAGTAAGTCCCCTACTTAAACTCCCAGCCCCTACTCACCTCTGCTGTTCAGCTGATTGTCCCCATCCACCTACACCCTGTTATAATTACATTTTCCTTGGTGGGCCCTCTTTTATCTACAGGCCCACTCGTACGTAGATAAAAGAGGGCCCACCAACCAACTTTGTCCTTATAGATACTATCCATTATGTATTAAATTCCGAGCACAAATATATATATATATATATATATATATATATAGTATAATTGAAAAAGGATGCACTCAGAGGTCTTTTTAGAAAAAAAATAGTGTTATTTAATCCATATAAGGTTTACAAATGACTTGATCGACGTTTCGACCCAATAGGGTCTTCCTCAGGATATATATATGACAGAGATAATATTTGTAACAAATGTTGAAATAATACAAGTGAGAAAAAGTTAAACATATAAAAGAGTTCCTTGACGCCCGGAAGGGAACAGAGCCAGGGTACTCCTGGTATCATAAACACTACAGCAAGATGTAGGGGTTATGATGCTTAGATTAACCCTTTAAAATGCTTGAGTCACAAGTAGTTTTAATGTGAGAATGATCAAAGGTTTCTTATTATAAAGGGTGCATTGTGTGTGACATCATCCGGTACACCACACCAGGATGAGCAAATCAGTATCAGCCAATTAGGATAAAGACCCAAAGAGCTCTTGTTTGAAAACCTATATCAAAATGTTGTGATTATTTTTCTTAGCTATGGATCCTATGTTTCTTAGCCTTTTTGTTACATAACTATTATTGTTTTTTCCAAAAAGTACTTTGGGTCAGCAAGCCGCCCTAGTTAGTGTCATCAATTTTATATTGTATTTATTTTTCATTTATCTCTCTTTTTTGCAGCTTCAACAAAACTAGACTTGACACATTTTATGTTTTTTTTTTTCCTCTCTGTTCTAGACCTTGTGAACTGTTTTCAGCTTTATAATATCATTAAGCAACAAGTTTAGGAGACTTGAAGCAGAGCCAATGCTGCAAGATGATGATGTTTGCCCACTGTAATCTCCCACGCTGCTTTCATATTACTTGGGCTGTCAGTCAGCAAAGAAAATATGTTGCTTTTCCTAGCTTCCCTAGAACTTCACATATTCTGTAACTGATACTCTCAGTGGTATACCTGTTTTGTCCTGTCTCTGCTTTTACAAGAATGGATGAGGAATTGTTATTACAAAGTTTTATACAGATATCATCTCTACACATTAGCTAAGGATGGGTGAAAGTTTTGTTATGTTCTCTTAACACACACGCACATCAAATCTACCCTATACAGATCAAGGCCTTTTAGTGCTCCAGTGCATAACAGGAACATAATATGTATTCCTAACGCTATGGTGTTCTATTACCTGTAGAAAACAAGACAAACAAAAAACACTTACCTTGATTCCAGCCCCAAGACTCTGTCCTAGCAGCAGCCCTCTCTGCCTCGGTGTCGTCTTCCTGCAGGCAGTCTCTTCTTCGTCTTCTAGTCCAATTTGATGCTTCTCACGATGAGAAACACATATGTGACAAGTGACATACTCCGCCAATCAAATGCTTCTCCTAGAGAAGCACTGATCCAAGCATCACAGGGATGCTCAACATCTGCATTCAATGTGTGAGGACATTGTTTATTGAAGACCCAATTTAATAAGCTTTTCCAATGATTCAATACTCTTAGAAACACTTTCAAAACTATTTATCTACAGAAATCACCATTAAAGTCAATAGTATTTTTTGTAGATAAATAATTTGGAAAGTTTTCAAACAATATTTCATCAATCTTTAAATGTTATTAAAAGCATATTAAACCAAGGTCCAAATCTGACTTGGTTGTGGTTGCAGAAGCATCATCTAGTGGCATTCAGGGAGACAGCTTAGTTTAGTTCTGCAATGTAAACATTGCCGTATCTCCAAACTGGCAATGTTTTACATTGCAGGACCAAAACAAAAGGGCCAGTGTGCCTAAATCACTTCTTAAAGAGTAGAGATTTTATTAATATTACATTTTCAATTTATAGGAATTTTCCATTATACATGATGCATGTTAATTGCACGATGTAATTATTGTAGATTTTATTAAGGTTCTTCTTTGCCTTTTCATGAGAAAATAGAAGGTAAACATACCAGTGCTTAAATATTCTAATCCAGTGCTTATATCAAGCCTCACTGCTGTATTATCTTCCCACAATGACATCATCAGTCTCTGTCCAATGCAATGCCTCTCAGTGAAGCAGGGAACCCTTCTGGCTCTTTCACCGATTGCCGCTAAGGTCCTAACTAACGGGATTTGTAGAATGTGATGATTTCTCTTGAGATTGGCACAGTTATAAAATAAACCTGCATCGACAGACAATGACCACCGTAAGCACATCAGCAAGAGAAGTACCTTAGTGCTTGTTGTGGTCCTTTGAGTGTTTTCTAATTTTATAAACAAAGTTTAGTTGTTCATTACAGGATGAGGCAAGATTAATCAGTATTTCACCCTAGTTGTAACCCTAATAGTTTTTTTTTTTAACTTCGTAATACCATGAAGACTAAATTGTGTCTGTTTCTATAAATATGTGTTTAATTTTTTTCTGAGCTGTAGGTCATTATCAGTGTGAAAATGTCTTTTCTGCTTCATTCAGTGAAGCTTATAACCTGCAGGAGGCAATTATTTTAACTATTACAATTTAATATCAGGGCGCTCTTTTTACCATATCCATTATTAACTAATCTGATATTACTAGACTAGTGATTTTAATAACTTTGTTTTAGTTCATTTGTTTGTTAATATTAATATTATTATAGTTTCTCTGGTAATATTATCAAACTGTATAATTAATGTTTTCACTGCTGTCCTTTTTGGTGTTCATCTCATGTGGTTTACTTTCTCTCTATGTCCTGGCCCACTTTACCAAAAACTTTCTTCTTATTTAGGTAATTACCAACAATGAAAAAAAACAAACCCAAAAATAAACAAAATGGATAGAGCAGCACTAAATACCAAGCAGAGGTACCAAGGAATCACACCTGAAAATAGGGTATTCCCTCAAAAAACTATGTATATATAAAGTGTTCACAAATATTGCAGAGCTCTCAATGATGTTTAGGGGAGCTTGCTGAGTTCTAGGGATGTACATGGACAAATAATTTGGTTCAGTATTTCTGAAATTCGGGACTTTGGCAATTCCCTAACCCTACCCCAACCACCACAACCACTTACACATCCAGGGTTAGGGGTTAGGTGTAGGGTTTGATTCCTGCCATCATCCCCATAATTTTTGTTTTGCCACTTTTCAGAAATCGGAAGCACTTCGGCATTTCCGAAATTCGACAATTCGTTTTGGTTTGGCAGTTCCGAAATTCGGCCCTTAGGCAATTCGGTTCGGCACTTCTGAAATTTGGCAATCCAGACATTCGGAAGCATCCAAATGTCCGAATTGCTGAAATTTGTCCGAATTTACATTCGGAGCGAAACGAATTGCACGCGTCTACCGAGTTCTCAAATAAATCACGGAAATTTTTCTCGTCTGCTCATGTTGAGTGCAGCTTGATTTAACTTTGAACTTGGGAGGCTCATACCAACCTACCTGCTGAGTGCTACTGAGTTCAGGAATGACTGCTTGTACAATTGCTCGATACTGCTGAGACTAGAAAACTGTCAATATTCGTGAACTCCTGAGGTTAAAGTGCCACAAACTATATTCAAACTTTTGAAGGATTCGTATTATACCCTAGTTCTATAGCTTCAGCACATGTATGATTCATTTGGGTGTTTTGGAAGTGGTTTTAAGGATTCCACTCAGGTGTTTGAGCTTATTATCTCACTCATTCCAAGCTGTACATTTTATTTTGTGACATTTCCTTAGGCAAGCAACTAGGATAGAAAAAAAAAAAAAAATGTAAAGCACAATATAGAATGTACCAAAAGAAAAACGATAACCAGAACTGAATAAAAAGAGCAAAGCAATAAAAACACTAAAATAAAATTAAAAAATGTCCTTAGAAATGATAAATGGAGTACCAGGAAAAAACTGTAACAAAAACAAACAAACAGAGAGGGGGATGCTATGCCTGGTATAAAAAATGAAATACTAACAAAATAAGGTGATACCTATAATAAGACTTAGCTTTTAATAGACAAAATTAAAAAGTCCAATAAGGACTGAAACAAGAACTGACCACAAAAAAATAACCAGAAAAAACTGTCACAAATACTGTATCCTTAGGGGTTCCAAATATGCACGCAGTAACTCCCGTGATACCTTCTTGGTAACATATATAGAAAAAGACAGAGAAGAAACCAAAGTGCAATATGCCAAATACATGTTTGGTTTTATTTATTTTAGTGTCTTTATTGATTTGCTCTTTTTATTCCATTTTGGGTTTTTATTATTTTTCTCCTGGCGCATGCTGTATTTTGGATCTTGAACTACCAACATTGCCAATGCTCTGTCAGACAATAAACTTATTAAAGGGACACTATAGTCACCAGAACAACTACAGCTTATTGAATTTGTTCTGGTGAGTAGAATCATTACCTTCAGGCTTTTTGCTGTAAACACTGTCTTTTCAGAGAAAATGCAGTGTTTACATTACAGCCTAGTGATAACTTCACTGGCCACTCCTCAGATGGCTGTTAGAGATCCTTTCTGGGCCATGGCTGCCTAAAATGCATCCAAACATTCAGTATCTCCTCCCTCTGCATGCAGACACTGAACTTTCCTCATAGAGATTCATTGATTCAATTCATCTCTACGAGGAGATGCTGATTGGCCAGGACTGTGTTTGAATCATGCTGGCTCTGCCCCTGATCTGCCTCCTTGTCAGTCTCAGCCAATCCTATGAAGAAGCACTGTGATTGGATCAGGCTACCACTTCGGATGATGTCAGCAGACTTCTTGTTTTTCTGAGTCAAACAGCATGCAGAGTTACAGCTTCAGGCTTGAATACAGTAAAATGTTGTTATATTTATGGAGGCATGAGGGGTACAGGGTGGCTAGATGGTGGTTTTAACACTATAGGGTCAGGAATACATGTTTGTGTTCCTGACACTAAAGTGATCCTTTAAATCACTTTTACTATATAAAACAGTATTATATTTTAAGAGCACCCTTATACTTAAATTTGGCACATTGTTTGCATTTCGATTTCAGTATTACATAGTTATTAAATCTGTTCATTTCTGTCCTGACTACATGGCTGTAACATATAGAAACCAGCATATAAGGGTTTATCTTGTTACCTTCATGATCTTCACCAAAACTGTATCCAAAATGTATATATTAAACTGTATCTTTTATTAGATTGGAATAAGCAACAAATCACTCAATTCTATATCAGCCACATTCACATGAGAAGTATATCTTATATGTGTAACACTTTGGCTTCCTGCTGTGTTACTCCAGTTAGACCAAGAGTACTGTAGTTCTTTATGACTCTTCTGTGTAGGACCCAAACTCCCTCTGCTGTTACTGCAGTCCCACACATTATTTCTGGCCCATATATCATGGATACACAATGAAAGGATTACTCCAACCAATATGACCGCTTCAGTGATTTGAAGTGTCATGGTGGTAGGAATCCTTCACCTTGCTGCTGTCTTGCAGTCGTGGAAGTATTAGAAAGTTCTACATTCTTGGAAGAGACTGAAGAGCTCACTGCAGCCCCAGTTAGAGCTCTGGCATTGGGTCAGAGTGATTCTAACATCTGCCCCATCTTGCTGTTGTTCCTACAGTTAGCGGAGTGACTGAGACCTCTGCACTGGTGGATGAGCTTGAGGAGCTTACTGTACCCCCAGCTGAAGCTCTGGCTTTGGGACAGAGTGCTGGTCCACACCCCAATTAATAAGAGATAAAGATATTTGTCCTGCATTGGTGGAGTAGGCTACAGCCTTCACCAGTGTAATCCCAGAATGCTGGGTAGCCGGCACAGATCCCCAACCATTTTCTTAGCAACACAGGCCACCGTGTATTCTCTCCAGCAGCAGCAACAAACTGTGGGAGATGACAAGGTTGGCTAATCAATGTGACTATACTACTTAGGCAGTGCCGGTATACAATGTGTATTTACAGGTTCTTCCTAATTATCTTCACCTCTCTTTTCTAAATACAGTCATGGGAAAAAGAAAGTACACCCTCTTTGAATTCTATGGTTTTCATATAAGGACATATTAACAAACATCTGTTCCTTAGCAGGTCTTAAAAATAGGTAAATATAGATAAACAACACATGACATATTACACCGTGTCATGATATATTTAACAAAAATAAAGTCAAAATGGAGGAGCTATGTGTGAAAAATGAAGTACACTTTATGATTCAATAGCTTTAGCAGCAATAACTTGAAGTAATTGTTTTCTGCGAGACTTTATAAGTCTCACATCGTTGTGGAGGAATTTTGTTCCACTCTTCTTTACAATGTTTCTTCAGTTTATTGAGGTTTGCTGGCATTGTTAATGCACAGCTTTTCAATGGGGTTGAGGTCTGGACTTTGACTGAGCCATTGCACCACCTCGATTCATTTCTTTTTTTAGCCATTCCATTGTACAGGGAGTGCAGAATTATTAGGCAAATTAGTATTTTGACCACATCATCCTCTTTATGCATGTTGTCTTACTCCAAGCTGTATAGGCTCGAAAGCCTACTACCAATTAAGCATATTAGGTGATGAGCATCTCTGTAATGAGAAGGGGTGTGGTCTAATGACATCAACACCCTATATCAGGTGTGCATAATTATTAGGCAACTTCCTTTCCTTTGGCAAAATGGGTCAAAAGAAGGACTTGACAGGCTCAGAAAAGTCAAAAATAGTGAGATATCTTGCAGAGGGATGCAGCACTCTTAAAATTGCAAAGCTTCTGAAGCGTGATCATCGAACAATCAAGCGTTTCATTCAAAATAGTCAACAGGGTCGCAAGAAGCGTGTGGAAAAACCAAGGCGCAAAATAACTGCCCATGAACTGAGAAAAGTCAAGCGTGCAGCTGCCACGATGCCACTTGCCACCAGTTTGGCCATATTTCAGAGCTGCAACATCACTGGAGTGCCCAAAAGCACATGGTGTGCAATACTCAGAGACATGGCCAAGGTAAGAAAGGCTGAAAGACGACCACCACTGAACAAGACACACAAGCTGAAACGTCAAGACTGGGCCAAGAAATATCTCAAGACTGATTTTTCTAAGGTTTTATGGACTGATGAAATGAGAGTGAGTCTTGATGGGCCAGATGGATGGGCCCGTGGCTGGATTGGTAAAGGGCAGAGAGCTCCAGTCCGACTCAGACGCCAGCAAGGTGGAGGTGGAGTACTGGTTTGGGCTGGTATCATCAAAGATGAGCTTGTGGGGCCTTTTCGGGTTGAGGATGGAGTCAAGCTCAACTCCCAGTCCTACTGCCAGTTCCTGGAAGACACCTTCTTCAAGCAGTGGTACAGGAAGAAGTCTGCATCCTTCAAGAAAAACATGATTTTCATGCAGGACAATGCTCCATCACACGCGTCCAAGTACTCCACAGCGTGGCTGGCAAGAAAGGGTATAAAAGAAGAAAATCTAATGACATGGCCTCCTTGTTCACCTGATCTGAACCCCATTGAGAACCTGTGGTCCATCATCAAATGTGAGATTTACAAGGAGGGAAAACAGTACACCTCTCTGAACAGTGTCTGGGAGGCTGTGGTTGCTGCTGCACGCAATGTTGATGGTGAACAGATCAAAACACTGACAGAATCCATGGATGGCAGGCTTTTGAGTGTCCTTGCAAAGAAAGGTGGCTATATTGGTCACTGATTTGTTTTTGTTTTGTTTTTGAATGTCAGAAATGTATATTTGTGAATGTTGAGATGTTATATTGGTTTCACTGGTAATAATAAATAATTGAAATGGGTATATATTTGTTTTTTGTTAAGTTGCCTAATAATTATGCACAGTAATAGTCACCTGCACACACAGATATCCCCCTAACATAGCTAAAACTAAAAACAAACTAAAAACTACTTCCAAAAATATTCAGCTTTGATATTAATGAGTTTTTTGGGTTCATTGAGAACATGGTTGTTGTTCAATAATACAATTAATCCTCAAAAATACAACTTGCCTAATAATTCTGCACTCCCTGTATATTTGCTGGTGTGCTTGGGATCATTGTCCTGTTACATAACCCAATTTCACATAAGCTTTGGCCTCATATTTGACTCTAGAATACTTTGGAATACAGAGGAGTTCATGGTCAGCTCAATGACTCCCAGATCCTGTGGCTGAAAAACAAGCCCAAATCATCACCCATCCACCGCCGTGCTTAACAGTTGATATGCGGTGCTGATATGCTGTGTTTTTGTTAGACTTGGCACTGTGCATTATGGCCAAACATATCCACCTTGGTCTCGTTTGTCCAAATGACATTTTTCCAGAAGTCTTGTGCTTTGTTCAGATGCAACTTTGCAAACCTTAGCCATGCTGCCATGTTCTTCATGTTCAAGAGCAGAGGCTTTCTCCTGGCAACCCTTCCAAACAAACCATACTTGTTCAGTCTTTTTCTAATTGTACTGTGAGAAACTTTAGCATTTCACATGTTAACTCAGGCCTGTAGAGTCTGAGATGTAACTCTTGGGTTTTTGTAATTTCTCTAAGGTCTGACCTTGGGGTGGATTTGCTGGGCCATCCACTCCTGTGAAGATTGGAAACCGTCTTGAATGTATTCCACTTTTGAATATTTTTTCTCGCTGTAGAATGATATACTTTAAACTGTTTGGAAATTGCCTTATAACCCTTCCCAGTTTAATGGGCAGCAACAATTGCTTCTCTAAAATCATTGCTGATGTTTCCCCCCTTGGCATTGTGTTAACACAGACCTGTATGCTCTATACCAGCAGCTGCCAAAACTTTGGCTTTTATAGAGTTGGTCACATTTGCTTATGATCAATTAATCAAGAGCATTTAAATTACTTAGCTTTTTAATTCTCATGGAAGCAGTAAGGTTGTACTTAGTTTTCCATACACGAGTTCCCCATTTTAATTAAATTTGTGTCAAATAAATCATGACCCGTTGTAAAATGTCATGTGTTGTTGTTCATCTGATGTGTTTACCTAATTTTAAGTCCGGCTAAGGAACAGATGATTGTTATTATGTTCTGATATGTAAAACCATAATATTCAAAGAGGGTGTACTTTTTTTCCCCATGACTGTACATAGTGAAATATAATAATATGTGTAATATCCCCCTAAATGGTGTGTTTATGCATGTTAAATACTTTCAATGTCTAATCTGCATACTCAAAATGTTTATTATGGTAGTATGTAAAGAAAGAAATCTATAAAAATCAAACATACAATAAATTGGGAATCTAAAGATTACAAATTCTATAGTAGAGATTGTGTGGGCAAGTTACTCTTTAGGAATGGTAAAATTGACTTCATTATCAGGTCATTATTAATTTACTAGAATGTAAAATTACTGATCAGTTGCAATTGCAGCCACAAAGAAAAAAAATAGACTTCATAGGCTAGGGGCTAATAATTAAATTAACCTGTGCCAGTGTCAGGGAGCCGCGGGCGGCGAGGAGGGGAGGCTGCACGCCACTTGCAGCACTCACCCTCAGTCCATCGATGTCCGCGGTCTCCTCTCTGCTTACCTGTCGGTGAGCGGCGTCTCCTCTGTGCCGCTCGCCGCCAGCGTCCTCCACGCCCCCCAGCGGCAGCATGTATAACGCTGCACGCTGGGAGGTCCAGGAGTTAAGTAAACGCCGGGGTCACGTGAGTGACCCGGCGTTAAAGAAACAGTACCACAATCACAGTGGGGGGTATAGATATCCCCCACGTGTGATTGTTAATTCTGATTGGAAGTTATCCAATCAGAATTAAACCTAGGGTATTTATACTTACCTTTCCTGTCCCTCAGTGCCCTGTTGTGGTCTTGTGATACCTGTAGCGTAGTGTTCTCGTCTTGCTCTCTGGTTACTGATTATTTGGCTCGTTATTCCGATTATCCTGTCTTCTCCACTCCTTTGACCTCGGCTTGTTTCTCGTTCTCCCGTTTTCTGGCTCCCTTTACCTGGCTTGTCTCCTGACTATTCTTAGCGTGCTTAGCCCGGCCACTCTAAGGTCCGGTACGGCACCTTTTCTCTGTGTGTGTGTGTGTGTCAGCGTGTTAGGTTCCCCGAATCGTGACATTACAACAGGGCCTCCATGGAACCTGCTGACATTCCACAGCTGTTAGTTAATCAGGAGGCTAGAATGGACGGTTTAGACCACCGTATGGATCAGTTTGCCCAGGCTTTACAAACCATACTGGCTCGTACTGCCCACTTGCAACCTGCCGTCCAAGAAGCTATTGCTGCTGTGCCAGAACCCATTCCTGATCCAGTACCCGCTCCTGCTCACGTGGTTCACATGACGCCACCTCAGCGCTATAGCGGTGATCCAGCATTGTGCCGTGGTTTCCTCAACCAAATTGATATTCATTTGGTGATGAATCCTCGTTCCTACCCCACTGACAGAACCAAAATTGCTTTTTTGATTAACCATTTGTCCGGGAAAGCACTAGCATGGGCTAATCCCATGTGGGAGAATACGTCCCCAATGTCCTTTTCAGACTTCTTAACAGCTTTTAAACGTACGTTTGACCAACCCGGCCGGGTTGCTTCTGCTGGCAAAGCTCTGCTTAGGGTGCGACAGGGTAATAGATCAGTAGCGGATTATACCATTGAATTCCGTACTTTGGCAGCTGAAGTGGTCTGGAATAACGACGCTCTCGTAACAGCTTTTCAGGAGGGTTTGGCTGCTTACATATTAGATGAGATAGCATCCAGGGAAATGCCTGTTCTTCTGGATGATCTAATAGATTATGTCATTCTAATTGACAACCGTATCAGAGAGAGGCGTAGTCAAAGGAGGATGAATACACAGGGGTTGCCTGCTTTACCCAGTACTGCATTGCTAGCATTACCTCCCCCTAATCAACCACCTCCCGAACCCATGCAATTAGGTGCTGTAGGCTTATCTGAAGCTGAAAGAACGTACCGCAGAAGGGAGGGTTTGTGCCTTTATTGTAGTAAGAGGGGGCATCTCCGAAGAAACTGTCCTAGTTTGCAGGGAAACTCCAGCACCTAAGGCCTAGAGACGGGTCAGCCTCGGTTGTTATGTTTTTTTCCCCTCATACGTCCATCTCTAGACCATTTATAACGGTTTCTCTTTTGGTCAATAAAACCACGATAACAACTAAAGCCTTGATCGATTCAGGTGCTGCAGACAGTTTTATGGATGAGAACTTTTCTAAAACCGCAGCCATGAATCTGATCCAAAAGGCCACACCCTTGGCCATTGAGGCCATAGATGGTAGACCACTTGAGAAACCTCTGGTGACCCATGAAACCCAAGAAATGGTTATGGTCGTGGGTGCCTTACACAAAGAAAGGATAGCCTTTCAAATAATTGACTCCCCTACAGCTTCCATCATTCTGGGTTTTCCCTGGTTAGTGAAGCATAACCCAGTACTCGATTGGGATTCTCTAGATATACTATCCTGGGGGGTATCTTGTCAACAGGATTGTATGGCCCGTTTACATCCCGTTTGTTTAATTAATGTGCCTACAGCTAAACCACTTTCTGTTTCTGTCCCTCCTGTGTATGCAGACCTCGCATTGGTCTTTGAAAAGAGGGAAGCTGATAAACTACCCCCACACCGGGATTATGATTGTGCCATAAATTTGTTACCTGGAACGATGCCTCCTAGGGGTAAGGTCTACCCGCTTTCTGAGAAAGAAAACCAGGTCATGGAGGAGTACATACAGGAATCCTTACGTAAAGGTTTTATCAGAAGGTCCTCCTCTCCTGCTGGTGCTGGTTTCTTTTTTGTTGCCAAGAAGGAGGGCGATTTGAGACCATGTATAGATTATAGGGGTCTGAATAATATAACAATTAAAAATGCTTATCCTATCCCTCTCATTACTGAGTTGTTTGACTGTGTTAAAGGTTCTAGATATTTTACTAAACTAGACCTCAGGGGGGCTTACAACTTGGTTCGGATAAAAGAAAATGATGAATGGAAGACAGCGTTCAATACACGCAGTGGGCATTACGAGTATCTAGTCATGCCTTTTGGACTGTGTAATGCTCCTGCTGTCTTTCAGGACTTCATAAATGATGTCCTTAGAGATCTACTGCATGTCTGTGCTGTGGTTTATCTCGATGATATACTCATATTCTCTCCTGATTTGGAGTCACATCATAACCATGTGAGGAAGGTACTTAAGAGATTGCTACAGAACGGTCTTTATTGTAAATTGGAGAAATGTTTATTTGACCAGAAATCAGTACAATTCCTAGGGTACGTCATTTCTGAACAGGGGTTCAGTATGGATCCTTCTAAATTAGAAGCCATATTGTCTTGGCCTCTTCCTCAAGGTCTTAAGGCAATACAGCGATTTATAGGCTTTGCCAATTATTATCGCAGGTTTATTAAAAACTTTTCATCGGTCATTTCTCCTATCACGAAACTAACTAAAAAGGGTTTGCACCCCAGGGTTTGGACTCCTGAAGCCGTCAAGGCCTTCGAAACCCTCAAAAAGGCATTTGCCACTGCTCCTGTGCTACACCATCCTGATCCTTCCCTTCCCTTTGTAATGGAAGTAGACGCTTCAGAATCAGGTATAGGAGCTGTATTATCACAAAGATTATCCTATAACGAACCCCTCCATCCCTGTTGTTACTTTTCTAGGAAACTGTCTGATGCGGAAAAGAATTACGACATTGGGAATAGGGAACTATTAGCTATTGTGATGGCATTTAAAGAGTGGAGATACTTATTAGAAGGAGCTAGACACAAAATCCTGGTTATAACTGATCATAAGAATCTCTCCTATATAGCTGATGCTAAAAGGTTATCCTCTTGTCAAGCCAGATGGTCCTTATTTCTTTCGCGTTTTCAGTTCATTATCACATATAGGCCTGGGTACCGTAATGTCAAGGCTGATGCTATCTCCCGACAATACGAACCTTTGGAGTCTATCGCCCCCACTCCTGAACCCATTGTACCCACGTCTAAGATAATAGCTGCTACCCGTTTAGTTATTTCATCTCTTTTCCTTGATGGTATCAAGGCATACCAAACCCAAGCACCCTCTGAGACACCTGTTGGTAGATTATACGTGAAAGAGAAAGATAGAAAGAAACTGTTAGCTTTATTTCACACCGCCAAAACGGCTGGCCACCCAGGGGTTACCAAAACATACAAGGGTCTCCTTCAACAGTTTTGGTGGCCTTCACTTAAGCAAGACGTGGTGGATTATGTACAGGCTTGTCGTGTTTGTGCACAGTGTAAGTCTCCTAATGTCAAACCCCCGGGACTCCTAATGCCTTTATCCGTACCCAAGAAACCATGGACCCACTTATCCATGGACTTTATTGTGGATCTTCCTTCATCCGATGGAATGACAGTAATTTTGACTGTGACTGATCGATTCTCTAAAATGGCACACTTTATTCCACTTAAGAAACTACCTTCTGCGGTTCAGTTGGCTCAGGTATTTGCCAAAGAGGTTTTCCGCTTGCATGGTATACCACAGGATATCGTATCTGACAGGGGTCCTCAATTTGTCTCTCGGTTTTGGAAGGGCTTTTGTGCTGAGATGGGGATTTCCTTGTCGTTTACTTCCTCCTATCATCCACAATCTAATGGAGCGGCCGAACGGGCGAATCAATCTGTGGAGTTATATTTACGTTGCTTCACGAATGCACACCAGGACAACTGGTCTCACCTCCTTCCTTGGGCTGAATTCGCCAGGAACACGGTGACTCATTCATCCACTGGCTTAAGTCCTTTTATGGTTGCTTATGGGTTCCAACCCTCTGTCCTTCCCGGCGTATTCTCCGACAAGGGAATACCCGCTTTGGACGAGCACCTCACCTCCTTACGGAAGATGTGGGATCAGGTCCATGCTACTCTTTCTCGTGCGACTGCTACTCAGAAGAAATTTGCTGATCGTCGTAGGGGTGCTGCTCCCTCTTATGTCCCGGGTGATAGGGTTTGGTTGTCCTCTAAGAATCTCCGCCTCAGGGTCCCCTCTATGAAATTCGCGCCCAGGTTCCTTGGCCCCTATAAGGTATTGCGTAGGGTCAATCCTGTGTCCTACTCTCTAGCCTTGCCTCCTTCCATGCGTATACCTAACACTTTCCACACCTCCCTTTTGAAGCCCCTGCTCTGTAATCGATTCTCTGGTCCTCTTAGGCGTCCAGATTCCCTTCGCGCTATCTCTAATGACGTGTACGAAGTAGCTGCTTTGCTTGATTCTCGTTTTTCTCGAGGTCGGTTGCAGTATCTGGTTGATTGGAAGGGTTACGGTCCTGAGGAGCGTTCCTGGGTTTCTGCCTCTGACTTGAATGCGCCCTCCTTGATCCGTTCCTTTCATGCGCGGTTCCCTTCGAAGGCCTCGAGGGGGGGTTTATGTCAGGGAGCCGCGGGCGGCGAGGAGGGGAGGCTGCACGCCACTTGCAGCACTCACCCTCAGTCCATCGCCGTCCGCGGTCTCCTCTCTGCTTACCTGTCGGCGAGCGGCGTCTCCTCTGTGCCGCTCGCCGCCAGCGTCCTCCACGCCCCCCAGCGGCAGCATGTATAACGCTGCACGCTGGGAGGTCCAGGAGTTAAGTAAACGCCGGGGTCACGTGAGTGACCCGGCGTTAAAGAAACAGTACCACAATCACAGTGGTTGGTATAGATATCCCCCACGTGTGATTGTTAATTCTGATTGGAAGTTATCCAATCAGAATTAAACCTAGGGTATTTATACTTACCTTTCCTGTCCCTCAGTGCCCTGTTGTGGTCTTGTGATACCTGTAGCGTAGTGTTCTCGTCTTGCTCTCTGGTTACTGATTATTTGGCTCGTTATTCCGATTATCCTGTCTTCTCCACTCCTTTGACCTCGGCTTGTTTCTCGTTCTCCCGTTTTCTGGCTCCCTTTACCTGGCTTGTCTCCTGACTATTCTTAACGTGCTTAGCCCGGCCACTCTAAGGTCCGGTACGGCACCTTTTCTCTGTGTGTGTGTGTGTGTCAGCGTGTTAGGTTCCCCGAATCGTGACAGCCAGGATACCTGTTAATATGCCAACATACAACCCAGAATCCAGATGGTGACTGCTCCCCTTGCATGTTGGTGGCAGCGGAATGAAGGGAAAGGTAGCTTTTACTTACCCAAACTTGTCCCTCGTGGCCACCATAGTCTTCTTTAGCTCCTTGTGCTTCATCTGCCAGAAGCTAACACCACTGCTGTAGTCTCACGCATTCACTGATGTCTGTGGATGATCTGTCTTGACAAAGCTTGACCCAAGTAGCTCCGACTTTTTGTAAATTGTTGGGGAAAATAAACAAGACAAAATATAGTTATTTATTTATTTATCTTAATGAAATGCTCATTTAATCTGCTTCTATGTGCTTGATAACTGTAAGGAAAAACAAAGAATTCAGGCAAAACATGTTGTAGTTTGAATATAAATGCAAAGATTAATTAATCAAGATAGATAGTAGATCCAGGGAACCCATCTTACAGAAAAAGAAAGCAAAACAAAACAAAAAAGAGCCATTCCTTTAAATTAAACTAAAATCAATTTTATTAGCTGGAAGATTGGAGCTGAGTTGAATAATAAAACTGATCAATATAATTTCTATCCCAGAAATCGCTAAGCCACTACACATTTACTACATACCACAGAGGTTTTAAGGGTGGAATAAAAGACTATTCTATGGTTAAAATGTACTATAGTTGGGCTTCAGCGCATATTTCCCCTTGTTTTTAACCTTAATGCCACTCACCCCACCTTATGCACATTGGGTTGGGAAATAAATATATGACACATTTCAATTATTTTAAAAACACGTAGCGGTGAAATTGTGAATTTTTCATTTAATGTCATTGGATTACATGTGAAGAAAGAATACACATTTTCTGCTTGTAAAACATGGTTTTATGTTTTTTTGGCTCGAAAAAAAAACCTTATGTTCTTTGTTTTTCTGCAGAAAGCAGATTGGCCATAAAAAAAACCCTTCACACTCTCTGCAATATTTGCTGGCAGTAGACTCTTGGAAGAGTAATCTGTATTCCTCTGACATTGCAAACCGTAAAATAAAGCAGACACAATTCTAAGCTTATTGCATACGGCACAAGGACGTAAAAAACAAAACAAAACAAAAAACATGCAATGCAACGTTTTCTGCTTTTAACATTAGCATATCCGTTTCTATTGAAATACGATTCTGCTAATCTGTGGACAGGTTCTGATAATCTTTTATATACTATGTATGGAGGTACCAGTCCTAGTTCAGATACTACAATGGTTTTTCTGGACAATGAGGGTCATAATGGCAACATTAAACGAACACACCAAGCACCATAGTCACTATATTATGCTGTAGTGGTTATAGTGGTTGGTGTGCCCTTGCACCCCTTTCCCTCATTGACCATGACTATATAATGTGCATTTGGTTT
Organism: Pelobates cultripes; assembly: GCA_933207985.1. Classification (NCBI taxonomy): domain Eukaryota; kingdom Metazoa; phylum Chordata; class Amphibia; order Anura; family Pelobatidae; genus Pelobates; species Pelobates cultripes. The sequence continues at coordinate 384,794,333 of OW240912.1, read as the reverse complement.
TGGCCAAGTTGCAATTAGTTTGAAATTAGACCGATCGGTGGGTAGTCCGAATTCCGTAACTCTAAGGCATCATATGGATGTATAACCAAGCAATCGACTTGAGCGATGGGCGAGCATCTTTGTTTGATGCATGATTCGAAGTTCAGGAAAAAAAGAGATTGATTGGTGGGAAAAAAGATCATTGATGGCAAGATTTTTTTTTCTGATGCTCTTTTTACCTTTATTGGTTATTTTTTATCACTTGAAATGTGAAACCAAAAGATGAGAAAATACGCATAAAGTGTGATGCTAATTATGTACATAATACTTATATTTAAAGCAATGTAAAAATATGACCCCCCCTCCCATGTCATTCAACTGTCCGCACATAGTCAACTAGACTTTGTGGTGAGTCATAAATGTCAGAGTTATTCCAACTTGTATCCAGTTGACATCCAAACCACAAAGGTTGGTTAGATAAAACTCCAGAAGTCCAGTTCACTATGTTTTACAAGTTTAGATTTCATTACATAGTTATCAAGGTACCTACTCCCGTTTTTTATAATATTTTGGGACCATACTTTCGCCTACATTTTTCAGACTTGCTGTTTCAGCTAAGCTTTTCTTATCTCTTATTTATTGATGTTGTATTTTCAGTATCCATGGATAATAAAAAAGTATATTTTTATTATTCTGGCATACACTATAATGCTGAAATCATAAACATAAACATCTTCTAGTTTTTAGCCTTTGAGAATGTTCAGCATTTTTGTTTGAAAGTAAAAAGTAAGTGGCTTCATTAAAAGTCCCAAAATATAAATCTAGGTCAGACACAAATGCAGTAACTTTCATCTTAAAAATAATATAGATATATTTTTCATTTTAGTATGTTGTGCGCAAGTCCCCTCTATCCCTATACGGGATTGACATTTTTACAAGAAAGTGCTTCATGTTTGCGTCTTGTTTTGCGTCCAGTTATTTGTAGGTTTTAGTTAAGCTGATACTTTAAACTTGCCATCGCAGAGAAGGTTTTTTTTCTGCTAATAAGCTGGTAACAGTTTTATAAATATGGATATAGACGATTGCTGAAATGTGTGACTCATTTTCATATCACTTATTCACAGACTATGAACAAAAACATAAGAGCATAATGTTCCAACATAAAAATTATTTTGCTATGACCTTTCGACTTTTCTCGCACAGTGCAAGCGGACTGTCTAACTCATAATGCCAACATTTTATTTTCATTGAAAATTCAGGGTCATGGGAATCCATTTGTGCTTACATATTAGTTTTGCACGTGTGTGATGTAAAGGCATTTCAGAGGAATTTATTAAGGCAAAAGCTACTTAACCCTTTAGTGCATCAAGAGTTAGATTTAACTCCGTCCTCTGATATTAGGCCAATCACAATTTGTTTAAAGGAACACTATAGTCACCTAAATTACTTTAGCTAAATAAAGAAGTTTTAGTGTATAGATCATTCCCCTGCAATTTCACTGCTCAATTCACTGTCATTTAGGAGTTAAATCACTTTGTTTCTGTTGATGCAGCCCTAGCCACACCTCCCCTGGCTATGATTGACAGAGCCTGCATGAAAAATAAACTGGTTTCACTTTCAAACAGATGTAATTTACCTTAAATAATTGTATCCCAATCTCTAAATTGAACTTTAATCACATACAGGAGGCTCTTGCAGGGTCTAGCAAGCTATTAACATAGCAGGGGATAAGACAATCTTAATTAAACAGAACTTGCAATAAAGAAAGCCTAAATAGGGCTCTCTTTACAGGAAGTGTTTATGGAAGGCTGTGCAAATCACATGCAGGGAGGTGTGACTAGGGTTCATAAACAAAGGGATTTAACTCCTAAATGGCAGAGGATTGAGCAGTGAGGCTGCATGGGGCATGTGCTATACACCAAAACTGCTTCATTAAGCTAAAGTTGTTCAGGTGACTATAGTGTCCCTTTAAGTATTTGAAGACCTTATCCCAGCAATGTCTGCATGTTTAGGTTTGATACCTCTACCCAGCTCTGCAAACTTCAATTGAGTGAGTCGTTCCTTTATGAGTCTCTAAAGATTAGATGACTGTCAGGGTCGATTTTATTTCTTGGGCTTGATTCATCAAATTATATATAATGATTGGAGGCTTTTTAGCTGTATCAGTGAAATGTTTTAAAAAGCTTAGTAGGGGCTTCCTCCCTGCCTGAAAAACAAGTATTCCACCAGACCCTGAGTTATGCTGTACTTGCTTATCTACCCCTAACATAGAGAATTGTACATGATGTGTTAGAATTGATTGGTTTGCAAAAAAAACTGGCTTAATAAAGTGTAACACCCTAGACTAATAATCTAAATATCCTCTAATTCAGTGTTTCCCAACCCAGTCCTCAAGGCACACCTACCGGTCCAGGATTTAGGGATTACCCAGTTGTGTCTAAGGTGTTTTTTTTCTTCTTTGTAAAAACACCTTAGACAACTGGGTAATCCCTTAATTCATGGACTGGTAGGTGTGCCTTGAGGACTGGGTTGGGAAACACTGCTCTAATTTATATATCCTGTGAAGGAGAAAATGAAAAGGCTTGGGTGAAAAAAATTGCATTGTCCTATGTATGTTATTTCTAACGGGCTTTCCCCCAGATCTGAGAAAGACATAAACAGCAGACCTGAGAAATATCCAGTCTTACAATGACAGAATGGTCATTGCTATTGCTTCTTTTGGAGTTAAAATGGCCAAATGAAATAAAGATTGATATTCTGGTTTGTGGTCTCTTAGAATCTAATAGTTCAGGTTCTTTTGATGAAACAAGAAAATACATAATACTACAGGAGTTACAGAAACAAAAAAACAGATTCTAAAAGATTCTATTATACACTGCTCAAAAAATAAAGGGAACACTTAAACAATAGTGATGTCCCGAACGGTTCGCTGGTGAACATCGCTTGTTCGCGTTCGCCACAAATGGCGAACATATGCGCTGTTCGGTCCGCCCCCTATTTGTCATCATTGAGTAAACTTTGACCCTGTACCTCACAGTCAGCAGACACATTCCAGCCAATCAGCAGCAGACCCTCCCTCCCAGACCCTCCCACCTCCTGGACAGCATCCATTTTACATTCATTGTGAAGCTGGATTCTTAGTGAGAGGAGGGACAGTGTAGCTGCTGCTTATTTGATAGGGAAATTGATAGCTAGGCTAGTGTATTCAGTGTCCACTACAGTCCTGAAGGACTCATCTGATCTCTGCTGTAAGGACAGCACCCCAAAAAGCCCTTTTTAGGGCTAGAACATCAGTCTGCTTTTTTTTTCTGTGTAATGTAATTGCAGTTGCCTGCCTGCCAGCCTGTGTGTCAGGCTCACAGCATATACTGTGCCCACTTGCCCAGTGCCACCACTCACTCACTGGTGTCACAATAGCTTGCATTTAAAAAAAAAAACTTTTTGGACTGTAATATAATAGCAGTCAGTTTCCTTCACGAGTGTGCGTTTCAGGGCCTGCCCAGTGCCACCACTCACTCACTGGTGTCACAATAGCTTGCATTTAAAAAACAACTAAACTTTTTGGACTGTAATATAATAGCAGTCAGTTTCCTTCACGAGTGTGCGTTTCAGGGCCTGCCCAGTGCCACCACTCACTCACTGGTGTCACAATAGCTTGCATTTAAAAAAAACCAAAAACTTTTTGGACTGTAATATAATAGCAGTCAGTTTCCTTCACGCGTGTGCGTTTCAGGGCATGCCAGGGCACAGTGTCACACCAGTGCAACTCATATCTGGTGTAACAGTAGTGTACATTTTAAAAAATAAATAAAATTTCGACTGTAATAGATTGAATAGCAGTTAGTTGTCTGCAAGCGTGTGTCAGGCCTACAGCGTCTTCTCTGCCAACTTCTGCCACTGCACAGTGCCACTCATATCTGTTGTCACAGTAGCTTGCACGCATAGTACCACTAATCAAAAAAAAAATGACAGGCAGAGGCAGGCCACCCCGCAGGGGCCGTCATGGTCGTGGTGCTGTGATTCCCTTTGGCCCTAGAATAATGCCCAGTGTTCAGAGGCCACGTACCCTGAACTCGAAAAGTTCTGAGGACATAGTTGACTGGCTAACACAGGACACCCAATCTTCTACAGCTTCCGCTCGGAACCTTGACGCACCATCCTCCTCCAGCTTAGCTTCGGGCACCTCTCAAGTTACCACTCGCCCGCCTGCCGCCACCACCAACACTAGCACCACAGCAGCTTCACTTGGTATGTCAGAGGAGTTATTTACACATCAGTTGGAAGAAATGAGTGATGCGCAACCATTATTGCCAGAGGATGTAGATAACAGGATATGTCTCAGTCAGGCAGCATTACACACATGGACGTACGGTGTGATGATGATGATGTTGTACCCGCTGCTGCTTCCTTTGCTGAGTTGTCAGATACAAGTGAAGCGGTTGATGATGACGATGCGTCCGTGGATGTCACGTGGGTGCCCGCTAGAAGAGAAGAAGAACAGGGGGAAAGTTCAGATGGGAAGACAGAGAGGAGGAGGAGGAGATGAGTTGGAAGCAGGGGGAGGTCATGGCAAGGAGCGAGTGGCACAGTCAGACAGCATGCATTGGCACCTGGGGTCAGCCAGACAGCACGCCAATAAACGCATGCTGTTGCCACCACCAGAATGCCGTCATTGCAGAGCTCAGCAGTGTGGCATTTTTTTCGTGTGTCTGCCTCTGACAACAGCGATGCCATTTGCAACCTGTGCCAAAAGAAAGTGAGTTGTGGGAAGTCCAATACCCACCTAGGTACAACTGCTTTGCGAAGGCACATGATCGCACATCACAAACGCCTATGGGATCAACACATGAGTACAAGCAGCACACAAACTCAAAGCCGCCATCCTCCTCCTGGTCCAGCATCTTCAGCCACGTTAACCACTGCTGTCCACCTTGCCCCCTCTCAACCATCCGCCCCTCCGTCTCTCGCCTTGAGCAGTTCCTGCTCATCTGCCCACAGTCAGGTGTCTGTCAAGGACATGTTTGAGCGTAAGAAGCCAATGTCACAAAGTCACCCCCTTGCCCGGCGTCTGACAGCTGGCTTGACTGAACTCTTAGCCCGCCAGCTTTTACCATACAAGCTGGTGGAGTCTGAGGCATTCAAAAAATTTGTAGCTATTGGGACACCGCAGTGGAAGGTACCCGGCCGAAATTTCTTTGCACAAAAGGCAATCCCCAACCTGTACTCGATTGTGCAAAAGGAAGTAATGGCATGTCTGGCACACAGTGTTGGGGCAAGGGTCCATCTGACCACTGATACCTGGTCTGCAGAGCATGGTCAGGGCAGGTATATCACCTACACTGCACATTGGGTAAACCTGCTGACGGCTGCCAAGCATGGAATGCGTGGCTCTGCAGAGGAGTTGGTGACACCGCCATGACTTGCAGGCAGGCCTGCTGCCACCTCCTCTACTCCTCCTGCTCCATCCTCTTCCATAACCTCCTCGGCTGAGTCCTCTTCTGCTGCTGCATCTTGCTCCACATCAACGGCACCCCCCTAGCTCCCCAGGTACTATTCCACATCCCGGATACGGCAGTGTCACGCCGTCTTGGGGTTGACTTGCCTGAAAGCAAAGAGTCACACCGGACCAGCACTCCTGTCCGCCCTGAACGCACAGGTGGATCAGTGGCTGACTCCGCACCAACTGGAGATCGGCAAAGTGGTTTGTGACAACGGAAGAAATTTGTTGGCGGCATTGCATTTGGGTAAGTTGACACATGTGCCGTGCAAGGCACATGTGTGTAATCTGATCATACAACGCTTTGTGCATAAGTACCCAGGCTTACAGAACTTCCTGAAGCAGGCCAGGAAGGTGTGTGGCCATTTCAGGCATTCCTACACGGCCATGGCGCACTTTTCAGATATCCAGCAACGAAAAAACATGCCAGTGAGGCGCTTGATTTGCGACAGCCCGACACGTTGGAATTCAACACTCCTAATGTTCGACCACCTGCTCCAACAAGAAAAAGCCGTTAACGAGTATTTGTATGACCGGGGTGCTAGGACAGCCTCTGCGGAGCTGGGAATTTTTTTGCCACGTTACTGGACGCTCATGCGCAATGCCTGTAGGCTCATGCGTCCTTTTTGAGGAGGTGACAAACCTAGTCAGTCGCACCGAAGGCACCATCAGCGACATCATACCATTTGTTTTCTTCCTGGAGCATGCCCTGCGAAGAGTGCTGGATCAGGCCGTAGATGAGCATGAAGAGGAAGAGTTGTGGTCACCATCACCACCAGAAACAGCCTTATCAGCATCGCTTGCTGGACCTGCGGCAACGCTGGAAAAGGATTGTGAGGAAGAGGATTCAGAGGAGGAATGTGGGTTTGAGGAGGAGGAGGAGGAGGAGGAAGACCAACCACAACAGGCATCCCAGGGTGCTCGTTGTCACCTATCTGGTACCCGTGGTGTTGTACGTGGCTGAGGGGAAGAACATACCTTCAGTGAGATCACTGAGGACGAGGAACAGGACATGAGTAGCTCGGCATCCAACCTTGTGCAAATGGGGTCTTTCATGCTGTCATGCCTGTTGAGGAACCCTTGTATAAAAAGGCTGAAGGAGAACGACCTGTACTGGGTGTCCACGCTACTAGACCCCGGTATAAGCAGAAAGTGCCTGAAATGTTACCGAATTACGGCAAGTCGGAAAGGATGCAGCAGTTCCAAAATCAATTAAAAAATATGCTTTACACAGCGTATAAGGGTGATGTCACAGCACAACGGGAATCTAACAGGGGAAGAGGTGAAAGTAATCCTCCTCCGACCACGCCGGCAAGGACAGGACGCTTTACAGACGTGTTGTTGATGGAGGACATGTGGAGCTTTTTAAGTCCTACGCATCGCCACAGCCCTTCGGGGTCCACCCTCAGAGAACGACTCGACCAACAGGTAGCAGACTACCTCGCCTTAACTGCAGATATCGACACTCTGAGGAGTGATGAACCCCTTGACTACTGGGTGTGCAGGCTTGACCTGTGGCCTGAGCTATCCCAATTTGCGATAGAACTTCTGGCCTGCCCCGCTTCAAGTGTCCTGTCAGAAAGGACCTTCAGTGCAGCAGGAGGTATTGTCACTGAGAAGAGTAGTCGCCTAGGTCAAAAAAGTCTAGATTACCTCACCTTTATTAAGATGAATGAGGGATGGATCCCGAAGGGACTGACACTGGGCGATACATTAGATTAAAAAAGGCCTGATGAGATGAGCTGCCTTGGGCTAAAATGGTCCACACGCTGCTGTATTTTAGCTCTGAATGCCTGTTGACTTGCGTGACTGATCCGCCACCAACTAGGTTTCAAGCCG
>OW240912.1:384551332-384754819 GCA_933207985.1 Pelobates cultripes | reverse complement strand
ATTTTTTTTTTTTAAAGTGCGATGGGTGTAATGGATTTTTATTTGGCCTTTTTGGGGGCTGAAGAAAGAAGATTTTAGAAAAAAGAAGACGTCAAATGGTAAGTTTAATTTTTTTTTTTTACAGGTTGGTTATTTTATTCCCCCCCTCACTATTTGTAGGGTGAGGGGGGTAGGTAGGGGATAGGTTTTTTTGGGTGGGGGGGGTGGTGACTAGGGGCTTGGGACCCCTAGTCACCTTGATTGGGGGGGGTGTGTTTCATTTAGGGCCCCCACCCACCGCTCAGGGGTGGGGGCCGGGGGGGAGGACAGTAGGTCCCCCCCCTTATTGTTTTATTAGGTCCCCCACTCACCGCTCAGGGGTGGGGGCCGGGGGGGGGAGGACAGTAGGTCCCCCCCCTTATTGTTTTAATAGGGGCCCCACCCACCGCGCAGGGGTGGGGGACAGGGGGGAGGACAGTAGGTTCCCCCCCCTTATTGCTTTACTGGGGCCCCCACCCACCGCTCAGGGGTGGGGGCCAGGGGGGGGAGGACAGTAGGTCCCCCCCCCTTATTGTTTTATTAGGGCCCCCACGCCGGGGGGGGTAGGACAGTAGGTCCCCCCCCCTTATTGTTTTATTAGGGCCCCCACCCACCGCGCAGGGGTGGGGGCCAGGGGGGGAGGACAGTAGGTCCCCCCCCTTATTGTTTTAATAGGGCCCCCACCCACCGCTCAGGGGTGGGGGCCGGGGGGGAGGACAGTAGGTCCCCCCCCCTTATTGCTTTACTGGGGCCCCCACCCACCACTCAGGGGTGGTGGTCAGGGGGGGAGGACAGTAGGTCCACCCCCCTTATTGTTTTACTGGGGCCCCCACCCACCACGCAGGGGTGGGGGCCGGGGGGGGAGGACAGTAGGTCCCCCCCCTTATTGCTTTACTGGGGCCCCCAACCACCGCTCAGGGGTGGGGGCCGGGGGGGGAGGACAGTAGGTCCCCCCCCTTATTGTTTTACTAGGGCCCCCACCCACCGCTCAGGGGTGGGGGCCAGGGGGGGAGGACAGTAGGTCCCCCCTTATTGTTTTATTAGGGCCCCCACCCACCGCGCAGGGGTGGGGGCCAGGGGGGGGACAGAAGTTCCCCCCCATATCTTTATTTAGGGCCCCCACCCACCGCTCAGGAGTGGGGGCCAGGGGCCAGGTTCCCCCCATCTTTATTTAGGGCCCCCACGGGCATGGGGGTGTGGGGGGGGGTTATTAGTTTGTTTTTGTTTGTTTTTTACAGTGAGCAGCTATAAGCTGCTCACTGCTTACTACACATGCCCCTACTCGCGGTATAGCGAGTAGGGGCATTTAATTTACTAATACTAAGTAATCTTTACTTAGTATTAGTAAAGTTGGCTGAAAGACCAATTTAGGTCTTTCAGCCTTTTAGTAGATAACTCCCTGATACCGTGGGAATTAGGGAGTTATCTACTAAGCGGCTGCAAGATGCAGCCACAGCAATGAATAGGATCAGAGTTTCATTCATTAGAATGAAATTCTGATCCGAATAAAGTGCCGAATTGCGTTCTAAAAGAAACGAACAGACTGTTGTCATTCAGTTAGAACGCAATTCGGCAGTTTAGTGTAAAGTGACAGGAAGCATTGTGGGAACACAGAGGGAAGCTAGGGATCATGGGAAAATTGCTCTGACCAGCGGAAATGAAGCACACTTTGCTCCTCCGCTGGTCAGAGCTGGTCAAGCGGAGGAATCCTCCATAAGGCAAAGAGTCCCTACTTTGTCTTATGATTTTAAAGAAAACTAAAGAAGACAGGAAGAAAAGAATAACAGATCCTGAGAGAGGGGGAGAAAAGGAAGAGATTGAGGAAAGGTAAGTTCGGCATGACAGTGCCGCTTTAAAGATAAACGGTCACATTTCTGAGTTTCTTATTTCTGCCATCGTCATACATAGAAGCACTGCAGATTACTTAAAAGAAGACTAACTGCAGAGCTGGTGACATGTTGGGGCTTTCTAAATCAACAAATCGGGAATGGATAAAAAGTACGTAGATTATGTTTCAAAAGGCAGGGTTTGTTCTTTTTATTTAATAAAGCAAGTTGATGTATTTCATTCATCTCAGCAAAAATCATTAAACATATGGAGAGTGAATAATTTTATAAAAAGGGATTTTAGGGGGAAAAAAAAATCTATTTCATATTGCATATCATTCCTTCAACTGTAAAAAAAACCACACAAAATAAGTGAATGTACATCATGCATTAAGAACTCACTGGATGGGAAATAAGACATAACACCCAAAGAGAATTCTCATTGGTTTTTCCAAAGTATGTAAAAAATGATGATTTATTGACTGTATTCTCCATACAAAATTGCCTGATAGCCATGATAATCAATCTTCACGTATACAATCTAGCACAATTTATGGGACTCGGTACAAATAAACATCTTGCTGCCTAGGTGCTGTCCTACACACAGGAGTCTTATAGAGCAGTTTGTGACCCTTGAGGTACATAATTACTGAATTTCGCTTAAAATACTTACCCCCTTACACACTACTGAGGGTGGATTGAGCAAGGGAATTTGATCACTTGTTATCCATCACAAGAACCGGAAGATTTGAACATCTAATAATACACATTTCTTCCTTGCTCCTTGTCAAGTTCTCTTTTTCTTGATAAAGAAGAGGAGGCCAGAAGAAGACATCACACACAACTCTACTATGGATGGGGCAGAGATAGGAGACCTGGTTCGTGAGTAACCGGCTATGGTTCTAATAAATCAATTTTATAGGGATCTGTTGTAAAACTAGGCCCCGCAGACTGAATTGGAACAATACAGGGGGCCTTAAAACCGTTTCAATTCAGGCCTGAATAGCATTGGAGAAACACCACTAGAAGGTATAAAACACCCAAAAGTTGGGGGCAAATATATAACGAAGAGACTCAATTCAACATTTCACTGAGATTGTTTACAACTGAGATGTTACCAAATCAAGAAATAACATTAAATCTGGTAAAATAATAGTTCTTTTGACATCTATAGGAAACTTGCCGTTTCATTACCAGAGCTAAGCTTATCTCTTTCAATACTTTTTTGCACTATTTTTGTAAATTTATGCTGGAAACTACTTGCTGTAATAGTGATCATTTACCTTGTAATCTAGATAGCGTGGAGATGAAAATTATTTTTTGTGCTATAAATTTACTAATAATTTGAAAAATGGCAATATATGTAGATCAAACATTTAGCTGGATCTGTCAATGTTTGACAGCAGCTTCCCCTTGATGACCCTAAGATCCATACACTTTAATGGCAAACAGAATTGAGAATGCTATTGTCTTCGGCTCCAAAAAAAAAGAAAAACCTCAGAGTGTTAGAAGAAATTGAATTGCAAAGCACGCCTGTAGAATCCCCACACAGCCCTACAGCCAGGCTCTGCTCTGCCTCTCTTACATCGAAGACAAGTCTGACAGCTCTGGCACTTCTGAATAAGTGCTTATCTGGACCTGATATGCCCAGGGTGGCCCCATAAAGATGTAACCAACTGACCATGTCACACATGGGAACCCCAGCCCTGTTCAGTTTGCTAGGCTATCAAAATTAGATGTGGAGTTTGACATGCTTTATATAGCCTTCTCTTCCACTAGGTATATTACTGAACAGCATATTATAAATACCAATTAATAGTTAGCCTAGATAATCTGTAATGTTAAAGTTGCATTTAGAAAAAAGTCACATTTTCTCCGGGTTTTTTTCTTCATAATTTAAAAGAGTAAAATGTCTCATTGATTTATTTATGCTATAAAGCTAAAATAATAATGTGCTTTGTGTTAAAGGACCACTATAGTGCCAGGAAAATGAGTCACTATAGTGCCCCCACCCTCAGGGTCCCCCTCCCGCCGGGCTCTAGGTGGAGGAAGGGGTTAAACTTACCTCTTTCTCCAGCGTCGGGCGGGGGACTCTCCTCCTCCAGATCGCCGTCATCAGCTGAATGCGCATGCACGGAAGGAGCCACGCACGCATTCATTGTGAATGCTTTCCTATGGACGCTGGCGTCTTCTCACTGTGAAAATCACAGTGAGAAGCGCGGAAGCGCCTCTAGCGGCTGTCAATGAGACAGCCACTAGAGGCTGGATTAACCCTATTATAAACATAGCAGTTTCTCTGAAACTGCTATGTTTATAGAAAAAAGGGTTAATCCTAGCTGGACCTGGCACCCAAACCACTTCATTAAGCTGAAGTGGTCTGGGTGACTCTAGTGGTCCTTTAATGTTATGTTAAAGGGCTATAAAATGTCAGCCTTCTTAAAAGGTTTATTCCAACCATCATAATCACTACAGCTCGCTGCAGTAACAGGGCAATCACTACAGCACAATGGTTTGCTTTATTACCAGTGTCCCTGGCAGGTGCCGAGGGCCAGTGATGTACATTTTGCTTCTACGGAGAAGCAGATGCAAATTTTGTCGTCCACTCATTGGCTGAGAATGTCAGCTGACCGCTCTCAGCCAATAAAGGATATTCTGTGCATAAAAATATGCACAGAATTGACATTAGCCAGCCAATCATTTGTTATTAAGTATTTTATAACACCCCAATGATGCTGAGGAGTTACACCTCTGGCAGCAAAGGGGCTGAAACTACATGTAAACACTGCATATACAGACTCCAGGCACCATGGCCACTTCAAATCAATGCATTGGCCATGGTGTCTTGAGTAACCCTTTAACTGGATTTAATGCCAGCACTCATTTTAAAACTATGCCAAACTCAAACTCTTGTCAATCAGACATCTCTGTATACTGAGCAGTTGTACTCACACTATGGGAAGAATGGAACTGCTCTGGTGATAACTTATTTATTTTAACAAGTCATGTGCAAACTGTCATGGGATAATGGTTTATTCCCGGTGTGGGATAGGCGTTTAATTGTACCGTGGTGTGTTTAAGGGTATGCCTGCAGGAGTGCCCACTAGAAAGTGCAGAGAGACAAACTTTGAAGAGGGCAACAAGTGACAATGAGCAGCAAAAGGCAGCCTCCATGCATGCATGCATAACAGTGGTGCATGGTGGTACGCAGCACAAGATAAAATGGCATATAATCTGAAAAAGAAGAGTTATATAGTTCTTTCACTTGGTTTCTTTAAAAAAAAAAAAAAAAAAAAAAATTTTTTAAATGTGGGGGGAAAAAAATCTATCACCTAAAATCTGACTATACTTGACCCAATGCTACCCACCCCAAATCGTTTCAAATTCTTTATTCAACTTTACCTGATGGGTTCATTACGTGGTATTCCAGGGATTTAAGCCCTTCTTTGCAAATATTCCACGTCCCATAACAATATTTTAGTATGGTGGGAAATACTAGGCTAAAGAAAATAAAAAATAAAAATAGAGTTTGGCAGATGAAATAAACACAAAAGCGAAAAAAAGTATTTCAAGTTTATAAAGTAATTTCTTTCCCAGAACCTAGCTCTGCATACCAAGACTTAACATGGACTATACTGCGCAGACAACAAAAACCTGGAGACTGTCGAGATGTTACTTTATTTTGTTGATCAGATGTTCTAAATCCTCTTGGCACCTGTCATCGGTTGACAACATCAATCAATCTGAATCAGTCTGTTTCCCTGCAGCGAGCCTGCTCATTTCCTCGAACTAATACAGATATATGAATCAAGGCTGGAGAGGGTGCTGGTACATATGGTGTGCATAGCACTCCAGTGTGTGCCATACATCAGTAATTCTTCGCGAGAAAAGCGAACGTCTGGCAGTAAATCAATAAGGGCATTTTACAGATGAGCTCCCGAATGGCTTGAAGCAGAACACAGAAAAAAAAATACCCCTGAGTAGGCACCTTAGACGTCAAGATTCCATAAAAGGCATATTTCAGGCACATAATTGACTAGTATGCAAAATGCAGTCTTGCAATAATTTTTTTGCATGCTTTTAAATGTGGAAAAGTTGAGTAAATAAATAAAAAATATTAACTTTCTAGACTTCTGTCTGACACTATTATTAGTGTACATAGATGTGCTCACTACTGAGCATGCTCAGTGTTTGCCGTTTTAAATTGAAGAGAACCCCCATGCATTTGGAGTGTGCAGGCAATTTACCTCCCAGAAGCTGTGGTTAACCGCAAGTTAATCTTTGAACGCTGGGTAACCGCCGTTCGTATAGTCGAACACGTGGCGGCGGCCATCTTGTTTTGTTGAACCCGGTCAGCAGTGTTTTGCCGTAGTGCTCATGGAACTGAAATCGGCTCCACAACGGCGCAAACACCGCTGAACCTTACCTTCTTTGGAACTTCAACGTTTTGGCGGGATTCGAACGTCCCGTTCGTGCAGTGAAAATACATTGTTCTGAATGAATGTTTTATATGAATTTTATGTATAGTTTGAGAGTTATGAATATTGTGTAAAACTGTATATTTTCTGCCAGAGGTGAGGGTTTGTGTGTCTTAACTGTGAGTGTTTGCCTGTACTGCAATGTGTTTGATTGGTTGTTCCACAAGACCACATGGGTGGTAACCTTATGGGAAAACTTGCATATAAGACAATAAACCCTCAGACTGCTGAGATTCCTGATTGACCCTCAATACAGAGCCTCGTACTTGGGGGGGATTATTCGTGTGTTTTCCTGTTCGGCACTTCGGAGTGTTCGGTAGCTGACCTTGTATCCGGGAAGGGAACATCTTTGGCGGCGTTAAACCCTGGGGTGCCGTTACAGCCCACAATTCCAGCCTTTTTAGAGACTCTTTCCAGCAAGATATGTGGACGCTAGGAATGATCAACATATCTCATCACCCTTAGCAAGCCATAGCAACACAATGTGAGAGTCAAAGGCTTTAAATGCTGCCCATGGTTGTGAACTTGCTCAAGCACTAAAAATCGAGAACTGAATATTCTATCTATTTCATCAACAAATTATAGAGGAAAGAAAAGTAATTAGGATCCCGCTGAAGGAAACTATGTACCCAGTGCCAATTACTGAATTTAATTAGTTTTAGCTTCCCTTACCTTCACTTTCCAGAAGTCTGTGCTTCCCTGAGGAACATCCAGCTAGATTGGGCAGCCACAGTAAATGCCAGTGTAATTAATAATTTAACTCTTTACAGATGAGCAACACCATGTCACAGACCTGCGCCCCACTGCGGATATACACAGTTCTTTTGAAAATTAATATGAGCACACTGGGTCACTTTCTGTCTGGGTTGAACTGCATTAGCTGCAAATCCTGGAGTTTTGTATAAAATAAAAGAATTGCAGAGGTGAGCCTCTTTGTTTTAATTTATTTTTATATATTTGAATGCTTTCTCCATATGATGCACTAAAATTTGGATGCACCCCATGCCTGGATAGTTTAATTCTTTATCGGTAAGAGTGGTGACTGTATAATATAGTATTGCTCTGCGGGCTGCTGAGACATATCCATATCAGATGTGACTGGTGGGTAGTCAGAACAATAGGACTCACACACCAAGAGATAAACAATACAGATGTCACCTTATCTACGCCATTCAAACAGTTTATTTCTCCTATCAAGCCCTGTAGCTAAGCCCTGTGGCAGTCAAAGGCAGAGGATACTTGCGTCCCAGAAAAAGTGACCGTGCATGTTTAACATGTACTTTGACAGTAAGTGGTTTCTAAATCTGCTGTGTGTCTCTCCATAGTTTAGGTATGATATAGGGGTCACATATGCTGTAGGTAATATGCATGGGCGTGCCTGGGCACACCCTAATGACACCTCCGTGCTGCACTGCCTTAGGGCAGACTAACATGTCGGATCCTCGGTCTATGACCGTGGACCCGACACAGGAGGGGGCCCGGCGGCGTGCACACACCCGCCGGGTGTGAGGCCCCTCCTGTCAGTCTGCCCTGACGGAGATCCAGCCTCAGTCTGCAGCTCCGCCAGGAGTGAGCTGCAGACTGAGGTGTCTCGCGATCTCCAGCCTGTCAGAGCATTGCCGCGGCAACGCTCTGTCTAGAGATCGCAAGACTCACCATGTAGTCTGCAGCTCACTCCCGGCGGAGCTGCAGACTGAGACTGACAGGAGGGGCCTCACACCAGGCGGAGCTGCAGACTGAAGAGAGAGGGCGCCCACTGGACCACCAGGGAAGGTATTAAAACCCCCTTTCTACCCCCTGTCACTCACTGCCTCCCACCCAACCCCCTGTCACTGCCCCCCACAGGAAGGGCCTCACACCAGGCGGAGCTGCAGACTGAAGAGAGAGGGCGCCCACTGGACCACCAGGGAAGGTATTAAATCCCCCTTTCTACCCCCTGTCACTCACTGCCCCCCACCCAACCCCCTGTCACTGCCCCTCTACCCCCCATACCCCCAGCCACTGCCCCTCTATCCCCCCTACCCATGTCAGTACCCCTCTACCCGCCCAACCCCTGTCACTACCCCTCTACCCCCCTAACCCCTGTCAATGCCCTTCTACTCCCCAACCCCTGTCACTACCCCCTTACCCCCTGTCACTGCCCCTCCACTCCCCCACTCCCCGTTACCTCTACCCACCTAACCCATGTCACTACCCCTCCACTCCCCCACCCCTGTCACTGCCCCTCTACCTCCCTAACCCCTGTCACTGCCCCCAACCCAGGTCACTACCCATCTACCCTCTAAACCCTGTCACTACCCCTCTACCCAACCCCTATCACTACCCCTCCCCCCCAAACCACTGTCACTGTCCCTCTACCCCCCAACCCTTGTCACTGCCCCTCTACCCCCCAGCCCCTGTCCTGCCCCTCTACCCCCACCTGCCCCTGTGCCTGCCTCACCCCCCAACCCCTGTCACTGCCCCTCTACCCCCTCACTACCCCTTTACTCCAAACCCCTGTCACTAAACGTCTACCCCTGCTACCTGCTGTCACTGCCCCTCCACCTCCACTACCCCCTGTCCCTCTACCCCCCCAACTCCTGTCACTGCCCATCCACCCCTACCGCTTGTCGCTGCCCCTCCACTCCCCTACCCCGTCGCTGCCCCTCCAGGGACAAAGGTTTAAAAATAATATCAGGAAGTATTACTTTACTGAGAGGGTAGTGGATGCATGGAATAGCCTTCCAGCTGAAGTGGTAGAGGTTAATACAGTAAAGGAGTTTAAGCATGCGTGGGATAGGCATAAGGCTATACTAACTATAAGATAAGACTGGGGACTAATGAAAGTATTTAGAAAATTGGGCAGACTAGATGGGCCGAATGGTTCTTATCTGCCGTCACATTCTGTTTCTAACCCCTGTCGCCCACACAGTGCACCCCTCACAATCATACAAACTGTACCCCACACACACTGCATCCCTCACAATCACACACACTGTACCCCTCACAATTACACACACTGTACCCCTTACAGTTACACACACTGTACCCCTCACAATCATACACACTGTACCCCTCACAATCATACACACTGTACCCCCACCCCATGTCACTGCCCCTCTACCCCCCTAACCCCTGTCACTGCCCCTCTACCCCCACTACCTCTTTACCCCACTAACCCTGTCACTACCCCTTTACCCCCCAAACCCTGTCTCTACCCCCTAATCCCTTTCACTAAACATCTACCCCCGCTACCTCCTGTCACAGCCCCTCCACCCCCAACCCCGTCCCTCTACCCCCTAACCCCTGTCGCAGCCCCTCCACTCCCCTACCCCGTCGCTGCCCCTCCACTCGCCTTACCCCCTGTCACTGCCCCTCCACCCCCTAACCCTTATCGCCCACACAGTGCACCCCTCACAATCATACACATTGTACCCCCCACAAACTGCATCCCTCACAATCACACACACACTGTACCCCTCACAATCACACACACACTGTACCCCTCACAATTACACACACTGTACCCCCCACAATCATACACACTCTACCCCCCACAATTACACACTGTACCCCCCACAATCATCCACACTGTACCCCACACACACTGCATCCCTCACAATTACACACACTGTACCCTTCACAATCACACCACACTGCACCCCTTACACGCTGCACCGCTCACAATCACACACACTGTACCCTTCACAATCACACCACACTGCACCCCTTACACGCTGCACCGCTCACAATCACACACACTGCACCTATGTATATTTGTATATACATGTATGAGTGTGTATGTATGTATATATATGTATGTGTATATAAAAAATTTGTGCTTTAGGGTGCACACCCTAATGCAACAGGCTGCGCATGCCTATGGGAATATGGACGCTGTGTGGTTATGGGCTGAGAAGAGAAAGCTGTACGTAGGTACTAGATGTTTTGCAGGAGCTATATGGAATTTAGTTTACATGTAGAATCTGTATGTTATGTGGGTAACTAGTGAGCAGTAGGTAGTGTGACATAAATGCCTGGTGCTTTATATTATATGGTGCATCATTAATGACTGTGATTTGTTTACACTGCATATAATGTCCAGTTTCTACATACTGGAGTCAGATTCTACTACCAAACTAAACATATCAAGCCCAGAGGTGTACAATAGCATAACCACTGCTAAAAAAAATAAAAAAAATTAAATTAAATTTAAAAAAGGAGGGGGGGGGGGAAGGGAGAAATTGGGCAGTTTTTTCCCCCCTTTTCTCTTGCAGAGTTTTATTCATTCTTTGGAAATAATAAAACGTCTACAAAACATTGGGGAATGTGAGTAATGGAGAAAAAAAAAACCTGTTGCAAAACTTCTTTGCGATGAGCAATGCATAAAATATTTAATGCAAGCACACAAAGAACTATCATTTCCAACACGAACAACAGCTCATAAAGTTAGTCTAATAATAGTTTCATGGAAGAAAATTCTCATCGTGTCACTATAAACACGTAGAGCCTCTGACTATTTGAATATCTGGTTACCAAAGGCACTTAGCATTGATAATACTTGGCTTAACATGAAAAGATGCCCATCATTATCAAGTAGAAAACAAAATGTTGCTGTAAAACCTACAACAAATATCTCATCATGAAAGCAGAAGAAAATACCATGGGATTTGTAGACACATAAATAACAGCAGAAAATATACAATCCCTATAGTTTATTCAAGCTTTAGGGCTCTTAAAATCCCAGTATATAATGGAAAAGTGCAACCATGCTTAAATCAAAGTATAATCTAGTAGTTCAAACCTCAAGCTTGACAGCCACTATCTACGTGTTTCTTTTTCCCAACTTAATCAAGATTTGTAGGCACCTACCAATGTGAATAATATCACTAAATTCTGAAGAGCTACCAATAATGTATTACATTCAATACAATACAAGGAGAGGTGGAAGAAGACTACAAAAGAGAGAGATTAGGAAGACGCTAACAGATAAGACCGAAAAAGAACATTAACTTATCCCAAAAAGTTTTACCTTCCACTCAAATTTCCCTTTTGAGCAAGGGCCTAATATTCGCTCTCACTAAGCCTTTTGACCCGTTTCAAGCTTTTTTAGACATCAATAAGCTTGTTAGAAAGGCAACACTAAAAGATTTTTTTTATCAGTAAATCCAATGCATCTGACACTAACACACACCACTAAAGAAATTCCTAGCCCCACCAATTCAAATGAATCATTGATAGTAAGAACATACCTAAAAAGAACATTCTAATTTCTAACCACCTAGTTTTAAATCTGGCACTATAGAGGTGTTTGAGAAATGAGTTTTAAAAGATCTCGACAATATAAAAAAAACATAAACACCAACATCACAATTTAACTCACCAAGAACAATTAGCATTAACAGAATTACAGGCATACGACAATAGTATACAATGCTTAGTTATACTAACTAAAACTATGTATATAGACGAAGCAACTAAATGACAAAAACTTCTATGAAAAATTAACTTCAGATCCTACCCTCACCATTAAAGAAACTACATTTTTAATACTGGTTTTGAGTCTAATATTTTAAATAAAAAATGAATATGACTATTTAAATGTCCTTTGTCCTAAAATTCCCGTTATTTATTTTCTCCCAAAAATACAGGGAGTGCAGAATTATTAGGCAAATGAGTATTTTGACAACATCATCCTCTTTATGCATGTTGTCTTACTCCAAGCTGTATAGGCTCGAAAGCCTACTACCAATTAAGCATATTAGGTGATGTGCATCTCTGTAATGAGAAGGGGTGTGGTCTAATGACATCAACACCCTATATCAGGTGTGCATAATTATTAGGCAACTTCCTTTCCTTTGGCAAAATGGGTCAAAAGAAGGACTTGACAGGCTCAGAAAAGTCAAAAATAGTGAGATATCTTGCAGAGGGATGCAGCACTCTTAAAATTGCAAAGCTTCTGAAGCGTGATCATCGAACAATCAAGCGTTTCATTCAAAATAGTCAACAGGGTCGCAAGAAGCGTGTGGAAAAACCAAGGCGCAAAATAACTGCCCATGAACTGAGAAAAGTCAAGCGTGCAGCTGCCACGATGCCACTTGCCACCAGTTTGGCCATATTTCAGAGCTGCAACATCACTGGAGTGCCCAAAAGCACAAGGTGTGCAATACTCAGAGACATGGCCAAGGTAAGAAAGGCTGAAAGACGACCACCACTGAACAAGACACACAAGCTGAAACGTCAAGACTGGGCCAAGAAATATCTCAAGACTGATTTTTCTAAGGTTTTATGGACTGATGAAATGAGAGTGAGTCTTGATGGGCCAGATGGATGGGCCCGTGGCTGGATTGGTAAAGGGCAGAGAGCTCCAGTCCGACTCAGACGCCAGCAAGGTGGAGGTGGAGTACTGGTTTGGGCTGGTATCATCAAAGATGAGCTTGTGGGGCCTTTTCGGGTTGAGGATGGAGTCAAGCTCAACTCCCAGTCCTACTGCCAGTTCCTGGAAGACACCTTCTTCAAGCAGTGGTACAGGAAGAAGTCTGCATCCTTCAAGAAAAACATGATTTTCATGCAGGACAATGCTCCATCACACGCGTCCAAGTACTCCACAGCGTGGCTGGCAAGAAAGGGTATAAAAGAAGAAAATCTAATGACATGGCCTCCTTGTTCACCTGATCTGAACCCCATTGAGAACCTGTGGTCCATCATCAAATGTGAGATTTACAAGGAGGGAAAACAGTACACCTCTCTGAACAGTGTCTGGGAGGCTGTGGTTGCTGCTGCACGCAATGTTGATGGTGAACAGATCAAAACACTGACAGAATCCATGGATGGCAGGCTTTTGAGTGTCCTTGCAAAGAAAGGTGGCTATATTGGTCACTGATTTGTTTTTGTTTTGTTTTTGAATGTCAGAAATGTATATTTGTGAATGTTGAGATGTTATATTGGTTTCACTGGTAATAATAAATAATTGAAATGGGTATATATTTGTTTTTTGTTAAGTTGCCTAATAATTATGCACAGTAATAGTCACCTGCACACACAGATATCCCCCTAACATAGCTATAACTAAAAACAAACTAAAAACTACTTCCAAAAATATTCAGCTTTGATATTAATGAGTTTTTTGGGTTCATTGAGAACATGGTTGTTGTTCAATAATAAAATGAATCCTCAAAAATACAACTTGCCTAATAATTCTGCACTCCCTGTACATAAAAATGAGAGCAATCTACTTGGTAGACCTATTGTCCCCGGGATAGATTCTATATTATCCAATCTATCAGAATTTTTGGATATTCTCCTCCAACCATCAGAAAACCGTATGAGATAATATCTCAAAAACTCTATGACACTTCTTTTGCTTTTTAGAAAGTGTTATTTGGCATCCAGACCACATTTTAGTTACATGCAATGTACAATCCTTGTTTACAATTATTCCTCATGATAAAGGTTGTGAAGCAGTTTTTAACACACTAGCAGCAGCAAACTCTATCCCAGCAGAACAAATCAATTTTCTTATACAATTTTAAATAATAATAATTTCTGGTTTTTAGACTCTTTTTACATACAAAAACAAGGACAACGACGGGGACCAGGTTTGCCCTGAGCTATGCAAACCCCTTCATGGCCAATTGGGAATCTATGGCCATCTGGAGCGAACATGTCTGGAGGGCAAAACTGGTCTCCCTATTTTAGATACATATATAGATGATTTAATTTTTATTTGGAAGGGTCCAGAATACTTTTTTTTTTTTTTAATTCTTTATTTTTGGTGCAAGCTGGCAAATTACAGATACAGGTAATTTGCCATGACAGTGTAAGCAGGTATAAACATAACAGCTAAACATAAAATAGAACAGCTTGACAATATTCAAGCGTGGCAGTCAATTATCTTACACATGTTTTTTTAAAATATGTTGGCCTGTTCGGTTATATCAATTTGATTTACGCATGGGATATCTACTCCTCGCTAATCGTGCTGTAGCGGCTTTGCTTGCTGGAGGGGATTGTTAGGCCCTGAGCTCATTGTTGCGTGTAGGATTGACTGTGATGCGGGCATTGGTTTTTGTGTGTGGGTTGTATGTTTGACTCATTGAGCTCGGAGAGTCGTGCTAAAGCCTTCATTAAAAGCCCATCGCCTTGTCTGCAGGCTACCTACTGAGATAGTACTGCGTGAGGTCGCTTGGCAACTGTGATACAATCTCCTAGCGAAGGAGATATAGCTCCTGGGGGTGTCTAGAGTTACTCTTAGGTTGATTACTTCTTCAGGGAGCTAGTGAATGGGCTGTTTAATAAGAGCTAGAGCGGTATGTGGCCTGGGGTTAGCCCTAATGTAGTGTTCCTCTAGTTTTGGTTCCATGGCCTTTAGCAGAACTCCTCATATCCCTGCTTCCACTACCTGGTACCCTGGGGCAACGGGGAGGGGGTGATGTTGTCGGTTCCCATAGTGGGCGCCTAGCGTGCTGTTTGTGCATCTTAACGGCACAGGGCGGGTGAGGTTCTATTACCTATGCCTGTGGTGACTTAGCGATTCAGTACACCCCATCAAAGGTAAAGTATTTGGCTTGTCTCACTGGGAGAAGGGAGGCTTCAGGTCTTCTTATGAAGTGAGGTAATTCCTGTAGGGGTATGCATTCTAGGACCCCCCTTATCTTAATGTTCTTCCTTCGACCCGTCATCTAGTATGTTCGCCTGTCGGCAGGTTTCGGTCTGTGCTGTTTGTATTTGTTTTACCTTGTCTCCAAACGCCTGCAGGCCTAGTTTTAGGTCGAGCACATCTTCCTCTGTGGCCTGGGTGCGCGCTGTAACAGCCTGTACCTCCGTGTGAGTACCGCCAGATCCGCTGCCCACATTTGCTTGAGATTGTGCTGGAGGCCGGTAAGCATGTCCAGTATGTCTTTTTTCGTTGCGGGAGCTGCTGCCTCTGCGGTGCGTGGAGTGCTTCGGTTTGACGACGCTGGGCTCCCAGGTGATACCCTGCCGTCAGATTGTTAGGGTGATGGCTCCAGCGAGGGTGACGTCTCCCGTGATGCCGGCGCTGGTGCTGTGGATTGCAGCATCAGGTCGATGTCGCTCTGCGTCCTGGTGTTGCTCGCAGGCGGTTTTGGGGATTTTCGGGCCATGTCTCTGGCTGTCTGTATTTTGGACAGCAGTGCTGTAAGATCTGGGTCACCCCATGTTGGGATGCCTCCGTTTACCAGAGGCTGGCAGGCCACGGATAGGCCTTGGGGCTTCGACATTTCTTGCAAAGGCATTGACGGCGGCGTTCTGCAGATGTATCCGCCCTCGTTTCAGCCTTTTGCGGTAAGATGCCGTTGATATTGAATGGATTGCAGTTTTGGCCTTCGAAGCTGTGAAGTATAGCGGCTGCTCTAGTGCGCTGCTAGGCTCCGTCCTCCCCTTAAACTATTTTTAAATCATTTAAATAACAACAGCTATGGTATTATTTCAACTTCTGAGCACAGTTTTTTAGATTTACATAATTTTATCCACAATGGCACAATTAACACTAAAACTTTTTTTTTAAAAGTATGTACCAATACAGTAATCGACCAATCCAGTTGCCATCACAAACCATGGCTGGAAGGGATTCCTAAGAGTCAATTTTTACATTTACATAGAAATTGTTCTCGCATTACAGACTTTGAAGAACAAGCTCTAGAATTAAAAAAACATATTCACCAACAAAAATTACTCTTTGGAAAATCTCAACAAAACTCTAGAGACCATTACAATAAAGATAGGAAAGACCTTTTAAGAATATAAAAACAGGGGGGCGGGGCCTGACAGCCAAGATGGCTGGTCGTGATATCTGAGAGCTCCTGCACCGGAGGACACAAAAACGCCAATCCTACACAAATCTAACCATGCAAACAGCCCACGGTGATCAGAGAAGAATACAGGACCACACTAGGACTAACACAGTACCGATCATGCACCGAAAAGATGCACAAGCACACGACTCGACCATGCGGCCTACACTGAAGCCGAGCCAGGGTCCTGGGGGAGGCGGCTGATCGCCCGGCACGGGGCCCGCTCACAAGAGAGAATTGTTACCCCTGCTACCCCCCCTCCCCCCTCTGGACCGGCTGGGGGATATCCCAGTCCTCACTGGGGACAATTACCCCCCACAATAAGGCACAAACAAGCGACATCACTTAATGGCACACTGGGCTGTCAGAGTCCAATCAATATGGCGCCACAGGCACGACCCTCAACTAACAGCTACCCTGCCAAGCCACCCGCTAGAATTCTATGACTGGCTATGTGCTGGCCTATGGACTAAGCTACGCACCAGGAGATGGCTCTACAGGCTGACAGTGAAAGCAGCGGTGGCAGGATGGATTCGCCCTGCCATCCGGCGCCACCTATGCAGATATCCACCCAGAGCAGCCCTCAGACAGAAACGAGGAGGGAGATCAGGGCAGCGAGACATGGAGAAATGCCTTTTGGACACCAACATAAAAACCCTCACGTACGCCAGTGCAGGACCACCAAGCACGCTCGACCCACTCTACACTCAGCGACACGCAAAGCCTCCGACCAACAAAACACAAGCTGACAGCGGCAAAGTTTACTGGCACATAATACAGCTTCCCACCAGGGACAAACATGGGCAGAGAGTCCTCCCAGGAGACAGAGCCCCATCAAGGTACACACTTTACCAGCGTTCCGAGCCCACCAGCCAAACTCCCAGAGCTGGTATCGGGTGATTAAGGCGGACTAACACAGAGACAGTCATTGCCCCTGCAGGCCCTACTGCGGAGACACTGCAAGATCCCACCGCACAGTCTACACCAAAATGCAGCCGTGGCTGGCTCCTGCAACTTAAAGCACTGACATTGCTCACCGCTCAGAACAATGACTAGCCATGGCAAGCATACACATGGAGAGGCTAGATAAAGCATAATGTTTTTTTAGCCCATTCTAAACAGCTGTATTTTATTTTTATAAGCTTTTTCTCATGTCTTGCTTAAGCTTTTCTTTAAGTTAACTATATTTGCGTTATCAGATAGACTCATAACCCACAAGCCTCCTCATGTCGAACGCCAGATTAGTTGCAAGTACATCGCCTCATATAAACGGAGGGTCAAAACTAGCGCTGGTAAACTAGCCTGTTCAAAAGCCGATGACACTTACTTAATTCCATGCCTAGATATACCAGTGAGGTCTCCTCCAGCAGTGAACCAGACTTAGTTAGGTGAACTTCTACTATTTAGCCTGTTTAGCCTGTATAATACTACTGCTGAAGCTTCAGCAAGTGCTGGAGGTCACCGCGACAGAGATTAACACGATGTACTCATGTTTTATTATTGCTTACTTTCACTTTCATTTTAAATACAAAAAACGTGCAAATGCCACTATATACTTCACTGTTACAAATGTTTTTGGAATGCCTTTGGGGTACCACAAGCAAGTCTGTTAAGCCTATATGCACGGGGAAAAAAAAGAATTAAAAAAAAAAAAAACAGAAACAAAGAAACAAAAGTGACTCATTTTATATGCCAGTTATATTTAATTTTAACTGGTATTAAGACACACTGGCACATATTAAAACAAGATGACTTTTTAAAATATTTTATTCTGGGAGACAAAGCTTTAGTAATTAAGCTGGTATTATTTATTGCTCATCTGAGAGACGGATATCCAGCTGAGAAGGCTTAGGACAAACTAGGCTCTTTTGGGTTTTTTTCTGTCACCTTCTATATAAAATAATTATAAAGACATAAAAAGGCTAAACTAATTGGACGTTAATTCCTATCATCTTGATCCAGCAGATAGCAAAGTGTTGCAGTCAAAGAATTACGGAACAGTTGCTTTCTGGTTATGTCACAGAAAGCATCCCTTAAAATAGAAAAGTAATTGAAAGATACCTTGACTATAAGAAAAGGCCAAAGATCAAACAGGACATGGGATTTCAGATGAAGCAGGGGGCTGCTGTCAACAAAGTGGGTCACACATTTCTCATCTGCTGTAGAAATTGAGCTCTTTGTTTTTAGATTTCCTTTTATGTTTTCTTGGCAATGGCAGATTTCATTTTCTCTGCATTGAAGAAAATGTATTATTTCCAGATCTCCCAGTTTCTAAAAATGGACCACGTTACTGTCTAAATCAGTGACATTGCCACAAGACAAAAGGAATGAGTGTAGAGGAGTGTCGGCTCTTTGCATTCCCCTTCTTTGTTACATACATAAACTCCAGATATGCATTTCAGTGTATGAGTAAAGGAAGCGTGCATATATTTACATGATGTGCAAATCAAACCATCCGATCGTAAATATATGGATGTGCATAAAAGGAGACACGAAAAAAATCTGTTTTGTAAGACGGAAAGTATTATGACAGAGTCACTAAATATAGGATGCCCTCCACTGTCTCTAGTACATCTATCTTATCATCTAGGAACATGTAATGCCTAGAAATAGAACATTGGCAGCATTCTGAAATGGCTGCCTCTCATGCATCGGCCCAGTCCACGCACGGGTCCAAACTCCTACCCTAAATCATCCTGCAATTACAAGTCAATTATAGCTGATTGGAATTTTGTCTCTCAGTAAAGTTTTACTTGGTCCAAAATCATTTGGGACCTACTGTGTACTGTTAGCCTACTGAGGACCCTGATAAGGACTCCGCCAGAGTCCCATAATGTAGAGTCTGCCCTGATAATCTCCAAAGGAACGTGGTAAGAACTCAATTACATAGTGTAAAACCTGGACTTTAAAAAAGGACCCATATATCAAATCCTCCACCAGTCCAATACGGTGAAACCTATAGGCCTCAGAAAGACCATCCTTGACCCGAAGCAGACCGGCTGAAGCAGCCCTGCTTGTAGTGTGGTTCTTTAACTTTCTTTATGTAAATGAAGATCATTTTTGGAGTGAAATCTCTATGACCATGGTAAGCAAATACAAAATACCCCATATTCCAAACGCCATATTCAGTTCATGTCTCTAATTCAAATCAAATAAGCCCAAGCTCATACGCACACTTTTGTATTACCTCCATACCTGGATTCCTACCTCATCTTACACACTGAAAGAGTGGGACAGGAGAAAGAATTGACAGAGTGATAAACATATGCCTAAAGAGCCAGAGCCTACTATATGTGGCTCTGAATATTGGGGGTTGACAATTGTCACCTATATTTCCTAATTTACTAGTACTTACAGTATTATGCTATGGAATCCTTTTTATCTTGGTAGGTTTATCTAATATATACCAAGAGTAAATAAATATGATCTATGTATTTTTCACTGAAATCATTTTTTTCGTGTGGATATATTTAAACATGTGTGGTAGCTGCACCTATATATTATTAGCGCCACTATCACCTTTCTGTGAACTCGTGTGTATTTTGTGATATACGCACACTTCACAGCAATATGTCAAACTATGCCTGTATTTGCAGAATTCAAAGATGGTGGTAGACGTTGCCTGTTCATGCCTTGACCCAGTACGCAATTTATTATTTAGATCTCACTCAACTAGACATTGCCACAAAACATATTAAAACAGAATGTTGACCGTTTCTCTTAAAAATAAACTTCTTAATGCTACCTAAAACTGGATATTCTTTCACTAAGATCTTACCATTATTATTAATGTTTATGGAAAGAAGCACAGGGGCCATTTGAAAAGTAAAGCAGATTATGTAAATATTTGTATTAATATTATTAGTGTTGAGGCTTAAAAGGAAAAAAAGAAAAAAAAGACTTGTGGATGAATAGACTAGTGAAAGCAAAAAAAAATGAATACAATAAAAATGTATATTTTTAAAATGTAAACCAAATGTAATTAAAACATGGAATAAATAACACTGAAGCGTTTACTCCCCCTTTCACTAAAAGGCAGTGAATAGATTTTGTTAAATGTAATTGGATGTATGATATTGAGCCGGAATGTTTGTCAGTAATGGAAGTTCAGTTCACGGTCAACATAGACTGATCTCCGCGGGGAAACTGGGTATTAATAACAAAGACAGGGCTTTAACACCCCAGGGCTTCTAATGGAGTGTTAGCTTTCATTTCATATAGACTGCTACAAAGTGCAATCAAAGTACATTTAACTCCCACACTAAAAATGTGTTCTGTCAATTTAATTAACCTTTTGATCTTTGTTACATTTTTAGCAAATGAAAGAGGAGGCATGAGAGAAGGTGATAAAACTCAGCCGATGTCTAGCAAAACCTCACAGATCCTGCTGTTGAGGATGCATGCTTGCTACTCTATGCAAACAACTAGGACCGGGGGACATCACTACCAAAGCCAAACTCCTGCCCATACAGGAGGCAGGGGACAACGAGCCTGGAAGGAAAATGAGCCCTGGCCTGCATTGGGAGATGAGAACAAGTAGGGAATCCAGTTGCCGGTTGATTTGTGTCTGGAACAAAACATATCTTTGAGCCATTCCCCACAGGCAGGGCCCTAACCATTCAAAGTTTGCAAAAGCAGCAGCTGGGGCTTCGTACAGAACTTTAAGATCGCCATGATAAAGTTACCCATGTTACCACCACAGTTAGCTGTCAGTCTTCATGTAGACAGCATTAGAACTCAAACTAATAGTTGTTTATTCATTAAAGAGAAATTGTGGAAATTGACACAAGAATGGCACAGCTTAAGCCAAAATTGTTGATATTTCACAATTTCCCCCCCCACAATTCTCTATGATTGTTGACTTAGCACAAACTCCATTGTGTCATTTGAATTTTGATAGCTCCTAAGCTTGATCAATCTCCAATTCATATGGGGACAGCATTCAGGAGAAAAGATCCTCCCCATTCTCCAAAATAAATAGGGTTATTATAGTAACAGCAGGGAAGGAGAGGTTGGGACGGCTTAAAACATGATAAATATATGAGCCTTCTTCCTGCTCCAATGCATATCGTCAGTTTGTCCACTTTTGACTGTGAAGTATTCCATTTTAAACTGGTCCAGCCCGTATAATATATAGATAGTCTCAACTCTCTTCCCCCACCCATCATAGTAAGGAAGCATTCTAAAATTCACTGTAGTGACAACCACTATGCTCCTATTGCCATTTGCCATTACCCAGTTCTGTCTCAAACCATTTTCGACAGGCCCTGCCCTTCGCTACTGCGGTGGTTACACGTTCACATTAGCTAGGTCAATTCTGTCCATATATCAATGGCATTCACTGGCTAAGCACATCAGCTGACTCTCTCAGTCACTGAACACTTTCCAAATCTGGACAAAATGAACATGGAACAGGAACCTCTGACAAAAGTAGGACATAACAGGAAATAATAATAAAAGAGGACTAAATGTGATATTAGTTACAATATAATCTCCAAAATCAAATCCCACAGAATGAAATAATTGGTCAGAAACCCTTGAGGAAATGGTAACAAAAAGAGAGAAGCAGAGAAGGCAATAATTAAATAGGAAAGATTCACCTAATCCACAATAAAGTGGACGAGGTAAAAACTGGAAAAATTTAATCGGTATCCTGAGGTAAATGGGATCACAGTCCACTCTGCATGCACCAATACATACACAAACCACGTATATCCCCAGTGCAAGTGAAATATACCAGCCATGTAAGCTGTGTAAGGCTACTCCTCTACTTAATATAGATAATGGATAACCATTGGATTATCCAGACAGGTGCTTAAAATATTAATATACCAGCTTTATTAATTAGGCTTAATTTTAGCACTTTTGATAACCCTTTGTACAGAAGTAGTGCACTGAAGAACAGTATTAGTGTTAAAAACCAGGGACTAACTAGAGGTAAAACCATAGTTCTGTCCGAATAAAGCAGCAAGTTAATACTACCTTCGTTAGCCCTTGTTAGGTAAATAGTGCACTGGAAAAGTATACCAGTGTACTCAGGTAGACAAGGGTTTAAACTATGGTCTAAGTGTTAAGTAACAGAGATTGACTCAAGGTTAGACCATAGTACTATCCAAGTGAAGCATGAATAAACATAGATTGATTAACAGTACTATGGTATATTCAACTGCAACCTAAAATATCCAAAAAAATATAAAAAATTCCAATGTACAGGAAAGTGATATAGGAAATGGGTCGAGCATAAGACAGTAGAGTGTAGTAAAGACTCTCTCCCGGTTAAACTGACTGGATTGGTAGAGGAGTAAAAGAATAATGGAGTGAAAAATCAAATTAAAAAAAATTGTGAGAGTGAGGCATGTCTATAAATCAGATAGACATCCTACAGTGCATAGTGATAAGTGCCCTAAACACACTCCAAACAAAACGCCCTAAACAGACTATAGGGCAAAAGAGAGAGCACAGGGTGAGATGTAAAAAAGGGTCTACGGTGCAGAGAAGGGAAGGAGCCCACCATAACTGCTTACTTGCGACAAGAAATGTCCATTTGTGCGGGAAAAAGAAAAGAAAAAAACACACAAGAGACAGAAATATTTATTTTCTTAATTTAATGTTTTTCTTGTTTTCTTTGCATATTTCTACTTCATTTACTGCACACAGTAAAGGAGGAGTCTATATTTAAAAGAAGAAAATATAGCACAACAAGAGGACATAGTCTTAAATTAGAGGGACAAAGGTTTAAAAAAAAAATATCAGGAAGTATTACTTTTCTGAGAGGGTAGTGGATGCATGGAATAGCCTTCCAGCCGAAGTGGTAGAGGTTAACACAGTAAAGGAGTTTAAGCATGTATACAAGAGATTATAAATTAAAGGCCAACGCCAACCTACAATTTAACCATGTAACCCTTTAATATTAAATGTGTATGTAGGTGAAATGGATTCAAATTTATAAACTCTGTGGCAAGAACAACATCAAACTCTCACTATACTTTCTATGTGGTTTAACTTTTAAGAGAAATTTTGTTGATATGGAAAAGCTAATTATTTGCTGAATGTTGTTCCAGTAAAATACATCTGTCTTTCTATAAAGACCTTTATGAAAGACAACACATTAGGGAAAGTAAAGAAATGTTCTGCATGTGGAAAATAAATCCGTATTAGCAAGTATATGCATATGAAAGCAGTATAGCCACTTGTGCAGAGAAAGCTGTCATACAGGTTAAAGAGTGGTAGAAAATTGTTTGTTTATTTTTTTTTATTTTTTTTGAAGACTAGCAATGAAAATAGGTGATACCAGGTGAAAAATATAAAGATCCATTTATATCAGAAGTGTATTTGACAGCAGATTCAATTTGCATAAAATGTAACATTTCTATTGTCTAAACACCTCCGTATATGACTCAAAAAGGGAAAAATAAAAAATGACATCTGAAATATAAAAATGGCTCATATTATTCAGCATGCTTTTCACAGCAATTTCTTATAATAGATTGTTACATAAACGTTTTGCTCAACACAATATCAAAAAAGCTTAGTCAGAAGGCTTTTTTTTTTTGCCCTGCACCTTTGGGTTCTGACTGAAAATGACAAAAGTTGTAGTTTAACAAAAGAGTGGTAAAAGACTCACTGCATAAGCACCCAAGATTTAGGGTAAAACTTTTTTTTTTTTAAATCCATATATGGTCCTAAATATGTGTGCGAATATGAATTACAGGGGTTTGATATTTGTATAACGTCTACATCGTTTATATGTTTACTCTATGCAATTTCCCAAGATAGGAGGACAAAGGAAAATATTTAAAATAAGCAGTTCTGGAGCAAAGATAAATAACTGGAGCAGTTGTCCTTTAAACCAATTAATTGACTCTGCTGACTTTCACAAATTTACCTCAAAATTTCACTTTATAGACAAGCCCAAGATGCACTGTATCACACTAACGAGTTTTAACATATCAACGTACTGCTTTAAAATGGGATTTGTCTATTAAAAGACATTAGAACTCCAGCAAATATAGTTTTCTAGATAGGTATTGACGTTTATGTGTACTGAAGGCTTCATGAGATGCTAAAGGCTAAGCCAATACTCGATTCATAATTGATTTTTAAAGAAAATTAGAATAATGTGATGATAGCCAAACAGGTCATGAATGGAGGCTGTTGCTGAATGAGAAATTTAATTAAAAAAAAAACATGCACATGACAAACTCCACTGACAATGAGGTAATGCATGACAACACCGACATGTGTACACCACAATAATTTCACGCATTTGCAATCAGTCAAAACTGATTAGGATAACTCAATGCTGATCATATCAAGTAAACGAGATGTGCGTTACATGAAAAAGAGTGCTTAAACTACACAACCATTTGGTTCTTCCATTCCAAATCACTGAACTCTTGCTGTGTTTGGTTAGAATTACAAAAGTTCAACAAAAGTTGAATCAGGGACCATTTGCAGGTTTTAGGTTCAGTGTTTGTCAGCCTTAAAGGGACACTATAGTCACCAGAATAACTACAGCTTATTGTATTTGTTCTGGTGAGCATCATCATTCCCTTCAGGCATTTTCATGTAAACACTGTCTTTTCAGAGAAAAGGCACTGTTTCCATTGCCCCCTAGGAACACCTCCAGTGGCCACTCCTTAGATAGCCACTGCTGTTCAGCATCTCCAGCTGAATTTTCCTCATAGAGATGTATGGATTCAATGCATTTCTCTGAGAAGGTGCTGATTAGCCAAGCCGGCGTTTGGCTCTGCCTCCTTGCCTATTTCAGACAATCCAATGCTTTCCATATGAGAAAGCATTGGATTTGCTAAAAATCATAAATTCTGATTATGTCAGCAAGAAGGTGGATCGGGGGTGGGGCCAGTTCCGGCAGACCCGTGCAGCGCTGGAAATAAGGTAGGTTTTATTACCTTTTAAGGGGGTTATCAGGGGACAAGCAACCTAAATGGTGGTTTTAACACTATAGGGTCGGGAATACATGTTTGTGTTCCTGACCCTATAGTGTTCCTTTAATATATCCTTACCACAGCTATTGCAAGCACAGCTAAAATAATTATTGACAGTATCCAAGACTTCCACACTTCAGTGAAGTTCTACAGTGAAGTCTATATGTTGGAACATAAGTGTACGTACTCCACCAGTATCCCCTATAATTCAGTTTTAAATATGTGTATCAGTAGAACACAGGTATAAGAAACAATATTAACACCGACACTAAATGCCAGACCACTTCATCTTAATGAAGTGTTCAGGGTGCAGTGTCCACGTCTTTTTAACCATACTCATTTTCCTGGCACTATAGGGTCTCTTGGGGCCCCCCTCCTGCTGGGCTCTAGGGGGTGGGAGAGGTTAAATTTTTACCTGTTTTCCCCCGCCGGGCTCCCCCGGCACGGGGAACTCTCCTCCTCCTTTTCGCCGTCATCGGCTGAATGCGCATGCGCGGCGAGAGCCGCGCGTGCATTCAGTCAGTCCATAGGTAAGCATTTTCAATTATATATTATTTAATATATATATATATATATATATATCTCAATAAAGAGGGTGCACTCTCTGGTCTTTTTAAATATTTCAGAGATATTTATTCCGTTACATATTGTAACACATTGATCGACGTTTCAACCCGTTCGGGTCTTCCTCAAGATCAAATACACATTAAAAAACAAACTTTATATAAGGTAAGTGAAAATTGTACTCACCAATAGTGATTGTGTCCCGCCTATCCCTGTTCGAAACCCGGAAGTGTCCAACGGACACCACGTGATCCACGTGATGACGTAGGTACGTGTGTGGTTGCTAAGAGACCAGTATCAACAATTAGTGTAAAGCCGGCAATGCAAGATACCGGCTTGAAAAAGCCCTATATTAGAGAGTGTGACAGCTAACAACAAGTGATATGTATATGGTATATTGTCTCTTAAACAGCATATATAAATGCTGTAGCTCTGTAGCGCTATTTAATAGTATATAGGTGAATTGTCGCCAATCGATAGATTGAGTGAAATTATATAAAGCCGAGTGATATGAATTGTGTGATTAATAAGATTAGCGAGTACCAATTATGTACGTGAAATAGAAAATCGATCTATATTAATCAATTTTTAAAGGTGTGAAGATTATAATTAAAAACAATAATGGGATGTCATGGAAAAATTTTATATTTACACAAATATTTTACACTTGTAAAGAACTATTCGGAGGCTAAGGTTCTATTAAAGACCAATTAAATACTGAATATATATGATACCTAACATATATACCGTATAGTGTATATATGATTTAATTATTGTAGGATTTCACAAGTTCAGGTTCAGGAGACAATCACATTTAGTGGAATTTAACGATCACATAATAGTACATAGAAATTAGAATAGATAGTATAGGTCCACTATTCGCAGATATGAATAAGAGTAAATATATCCAAAAGATATAGACATAAACGTTATACATATATCCTAAAATTCCTACATATATCATAATTAGAATTCCTACATATATGTATATCCTATAATTCCTAGATATACCATAGCTATAAATACAGACTCATACTTTCAATCATATGAATATATGTAGAGATATATATATAAAAATCTCAATTTTGATTATATTTAAGGATCTCAAAATCACAAGAATACGGAGTAGACAATGTTTTCATTCAGTCCCTTAGGTGTCTCAGTATCTAGATGGTGTATCAAACGGGCTTCTCTTTGTAACAACATTCTAGACCGATCCCCTCCTCTCGAAGGCATAGGTATATGGTCAATCGCAGTAAAGCGTAGAGTCGGTAGGCAGTGTCCAAACTCCCAAAAATGTTTGGCCACTGGTTTGTCACTTGTTTTATCCCGAAAGGCAGTGGTGATGGTAGATCGGTGGCCTCATATCCGATCTCTAAAAGTCAGGTTAGTTTTTCCAACATAGGATAGGCCACACGGGCAAGTAATCATATAAATCACATGGTCAGTGGCACATGTAATATATTGGTTGATGTTTATTCTTCGTCCATTATGTGGATGGGCAAATGAAGTTCCACTGACCATGTGACTGCAGGTGACACATCCACTGCATTTGAAGCATCCCTTTTTGGTAATTTTTGGGGGGATTTGGTAACAATGTCTAGGATCGTTTTTTACAAGCAAGTCTCTGAGATTTTTATTTCGCTTATAACTGAGTACAGGACGATTTTGGAAGGATTTCGGCAATTGCTTGTCGGCTTGTAATAATCCCCAATGTTTATTAATAGAATTTTTGATAACTGATGTACCAGTATGGTATGTCATTGGAATATATATTTTAGGTATTTTAGGTATGTGTCACCTGCAGTCACATGGTCAGTGGAACTTCATTTGCCCATCCACATAATGGACAAAGAATAAACATCAACCAATATATTACATGTACCACTGACCATGTGATTTATATGATTACTTGCCCGTGTGGCCTATCCTATGTTGGAAAAACTAACCTGACTCTTAGAGATCGGATACAAGGCCACCGGTCTACCATCACCACGGCCTTTCGGGATAAAACAAGTGACAAACCAGTGGCCAAACATTTTTTGGACTTTGGACACCGCCTACCGACTCTACGCTTTACTGCGATTGACCATATACCTATGCCTTCGAGAGGAGGGGATCGGTCTAGAATGTTGTTACAAAGAGAAGCCCGTTGGATACACCGTCTAGATACTGTGACACCTAAGGGACTAAATGAAAACATCGTCTACTCCGTATTCTTGTGATTTTGAGATCGTTAAATATAATCAAAATTGAGATTTTCATATATATATCTCTACATATATACATATGATTGAAAGTATGAGTCTGCATTTATAGCTATGGTATATCTAGGAATTCTAGGATATACATATATGTAGGAATTCTAATTATGATATATGTAGGAATTTTAGGATATATGTATAACGTTTATGTCTATATCTTTTGGATATATTTACTCTTATTCATATCTGCGAATAGTGGACCTATACTATCTATTCTAATTTCTATGTACTATTATGTGATCGTTAAATTCCACTAAATGTGATTGTCTCCTGAACCTGAACTTGTGAAACTCTACAATAATTAAATCATATATACACTATACGGTATATATGTTAGGTATCATTTATATTCAGTATTTAATTGGTCTTTAATAGAACCTTAGCCTCCGAATAGTTCTTTACAAGTGTAAAATATTTGTATAAATATACAATTTTTCCATGACATCCCAAATATTGTTTTTAATTATAATCTTCACACCTTTAAAAATCGATTAATATAGATCGATTTTCTATTTCACGTACACAATTGGTACTCGCTAATCTTATTAATCACACAATTCATATCACTCGGCTTTATATAATTTCACTCAATCTATCGATTGGTGACAATTCACCTATATACTATTAAATAGCGCTACAGCATTTATATATGCTGTTTAAGAGACAATATACCCTATACATATCACTTGTTGTTAGCTGTCACACTCTCTAATATAGGGCTTTTTCAAGCCGGTATCTTGCACTGCCGGCTTTACACTAATTGTTGATACTGGTCTCTTAGCAACCACACACGTACCTACGTCATCACGTGGTGTCTGTTGGACACTTCCGGGTTTCGAACAGGGATAGGCGGGACACAATCACTATTGGTGAGTACAATTTTCACTTACCTTATATAAAGTTTGTTTTTTAATGTGTATTTGATCTTGAGGAAGACCCGAACGGGTCGAAACGTCGATCAATGTGTTACAATATGTAACGGAATAAATATCTCTGAAATATTTAAAAAGACCAGAGAGTGCACCCTCTTTATTGATATATTATATACCTCAGCATGGGATAGCACCAGGGCATAAGATCTTCAGTACATCAGCACGGGTGAGTGCCATTATATCTATAATATATATATATATATATATATATATATAATTTCAGTTCTAAGTGTATTTTGATGTTAATATAAACAATTATATGTGACCACTATGATCATATGACTCGTATCGCATGGATTGGGTTCAAGGGGACAGCCTGGGTTGTCAGACAGGTCCCCAAATTGCGATCGGCATTGAGGATAAGTATCCAGCCCAGTGAAAGAGTCACATCTTTAGGGCATGCTATGCCATCCTAACGGCGTTAAAGCCCATCTTTTGTAGGATAGCATAGCGATTTTTATTTTTTCGAAATTATATCTAAAATCTGAATACACAGAGG
Organism: Pelobates cultripes; assembly: GCA_933207985.1. Classification (NCBI taxonomy): domain Eukaryota; kingdom Metazoa; phylum Chordata; class Amphibia; order Anura; family Pelobatidae; genus Pelobates; species Pelobates cultripes. Next base: position 384,725,499 of record OW240912.1, on the reverse strand, counting down.
GAAAATATAAGTTGCATATGGGGGGGCGGGGCCAGACAGCCATCCTGAATGGCCGCAACTGGAGTGAACTCTGTGCAATAATTTTTTTTAATCTTACTAGTTAATACAAGTTGCTTGAGAAAACCTGCACTATCTGTGCTGGGAACAACAAAGGTCTTGCTAATCCGATTTTTGAGGCATTTTGAAACAAAGAGCAGTCCGAACTCAAAGAACCTTTGCGGCCTACCTGAGGGTGCTGGCAAGGGAGAAGTGGCCGATCTCACCTCTGGCATTTCTGCTGGAATTGACTGAATGAGATAGGGCACTTGTTTCCCACCCTGCCGGTAAAGGATATCCCGGTACCAGCTTCATCTCCGCTACTGCTGGTGGGACAGTGACTCCAAAAGTGAATCAGCAGCAAGTGGTTAGCACCGCCGTTCATACTAAGATGGCGGATGTCTCACACACCCCACTTTCCAGAGACCTGTTGGAAACCAGTCTGGCACGGCTTGATAAGATAATTAATGAATTCTGGCTGAAGTTATATGGTAAACAGCAACTGGTTCAGGGACACGATGGAGCAGCGGCTCCCTGTAGAATTCACTTGCTGATGTCCAGCAAACCAAGCCTACTGTTGCCATCGCATTTGCCCAATCAAAGGAACCGATGAAGACACCACAATTCTCTGATGCATGCCTGTGTTCCGGGTAACCTGCTACCCATACCAAAACTGCTTCAACAAGCTGAATTTGTTTCGATGCCTATTGGAACCCTTTAAGGTGTACTTAACAGATAGCGAACAGCGTAATCAACATTAAGAAATAGGTTTATAAAAATTACACTATGTTGAACTATTATATGGCTTCAAAGCAAGCAAGCTATTATTTTCACAGGCTTGATAGAAAACTGGTTAACACGAAAAAGATTTTTGAACAATTCAAAAGAAACGCCATAATGAACGGAGTGCAAAGAAATTCCCCCCAAAAAACTATCCGACTCCCTGTTGAAAGGTAACTGGACACCGGGGAAAATAGAGGGCTGGTAGAGATCTGTGGTCCCCTGGTCACCGTGCTCAAAGCTTCCAGAAACCGCAGGAAAGTGCCAAATCAGGCTTCCAGGCACAAGTGAAATTATCAACTACAATCCTAGGCTGGGGGCCTCAAGGGGACTACAATCCTGGGCTTGGGGCCTCGAGGGGACTACCCCTGGTGCATTGCTCACATCCCTGGAGGACACATCATCTGATACATTCCATGCCTCAATATATCCAGGACTTTGATCACAGTTCCAAGTGTAACCTGATCAGTGAGCAACGCATATGGGCTCTTAATGAGGTATGGGGCCTGTGGAGTGGCCAGTTCTGGATAACTGGGACTCTAAGTTTTTATGGGAATCTTAGTGTTAGCAATGGAATTGGATGACCAGAATGTTTGCAGGGCAGTGAACAATGTGCAGAGCAATGCTTAAGTTTAATCCTTTGGGCAAAATCTGCCATTTGCACCAGCGAGCATGGATCCGCAGTACATCTACCAGAAGTATACTTTCACTTGACTATGTCCTATCTTACTTTCTCCATTCTATATGCTATTCATGGTCCATTTCTTGTCTAATGTTTTCCTGCATTAAGATTTTGTTTGATAGAGATGGGCTATATGCCAGCTTTTATTATACCCTAGCTATTTTTGACTATGTCTTATACCTCATGTCTTCTTACCAGCCACGTCCTTGTACATGGGACTCAAGCCTGTAATGTTTAATTCTTATATAAAATTTTTTTTAAAAGCTGTTCTATCTAAATGTCATGTTATACGTCTTAATTTTCATGTTTTATCGCATCTTGTTGACATGTCCCTCAAGCTTGTATGCACGTCAAAAATAAAAATGTCAGGAACAAATAAATCCATAAATAAATTTCATATGTTTAGTTTTTAAGACCTGCCAGAAGTCCATGATGCAAAGATTGCTTGGTTCTGTTTAACAGTGATATTTTTAATCCTGGACTATTGAGGGATACTTAACTAGTACTAGAATATAGAACGTTACCTTGGAAGACATTCGCATAAACAGCTTATTCTGATCTTCAGCTGTTCCCATCTTTTCTCTCTTGACCAAATCTTGGAGGCTCTGGTTGTCATCATCATGGAAATATCGAACCCTCTCCTTATCAACATGTGTTGTAACCTAAAGATACAGATAAAGAAACACAGACAACGATCAGTTGCACATTTATTTTATTACAAAGTAATGCAGTTCTTTTTTTGGAGCTTTAAAAAAAAAAAAAAAAAGACATTTTGAAGTCCATCTAACACACAAACAATGGGAACAGAGATTGTGCTCAAGCTTGTTACCATACAATATAGTTAAAATATGGATCTTAACCTACAAAGGTCTTGTCAACCTCTTTACCACATACAATTTCTTCTCTAAGTCACAAGTACACCTCTTCATGATCATAGATGGTCACTTATCTTCTGTTTGCACTGACATCACCAACTCTCTCAGAGAATATCTCATAGGCAGCATCATTCCTATGGAATGCACTACCTCGTTCTATTAGACTCTCCTATTCGACAATCCTAACCAGTCCTTAACTACTCATTTCTTCAGGAAATCATTCTTGTGTCCAATTCCTCTTTCTCCGATGAGTGTTTTCAATAACTCACCTTTCCTATAGATATCATAATTTGTACGTATGTTTGTCCCTTCTGCACATTTTTTTTTTTTACCTCTTGTATTTTCATGCCATTGTTATAGGCAGGGATCTCTTGTTTCTGTTCACCTTATTTGTTCTTTGGTTGGAAAAAAATTAAGAGCATTGGGAGTTTGTCACGGGTACCATTGTTTGTCACTGGGTAAATGGAATTTGGGCTTACATATGCACATACGCTGTACTGCTATGTAAGATCTGTGGTAACATTCTCTTGTCTTCAGTTTTATTACTTTTATTATTTAAGTAAATGTTAACTATAAACATTGGCCTTTTACTGAAGAGGTTCAGTGCATAAAGCTTTACCTATCAATATGTATTTTATAGGACAGTGATGGCTAACCATGACACCATAAATTGTTTCAGGACTACATTTCCCGTGATGCTCAGATAGCTTTTAGACTCTAGACTCTAAAAGCTAGCTGAGCATCATGGGAAATGTAGTCCAGAAACAATTTATGGTGTCAAGGTTAGCCATCACTGTTATAGGAGCATATCTTATGAATATGTGCCATTATTGTATATATTTTTTTATTGCTAGAGTTATGTTTATGACTTTTTCATTTTTCACATACTTTTTTGTTATTTTTAGGGCATGCTCTATGTAATGGTTTAAAAATTGCATACTTTAAGGGGCGGAGCCTAGCCGGGAACCTGGACAAGAGCTGGAAGACCTTCTCAAGAAGCTGGGTCTCGACCCACCACACACCGAGGCAGAGCCTGCGCACTATTGACATAGATGGAGTTCTGGAATTCCAGCCGGGGTCGCCATGACACACCTTGCCCACCGGCGCCACAGCATGGTGGGGAGCCGAGGTCTTTCTCTGTCAAGATCCCACATGAAACCAGGGACTTAACCAGCACCACCGTTGAAAAGTTAATATAATTTTCTTGTTGTTTTCTCTCCTCTACGCTCATTTTGTTTTTTTTTGATTGGTCTACTTATTTTCCCATCTCCCGCTAAAGAGAGATGCGGGGCATTGCCACCCTGTAGTACACACAAACCAAATAGTGTATGGGGGTATGGCCTGGTAGAAGCCCCTGTTATACGGTTAATCTTCCCTCATCATTCCCCACTACTTGTGGATCCGATACCTCCTGGCTCTCTTGGGGAAGGACATCCCCACCATGGGCGCAGTTAACACTCACCTACATACTAATCGCTAAACCCAATGGTGTTTCTACTCTTAGAAAGCTCAGACAGTCACTCTACAAAAACTAAAACCCTCATCTCACATACCTACTAAGGCACTTGACACCACTGATTACTCCAGTACTACTGAATGTATAAGTTACTCATGACTTCATGCTGCATCAATTCATGCCGTTTGTAGACACTCACAACTGTTATTATTGAATGTGAAATGAGAAAAATGAATAATAAAAAAAAAATATTGCATAGTTTAAACCTTTTAACGAACACACAAGTGTAAAAAGAATTTGTAAGTTAATATGTATTATTTAAACATAATATCGTCCTCTAAATGTTGTGTTGGCGTTCTATTAAGTTTTTGTATTGTCACCTTCCTCAAATCCGGTTATAGTACTATCTGTGTGCCTTAAACCTAGTAAAATTATCTTTTTTTTTTTTTTGCAATCTGTGTTTTATTGTGGTAAGAAGCTTACACAAGGCAATAACAAAGTAACAATGATAAACCACATTTTAAATATCGGTATTTGACTTCAAGAAAATGTCAGCATTTAATACACGAACACTATAGGCACCTAAACAACTTTAGCATAATGAAGCAGTTTGTGGTGTATGGCTCATGTCCTTGCAGTCTCACTGCTCCATTCTCTGCCATATAAGAATTAAATTCCATTATTTACAAAGCCTGATTCACACCTCCCTGCATGCGACTTGCACAGCTTTCCTTAATACTTCATGTAAAGAAAGCTCTAATGTTTAAACTTCCTTTATTGCACAGTCTGTTTAACCCCTTAATGACCAAACTTCTGGACTAAAAGGGAATCATGACATGTCACACATGTCATGTGTCCTTAAAGGGGTTAATTTAGTATTATTGATTTCCTGCACTGTTACTAGCTTTCAAGACCCTGCAGGAGCCCCCTGTGGGTGATTAAAGTTCAATTTACAGAGCAGGAGATCGGGTTGAAAATGAAACCAGATCTGCATAACAAAGAGTTCTGCAGACAATACACCCAATTTAACCTACATTTTGTCCTTGTCAAGTGGGAAAAATAAGTTAATTAAATGTTACAGTTTCCTATAGCTTGCTTCTTAGTTCTGCAGTTGTGTTATGATCTCTACTAAGCCACTGGCATATTTGAAAATTTAAAGCGACATTCCAGGCACCAATACATTAGTATTAGTTAGTGTATTTTGGCTTCACAAATATTTTTTATTTTAGTACTTTAAAATCTTTCTGTGTAAAACAAGCCATAGCTTATTGAATAAGCTTCGAAGAGCTCTAAAATGTGTTAGAAACATAATTTCACGGTTTAGTTGGGAATTCATTCTGAATCCTGCACATGTTGTTTTAAAGAAAATGCAGGCACTTGAAACATGAGCACAATGAGCTGCGCTGACATTTGGAGTCTCCACACTCTACATGGACATGTGTTTAACTATCTGCAATTCTGCTGGCCTATAATATTTCTAAACAATGGTTATGTCACTGAAAACCAGAAATAACTTAAAAGACAAAAAGAGACCTACATAGTTTACACCATTAGGCCAAAGGGTTTTAGACCTTCCTAAATCATTAAAGGGACACTATAGTCACCTGAACAACTTTAGCTTAATGAAGCAGTTTTGGTGTATAGAACATGCCCCTGCAGCCTCACTGCTCAATCCCCTGCCATTTAGGAGTTAAATCCCCTTGTTTATGAACCCTAGTCACACCTCCCTGCATGTGACTTGCACAGCCTTCCATAAACACTTCCTGTAAAGAGAGCCCTATTTAGGCTTTCATTATTGCAAGTTCTGTTTAATTAAGATTTTCTTATCCCCTGCTATGTTAATAGCTTGCTAGACCCTGCAAGAGCCTCCTGTATGTGATTAAAGTTCAATTTAGAGATTGAGATACAATTATTTAAGGTAAATTACATCTGTTTGAAAGTGAAACCAGTTTTTTTTTCATGCAGGCTCTGTCAATCATAGCCAGGGGAGGTGTGGCTAGGGCTGCATAAACAGAAACAAAGTGATTTAACTCCTAAATGACAGTGAATTGAGCAGTGAAATTGCAGGGGAATGATCTATACACTAAAACTGCTTTATTTAGCTAAAGTAATTTAGGTGACTATAGTGTTCCTTCAATGTTATGATTGTATTACAATAAAAAGTAAACTTTCAATAGTTCAATAAGATAATAGTAAAGAAGCCCTATCGGACCATTAACAAGTTCAAGTAATTCAAAATAGAACAGAATAAGTGATAAGTCCAATGTTTACTTCCACTAAAAACAAGGAAATAGACCGGACAAATAATTTCTATTAAACTCCTTTAAAATGTAGTAACATTTTTACACCAGTAGAGGTCTCCTCTCCACTCTTGACTATTGTACAAAAGTTTAACAACTCAAAGATGAAAAACTAGACTAGAAGAGTAGTACCCCCTCTGCGTTTCACCTGTTACTCAAGATCATCAGGAGTGTGCTACTAAAAACCAGGTTCCAATCCTGGCCAGATCACCGTGGGCAAGACATATAATGATATCTATCAATCTAACTATGCTGCAAGTGTAATGTTTGTAAGTTCATTTGAGCAGGGCCTCCCTAATTTATTCTACAAATTTATTATGAATGGTCAAAAATGGTCATTGAGGTTACTAACAAAGAGTTAAAGGGATACTATAGTGCTAGGAATACAAATCTGCATTCCGTCATTGTAATGGTTAATAAACCCTTACTATACTTACTGAATCCTGCGTCGATCTCCCTTAGCGCTGGGTTGGCGTCCGCCACATATACTGTACATCCATCTGGCCCTCACCTCCCGCGCCCCTCAGGCATTGTAAGGGTTAATAAACTCTTACTATACTTATCTGATTCCAGGGCCAACCACCCTCGCCAATGTGACAGCGCTCTGCCCTCTTCGACGCCACCCGATGGGGAATCGTTAATGCGCATGCACAGGGAGCGTTGCAAGCACATTAGGTCTTCCCCAAAGGAATTTTACAGATGCTGGATGTTCTCATGAAGAGCATAAGGACATCCAGCATCAGTTAGGCAGCCAAAAGTCGCCTAGCAATGAGGAAGTGCCTCTAGTGGCGGTCTGAGTGACAGCCACCAAAGACAGTCTTAACCCTGCAATGTACCGTAATGTTTGCAGTTTGTCGGAAATTGCAATAATTAACACTGCATGGTTAAGGGGACAGGGGCACTGCACCTAGACCACTTCAGTGAGCTAAACAATATGACAAAACATGTAATATTGTTTTGTCTTATCTGCCGTCACATTCTATGTTTTTATGTGTATGAAGAAAAGTTAAGAATAAAACTTTAACTATGTCTCAAAACAGGCATTACTCTTTAATGAGCAACAGTAGCAAGAGACCATTTCCAAAAGCTCCATCTCATCCACTTAATTGTTTATTTAATATCTGAACCGTAAGGGTAATAATTGTAAGCCCCTGTGGGCTAACATAAAGGATTACTCTATTACACATTTCTATTTATATTAGAAAATTAAAATTTCCCGATGATTATAGAGCGTGATACGCTCTCTCTCTAACACAGCTCTCTCTTGTGGGGTTTATTCCACTAAACCTTAAACACAAACACATACATTAAGGGGGTTTCATGCTGTTAAACATTATACTACCCCTTTACTACCCCTTTACAATGAGATTAGCATTTTTAATTTTGTTTATAAAGATAATTACAGTTGGCAGTGTTTACTTGTTTGTTTGTTTTTTGGAATATTTGAAGCTGGATACGTAGCAATAATCTGGAACGACTGATGCAAAGATAAGATCACATATTGCTTTGTATTCTATATGTACTTTGTCAAATACATAACAACCGCAGGACTATCCACTAATCTAAATGAATTCAAAAGACTTTAGACCAAAAAAGCAAAATGGAAAAATGATCAAAGCCTATCATGTGGTCGATTGGAATGTTACAGATTATTTTATATGCCCCAGCCTACATTCTCGGAGTACACACTGAATTCTGCGCCCAGCAAAATCAGCACCCTATGTCTGCACTCCACTTTATCAAGGGGACCTTGCAGTCTGCAATAGAAAACCTCTTTTGAAAAACCTAAATTAACGCTTTAGGGGAGGGTTCCTTTTTTTTTTGTTGTATTTAACATTCAAATCGGCAAAGTAAAAGGATTGCTGTTCCTTTATTCCGCATTTTGAAATATCATAAAACAATGTAACAATACAATGATGTGTTACCAATCGCATAGGATCCGGTATTCGACAAGTTTCGTGACTCCTGACACTTTATCAAGTTCCAGTGAACCAATTTTTGAAGGTTACTCTGGTATACCGTAGCCTGTGAAATACTGCTGATAACAAAAGAAATTACTCCAACAGCAGTGCAATGACGGGATTTCTTTTACGATTTTTTTCTATTTTGGATTGTTGTAATTAACAGCAGCCGGTAGGTATTAGTAGTCACAAAAATAAATAATAAAGGGCACAGGTGTTCATCTGCACACTTTACCAGGTAGGTCTTGTGAAAGAGCTTTAGATGTCAGATCCCTGTGAATTTGAGATATGATAACTAGAAAATAAACGGTCTAAGATGCCAGTACTGATAGTTTTCAAATGATACTGTATATATGATATGCAGTCTCCGTGAACACTATAAATATGTAAACGTTTTAGAGACCAACAAGAATTATACTTGGTGTGTGCAAGAGCGTTGAGCCATTCTTTGCTACCGTAACATGTTAGAACTGTGACTGTTCCGTATTAGAATGTAATGCACCGTTGTGTCTTTTCAGAATCAAATCACTCTTCCTTACGGTGAGTCACTGCTACAGAGAAAAAGACCTTTAGAAACGATCTATCTTCTTAAATATCATTATCAAATCTGAATCGGAATTATCAGGTTTAATCTAGAATAGATTTGTTCTAAGTATGTGTAGTCTAATGTACTGTATAACACGTTATTGATGAGCAGTTTGATACTCCGATTGATCATTTGCACCACCATTATAACTAGTGAAAGGTAAAGCATCATCATTTCTCACGATATTGGCAATCAATCAATTGAAGTCTTCTACAGTACAATATAGAGAAGCTGGACAACATGTGGCCAGTAAGTTAGCCAAGAGCTAGGTAAAGAAGATAGCGGGGCCAAAGGCAAAAACTCCCAGCACTGACCTATAAAATGGCAGGTTTTAAAATAATTCCGGATATTCCAAGTATATCGTTTTACTGAAAAAGCAACATAACAGGTGATGGGCTGGTTAGAGCCGTGGCAATTAACTGTCCTTAAATCCTTATAGATTGTAAGCTCATTTGAGCAGAGACTTCTTTACCTCTTCACTATCATTATAAAGTGCAGCGGAATATGTTGGCACAATATAAAAGCTAATAATAATAGGCAACAAAAGCTAATCAAAATGTAGAAAGTAATATTAATAACAAAACAAAAAATGTAAACAAATACAAATTAATACCATTTGTCTCTTTTTCCTTCCTCCTTTGGGTTCCATTGGATTTGCCGGAGCATTTACTGGCCACGAGCGTCCTGACTGATCTGTCTTAATAAGGAGGATATCATTGTCTTCCTTTGCTTCTGACTCCTGTAAATAAAAGAAAAATATGTGACCCAAAATGAAACCAAAAAATTCAAAATTGTGAAAAAAAAACAACTACTTTCAAATCATAAAATAGTGAGAAGCGTGGGGGGAAGTCCAACATACAGATGTTTTACTCTCAGGCTTTCAAATAAAATATTCATCTAGGTAAATTACTAATTAAACCTTTATAGAGTTAGAGTACTTTGAACTAAACATTTGTGTAAAGTACTTCCTTGGAAAGCTGGCTATTTCTTTCTATTTTATTTTTTTTTATAAAAATCATTAAATTATTCAGATGCACAGAAGGCTTTTAACTTTTATTGCTAATGAAATGCCCTCGGTGCTTGTGCCCTTTAGCAAAAATGATTAGATCTCCTGAGTAAAGGAATTTGCAAGCTGCGAAACACGTAAAAGAAATGAAGTAGAATGAGATCTAAGAACGGATTTCCACAGTGAAACAAAGCAAATAAACAAACTCTTGAAAAACGGGGAGTACTTATTTATTTAAGAATACCTGGAAGAAAAGCTAGGGTGTTTCACAAGGATTCATAAATGAGTTTTATGGAGATGGCTGGGGTGGAAAAAAATCTTTACTGGAGAGAGAAAGGTGATTCGACATGTGCATTTGGCAGCCTTGAGGCACAGAAACAAGCTAGGGTTTTGCACCAGATTCTGTAAGTCTGCAGTGATCTGAATTCAGACTCTATACAAGTCTGATAATACAGACAGGAATGGACTTTAATGACAGATCTGGGTGGGAACTCCTTCAGACTTTATACTGTTTTAACAACACTTTTCGGAATGGTCATTCATTGATACATTCTGAAACAGATTTTTCCAGACTTCTGGAGAAGGAAACAAGGGAAATGTATCTTAATTTATTATGCACTAGATTGTGACTTCTCGGCACAGCGGGAGGGGGACCCTGAGTGTGAGGGCACCATAGTGCCAGGAAAACAAGTCTGTTTTCCTGGCACTATAGTGGTCCTTTAAAGTTTAACCAGTGTTGCCATCTGACAGGTATAAAACGAAAACATATCTTATACACAAAGGTTTGCGCTCTCAGCCAATCTGCACATGCCTCATACCTGAAAGGGAACCATAACTGAAGCTGGTATAATAACGGAACCTACCCTGGGGTAAGTGTAATTCACAAGGAATAGGAGGAAAAGGGGGTGAGGTAAATCAGGATCATGGTAAGAAAATATTGCTACCATGTTACAACAGAAGATAGTGTGTCATTAGACTTACGACACCTTTCTATCAGACCATGTACATGTAACCCAAAGCAAATCTAACAAGAACACGAGGTACCCTGAAACCCATTTAATACCATAAGTTAACTAGATACGATAGAAAAAGGTGTATCTGGCCTCAAGATCTACTGCCAGCAGTACTCTACTAGGAAAAAAAATGTTACTCAGCACCTTGTTACCGAACATTTTACTGAACAACACAATAGCAACATTCTTCCAACTTTTTTTTTCCGAAATCTGACAATGCTCCTTTCCTCCTTAAATGCAGGGGGTGCCTCCTAAATCAGTTCTATTTCATTATAAATAAACCTGGCAAACATTGCAACTGGGATTTCAGAGCTATTCTTGGGTTTTTTATTATTTTGATTGACAAGTTCTGTGATTTCCACAACACCCTAAAGTTTACTGAACCAACATTGTTAACGGGGCCAGGCCATAAATCGGTATTAAACAGGGTTAATTGTTTTTGCCTGGAATTATCATCTCAAGAGGAAACTGTTAAAGGCTTAACACAGGCTAATTAAAAAAAAACAGATACTCCTCTCCTTTGGTTTAATTACATTCTTAGACAGGATATTCTGTGAGGCAGTTGCTTAAAAGCAAAACTGATTCAAAGTTTGCAGGCAATATAACAATTCATGAAAATACAAAGATATATAAGATTGCTGATTTTGGTTGGATTATTAAATGGACTATCAGTAACTATAGTGTCATTGTATGCACCAAATGATGCGCAAAAATCATTTCTCACTATGGCGTTTCGAAAGATAGAACTATATAAGGCAGGACATATATTTATTTGCGGTGATTTTAACTGTGTCCCAGACCCTTCTCTTGATATGAAAAGAATAGAGGATAAACCACTGAAACAGCTATCGGTCCACCTCGGTCAATATTTGAAGACTTTACTGCATGAATTTGACTATTATGATCTATGGCACAATCTCTACCCTAGTGAGAGAGATTTTACTTATTACTCAACAATACATAAGACTTTTACTAGAATAGATCTATGTCTGTTGGACATTAAAACCCTGCCCTTCGCAATCAGCGCACAAATAGGCCCAATAACGTGGTCAGACCACGCGCCTTTAAGCATTAAGATAAGGGTGCCATTTTCGGTAAGGGGGAAAAGTGCATGGCGTTTAAATGACAGCTTATTAGATGCCAACGAATACCTCTCAAAGCTGCAATCTCAGGTGGAGATGTTTTCTAAAAATCATGCTAAATGCCAGACTAATGCTATTACCCAATGGCTAGCCCATAAGGCAGTCAAAAGAGGTATGTTAATACAGCAAGGAGCACGGGTAAAGAGATTACGTTTACAGGAAATGAGTAAATTAGAACAGGAGTTGACCAAGGTGTAGACAACACATAAAGCTGTTCCTACCTCACGTTCACATTCACAATTGATGATGATTCGGTCAGCCTTACATGATTTACAACTTTCAGAAACAGCGAAACATATGAGACTATTAAATCAATCACATTATGTCATGGGAAATAGAGCTGGCAGACTTTTAGCTGGTAAAGTTAAACAAAAAAAATTACGAGCTAAAATCCCTTACATAGTTTCTAAAAGGGGTGATAAATTATATAATCCCCAGGATTTAGCAAATGAATTGGCAATTTACTATTCAACGCTTTATCAATTAGAGAAAGATACTAATACACACCAACCATCTGAGGAGGAGATACAGACCTTTCTAGAGAGGGTCCCTCTACCTAGGTTAACACCATCTCAATGTTCCTTCCTCGAAAAATCATTGGAGGAAGAAGAGGTAGAAATAGCAATAAACTCCCTTTCTAAGAATAAGGCTCCCGGGCCTGACGGGTTCTCAAATTATTACTGCATAAAATTAGAAAAACAATTGACCCCAATCCTTACTAAACTTTTTAACTATATAAAAGATACTGGTGCCATTCCCCAAGACATGCTGGAAACACATATTGTGGCTTTACCTAAACCTAATAATTCACCCACACAGAGTGAAAATTTGAGACCGATATCCCTACTTAATACGGATATTAAGCTTTATGCTAAATTAATAGCTTCACGACTTAAATACCTCCTTCCAGACCTTATCTCGGAGAAGCAAGCAGGGTTTATACCTAGGAGACAGATAGGGGATAACACTAGACATTTTGTGAATCTGGTGGAATGGGCAAACACTTCATCACAACAAGGATTAATTTTAGCATTAGATTCTGAAAAAGCCTTTGATCGCCTGCATTGGGGGTATATGTCTCTTATGCTTACTAAAATGGGTTTTCCATTGGCTTTTCGAGCCAGCATATTAGCATTATATCAAAATCCGTCCGCAAAAGTGTTTAAAGCTGGCTTTTTTTCTAATAAGAATATGTAATGGTTCTCGCCATGGCTGTCCCCTTTCGCCCCTCATTTTCATCATATGTATGGAACCCGTAGTAAGAATTATTAAACACAACACTAGTATAAAAGGCCTGAGTACACCAGGGGCCATTTTAAAAATGGCGCTGTTTGCGGACGATATTCTGCTCTTTATTAAAGATCCGGAGCTCTCCCTACTATCACTGATTAAGCTGCTAATAGAGTATGGGCAGGTATCGTATTTTAAAAATAATGTAACTAAAACACAAGTGCTACCTATTAAATTACAACAAACTCTGATAGATAAATTGAAGTCACAATATAATTTTGATTGGCACACTTCATTTATAAAATATCTGGGAGTTAAACTCACTAAAGCAACCAAAACATTAACTAAAGTAAATCATTATCCAATGCTTTAGCAAATTAAAAACACAATGGCAAAATAGGAAGGTTTGGAGATTTCATGGTTGGGCCGTATAAATCTCATTAAAATGATATTACCTCATATATTATATATTTTTAGAACATTACCTATAGCACTCTCCAACAAATTACTTAAGCAACTTCAGAGTACCATAAATGCTCATATTTGGAAGAGGAAACCCCCTAGAGTGGCACGAGGGAGCTCAGGTCTTTCATACGTTAAAGGTGGTCTGGGGATGCCAGACATTAAAACATATTATAGGGCAACCTTCCTAGCAGAAGGGATTAGATTACTGAGATTTAGGAAAACCTCTCAATACCCAATTTGGTTAACACTTGAAAATGCATGTTTAGATGCAAATAACATAATATATTATCTATGGACATGTTCGGTTCCCTAGTTTCCTTTAAAATCTATGTTACAAAGCACAAAACTCTTGTTAAGATTATGGAAAGAATGGTGTCCATATGTAATAAATTTAAGTCTGATGTTTAGAGCTGCACCAATAACGGCATTAGCGGCCCTTTCTTTGGACCTTCAGATGAGGAGATGGCAAGAGAAAGGGGTAAAACAAATAGGCAATTTAATGAATGGGCCACAAGTAAAGCTATTTCCTGATCTTCAAAAAGAATTAGATCTGGAAGCTAAAGATCTGTTTGCGTATTTAAGGATCAAGAATATAATAAAGGCACATATTTTGGACAATCCATATATTGATGTAAATACCTTATCTAAGCCAGAATTTATTTTGTCTATGGTGCATATTTTTTGTGACTGTCTCTATTTAAGAGAGTTTTGGAAATGAATTGAGAATTTGATTTACGACAAGACAAAGCTTGCTATCCCCTTGCATGCGGAGAAATTTGTATGCCACATTATTCCAGGAATTAATATTCATCCCCATAGAAAAGTGATTTTAAATATTCTTACGGTAGCAAAAATCGCTTTAGCAAGTAATTGGAAGAAGAAAGTTATTCCATCAGATGAAGTAATACATACCAAGCTGAACAAGATTAGCGCATATGAAAAGATGGCCAGTGACGTTAATGGATGCCTTGACAAATATAAAAAAAGAATGGCACAGCTGGATGCTTAATCAGGTGCTCTAGCTTTAAAACAAGGAAGTGGTGAGAAATTAGAAAATGAGGTCCGATAGAAGCTGTAGCTGGGGCTAAAAACTCGACACATAAGGGTGAGCTAGAAGCTTGGTATAACTTAAAAGGGGAAGAATCCCCTTGGAATATAGTTAAACATACCCAGGTAAAGTAAGATTTCTGACTGGAGTATGCTTTATACAAGGTGGTTAGGGACAGTAAAGAGTAGACTGGTATGTAAATAGGTAACGTGGAGAACAACCAGGGTTTTTCTTTTCTTTTTTTTTTTCCCTTTTTTGTATTTTTTTTTTTGTATTTTTATCCCTATATTTAGTTAAGGAAACTATAAACTAATAACGCAACGGATTAATAAAGTAGTACATCACAACTGTAAGTTAGTTCATTATAATCTAATAATATGATCAGCACAACTAGGAGTTGAATGGTATGTATTTACTAAACTAATGTATTATTAAGGCAACATGGGAATGTTTTAATATGAATGCTTATAATGATGAATAATATAAAGGCTGTTACTGCAAGTGGCTTGAAGGAAAGGGATTTTATTGATGGATAATGTTTAAAATGTGACGTACTGCCTGTTTTCATTTTTTTTGGCATTAAAGGACCACTATAGTGCCAGGAAAACATACTTTTTTTCCTGGCACTATAGTGCCCTGAGGGTGCCCCCACCCTCAGGGTCCCCCTCCCGCTGGGCTCTGGGGAGAGGAAGGGGTTAAACTTACCTCTTTCTCCAGCGCCAGGCAGGGAGCTCTCCTCCTCCTCTCCGCCTCCTTTGCTGAATGCGCACGCGCGGCAGGAGCAGCGCGGCCATTCAGCCAGTCTCATAGGTAAGCATTCATAATGCTTTCCTATGGACACTTGTGTCTTCTCACTGTGATTTTCACAGTGAGAAGCACGCAAACGCCTCTAGCGGCTCACTAGAGGCTTTAGAGGCTGGATTAACCTATTTATATTTTTTCTGAAACTGCCATGTTTATAAAAAATAAAAAAATAAAAAAAGGGTTAACCCTAGCTGGACCAGGCACCCAGACCACTTCATTAAGCTGAAGTGGTCTGGGTGCCTATAGTGGTCCTTTAATTAAAAAAAATTAAAATAGAAAAAAAAAATTCAGATAGAATGAAAAATAAACAAACAAAACAAATTGCTATACAGTCTGAGTAATGCATGCATGTCGATGATCCTTCTGTCTATCCCTTCGCTGTAACGAAAGTAATATTCGATGCAGATATGAATGAAGACATCGCTCCTATCAAATAAGCTTTTAACACGTGCTACATCTGTCCGTGTGAACATGCGCCAGTTAATCAGTATTTTTTCACTAACATGATACAGCAATATGTGCTCTAAAAGCCTCATGCAATGCATGTAGCCTTCTTTTCCTTTCTTTTAGTCAGAATTTGGCCTGTTCTGAGATATCGCGTGTTACCTTCTGCGCTGACCTCTGGCGTGTTTCTGATTATCTGGTGCTTCTCTTCTTCTGAGCTATTGTCCTAAGCTTGCCATCTCCTACCTGTGGTGCTTGCAGCCAAGCATTATGCAACATCTCTCATAAAAACAGGACTGGAATGCTAATGTGCCAGCTTCCGGACGCCCTAATTTCAAAATCAGTAAATAAAGGAAAACATTGCGTCTTTCTCAGAAACATTATATCACAATGCAGATAAGCCATAATTCTAATTAGTTTGATTTAAGCATCAACAAAATTGTACTTGACTGTTCCTTTAATATTTAAACTGGGAATGACAAAAAAAATGGTATAATATTTTATATATTGAATTTTTCTGGTTTCAAGCTGCTCTGCGAGGTATAGTTAAAATGTTCCATTAATGATAATCTAGGTAGCACTCAATTCTAATAGGTCACAGGGGGAAAAGGTGAACTTTATATTTGGGTGGGACTGGTGAAAACTTAAAATTGATATTAAAAAGTCTATTCAAAATATGAAGAAAATTGCACAAAGATGGACAAATAAATGTCATCGATAGACGGCTTTCATCTCCGCATTACAATGATAGCGCCTTGAATGGATGAATGGAGACGGACAAGGGAAAAGGTAGTGTAACAACAGTAAGAATGAACACAGACAATAAGTGCAGGGAAACTGGAAATATCAGATTGAAATTATAACAATAATAAAAAAAAGTATTTAATAACCAATTATCCTCTCCACTGGATTTGTGTGGTTTGATTTCCCACAAGCTTCGTGTTATAAACAAAAGACATGATGCACAAGCTTAGAAAGAGAGAAAAAAAAATGTTTTTTGTTCTGTGTATAATTAATCTCATTTTTGTTTTAGATAAGACGTCTAATTACTTTTTTTCCTGGTGTAATGATTCAAACGAGACACTTAGGGCAATGCAACAGTTTCATGTGTAGAATAGAAATGAATCTCTAAAACTAAAAGCTATTTTTGAATATTGTATTCATACAGGGCTATCAAATTGGGAGGCCTTTTTAAGTTACTATATGGAATGGACATATACAGCAAACGTTTATTTTATTGTCTAACAAACGTACCTGGAATTTTACATGTTGCATTTTAGTAAAAAGGTGGAATAGTTATTATTATGTTATTATTTACATAGCACCAAATTCCGTAGCGCTTTACAATAGGTGGACGAACAGACATGTAGTTGTAACCAGACAAGTTGGACACATAGGAACAGAGGGGTTGAGGGCCCTGCTCAATGAGCTTACATGCTAGAGGAAGTGGGGTAATGTGACACAAAAGGTAAGGATAGTATTAGACTAACTAGAAAAGCTACACTTTCTGGGGAAATTGTGTGAAGTGTTCTTGTATCCACCAGTAGTCTACAACTGGAGTGGGCGGAGTAACTGGGTGGAGTGGCTTGAGTAACTGTGGAAAGGTTGGACTGGACAGAGTAACTGTGTGGAGTGTTTGGAGTGAGTAAAGATAGTAAACATTACACTAACCAATTGATTGATCAAATTTAAAAAGTGCACATGGCAAGCTTGATAGAGTGAGAAATGCATTTCCACTTTTATTTATTTATATAGCACATTTAATTGCAACGTTGTTGCCCAAAGTGCTTCACAGTTACATTAAAACATACATTTCTAAAAACATTAGCAGGTGTACAAAAGGCCCTGTCTATGACATCACTTGCTGCTGCAGCCTGGCACAGGTCAGAGAATTTTGGTGGTTGCCATCTTCAAACGGTCGTATTTAAAAAAACTATACATCCTACAGCAAAGAGCTTTATATTGTGAAAATCACAAGACCCAGACCTACATTTAGATGAATAGTATTTTTCTGCAGTATTAAAAATTAAGGCACAGTCACAGTTTAGAAATTGCACTTCAAATTTGAGCTTTGCAGAGTGAAGTTTCAATGAATGTCAATGGACGGCGTTTGTTGCAAACAAATGATTATATTGTGAAAACTATCAGGACTATGGCTTAGCCGTTGACATGTTTAGTGGCAGCATGGATAGCTGAACGTTTTGATATAAGATTTGTCTTTGTGGGCCTGAAAATAAGGGAGTGGTGGCAGTTTAGAAATCATGTCCTGATTTTTCAGCTTTTGCCAGCTCCCACTCTAGCTTTGCCATCCATTCCTATGGGACAAATTGCGCCACAAGAACGACGATATTCCGTGAACCATTCGGCGAAATGTTCCACAAAGTAATAGCAATCCGATCGGGAACAATCTGCACGTTTTGGTAAATTTTTGTCTATGTAGTGTAAAAACTGTGGGAGGAGTTAGGGTGGCAAATTTTGCTATAATAATAATAATAATAATATATATGTGAGATAACAATAAGTGTTCTTGCAAGAACACTTAACTAGAAAAGCTACAATTTCTGGGGAAATTGTGTGAAGTGTTCTTGCCTCCACCAGTAGTCTACAACTGGAGTGGGCGGAGTAACTGTTATCATTTATATAGCACATTTAATTGCAACATTGTTGCACAGTTACATTAAACCATACATTTATAAAAACATTAGCAGGTGTTCAAAAGGCCCTGTCTATGACATCACTTGCTGCTGCAGCCTGAGACAGGTCAGAGTATTTTGGCGGTTGCCATCTTCAAACGGTCGTATTTTAAAAATTTGGCTATAATAATAATATATATGTGAGATAACATTAAGTGGTCTTGCTATGCAAGAACACTTAATAATAATAATAATATATATGTGAGATAACATTAAGTGGTCTTGCTATGCAAGAACACTTAATAATATATATGTGAGATAACATTAAGTGGTCTGGCTATGCAAGAACACTTAATAATATATATGTGAGATAACAATAAGTGGTCTTGCTATGCAAGAACACTTAATAATATATGTGAGATAATAGTAAGTGGTCTTGCCATGCAAGAACACTTAATGACAGTTGCAAAAGAGCAATCAGTCGGGAGCTATTAACAGTTTAATTGATACGCTTTTATGAAGAAGTGGGTTTTTAATGATTTGTTGAAGGAGTAGAGACTGGGTGAGCATCTAATGGAGAAGGGAAGCGAGTTCCACAGGAACGGTGCAGCCCTCGAGAAGTCTTGAAGGCGAGCATCAGAGGTGGGAGTACGGCCAGAAGATAGACGTAAGTCTTCAGCAGATCATAAGGGCCTACACTGGACATACTTGTGTATAAGGGAGGATAGATAGGTGGGAGCAGCATTGTGTAGAGATTTGAAAGCAAGAACCAGAATTTTAAATTGAGCCCTACATCTTACAGGAAGCCAATATAGGGACTGACAGAATGCTAAGGCGTGGGAGGTACGGGCGGACAGGAAGATGAGCCTCGCCGCCGCATTCATTATGGACTGTGATGGCGCAAGTTGGGAGCACGTAAGACCACTGAGAAGCGGATTACAGTAGTCAAGGAAAGGACAGTGGAATGGACAAGCACATTAGTCACATCTGGCGTTAAGAAGGGTCGGATGCACGCAACGTTTTTGAGATGGAAACGACAGGATTTGGCTAAGGAGTGAACATGAGGCTTGAAGGAGAGGTCGGAGTCAAAGAGAACACCTAGGCAGCGAGCCTGCGTGGTGGAGCTGATGGTAGCACCGTTGATTAATTATAATCCATAGTTCATTAATTATACAGTTTAGATATATCTTTGCTAAAGAAGATAGATACTTCTTGGACCATAATTTATGCAGAAAAACATAAGACCTTATGGTACTTAAACTGTCCCTTTAAGGGGTTCAATTTGTAACCCAGGATGATTGATGCTCTAACTCCTCTCTTTCCAAACACTTTAAGACTGGAACCTGACTTATAAAAAAGACCAGTAATCCTAGGCACAGCTAGGGTGCCTGTAAGGGACAAGCAAATTGATTGTCCATCTTGACTTTCGAAAATATCTGCAGGTATACTGCGAAACAAAAATTAACAACAGAATCAATGTTTTTTCCAAAGTACAGAGTGGGGGGAAAGAAGCTCTGTATGTTCACAGATATCCGATAATTGCAGAGTAACAGACTGAAAACAACCGTATCTTTTCTGACTTGTAATTGAAACCCTGTTACAGCAAGGATCGCTTGTGCAACTTGACTTCGCGAAATCAAGAAAAATCAATATCAAGCTATTCTAAAAGCAATTTAAAAATAAGTGACAACGATTAAGTGCGATTTGCTGTTGCAACTGTATTGTACCGTGGGCTCAAGCAACCAATACATTGTCCCAGGGGTGGTCAACTTTAGCCATACCGTTATTACTAGACTATATTTCCCATAAGTCTCTGCCAGCCAATAGAACACTGGATTCCTGGCTTCAACTTATGGGATAACAAACCAACTCCAGATACATTTTATTAAACACACAGTGATTTGCTATTAAAACATCAAGTGTTTTAAACTTATCTATTTTAACAATCTATGATAAATGACAAGAGATGCAATGTGCTTTATATGGAATGGCAGAAACAAAATAGCTACTTAATGAATTCACAAGTTGTATATAAGATTTAGAAAAAGTAGCTCTGCTATTCCAATATTTCCAATGAAATACTCTCATCCATGACAAAAAACACAGCATTAAGGAAGGAACATTCCAAGCAAAATAACCTACTGCAGTGGTTATAGTGTCAGAGGTGCGCTGGTGGTCTTCTGTTTAAGAATAGTGTGACAACTTACCTGGGTTCCGCTGGACACCAGACAATGCCTCCCTTGGTACTGGAGGACACCTATCACTTATATTGGGGTTAAGGGCTAGAAACCAGCTTTACATATCGGCACAGAGGCGACCTTACCCAGATTGTCTGACGGAAGACGGAAAACACTCACCCCGCGACGCCCCTTGGTTAGGGGCAATAGACGCTAAGGCTGCGGCATAATCGCAGCATCATTAACTTGACTGGAAGCTACTTCTCTCACACAATCTCTTATGTTTAACTCTGCCTCTCCACACCATCACATACCTCATATGATGGGGTTCACTAACCCTTTAACTACACTCAACTTTATGCAGCATTTATGCCACTTCCCTCTGTTAGCTTCGCAAGCATAACTCCCTCAACACACCGGGGAAACCTGAGAATATGCCCTTCCCTACTAAACTCTCATATCTTGACGATCACTACCATGGTAAAATGTTAGAATAGTGCTATGTCTGCAACATACTTGTTTTTTATTCTTGTCTTTCCTTATGTAATGTTGGTCTCTTGCCTACTTTGTTCCAGCGAGGCCCTACAAAAATGAAGAATTTAAAAAAAGACTCAATCACTGAATCTAATTATGTCTGAAGTCCCAAGTGGATGCCTGTCTGGCACTGCAAAAATATAAAAATGACTGTTGCGCAGAAAAGGTATATTTTTTATTTGGAAGCTGCAGAGGCGGTATATATGCACCGAAATGACTTCATTAAGATAAAGTGATTTTGGTGCTTCGCCTGTTCATTTAACAGGGAGCAATTTCCTACAAAATAGGATAGAAATGGATGTGCAACATGCTAGATTAATATATAAATTATACCAGGTCTAAAAATAAGCTAACCTTCGAACATGCTTCAGAATGATAAGCTTCTGTGAAAATAGCCAATCTCTTCACTTATTGGTTTCTCTATTGCTATTCAGTTATAAGGAATTAATTTTCCATGCCAGCTCACAGGATGCTTTGCAATTTGAGCAGATACTTGCTTGGATGACCAAATAAGCTAAATGTCACCCTCCTATAATACAGCCTCCATACAAGTAAGCATGTAACAACATTGCATGATATAAACAATAGGTTAAACCAGCAGTTCCCAAGCTGTGTGACAGGCACACAGGGGTGCAGCGGAATGTTCCTGTATAGCAACAGGGTAACATTACTGCTGAGCAGGGTCTCGGTCCGGTGCCGCAGTCCTTTAAGACCGCGACCGGCACCTGTACCGTCGGCAGGCTGTGAGGAAGTGACCGCCTGTCACTTCCTTTCAGCCTAATGCAGGGAGACAGGGTGAGAGGGGAGGAGACAGCATAGGAGGGAGAGGAGGCAGCCGCAACATGAGAGGAGAAGAGCACAAAGTGCTCCAGACCACTCACTCCCACCAGCAGGACTTCAAGCCAGCCTCCTGGACTAAGCTAACAGAAGGGTGGCTGGAGATATTACAAATATCCCTTGTGTTTGTCAGAGTGTGTGTGTGTGTGTGTGTGTGTGTGTGTGTGTGTGTATATATATGTCAGTGTGCTTATGTATCTATGTGTGTGCGCGTGTGTGTCAGGTTGTGCATCTGTGTGTGTGTGTCAGGTTGTGCATCTGTGTATGTGTGTGTATATATATATATATATATATATATATATATCAGTGTGCTTCTGTGTCAGTGTGTGTCTCGGTGTGCGCGCACACATCTGTGTTTCAGGATAGAAGTCTGTGTTTGTGCATCTGTGTGTCATTTTGTGTGTTTTTATGCCAGTGTGTGCATCTTTATCATGGTGTGTGCATGTATCAATGTTTGTGTGTGTCAGGGTGCGAGTGTGTATATGTTGGTATATGCGTGTGTATGTGTGTATCTAAGTGTGTGTATGTATATGTGTATGGGCATACATCCGAGCAGTCATACACCAGCACAACATACAAAACACACTCATGCAATCTAACACAAATATTACATACAAACACACCCCTGCATTCAAACTCCAAAAGGATATATAAACACACCCCTTCGTTCAAACACAAATACTACACACAAATGTACACCCACATTTAAAAGTGAACATAACATTCAAACACACCCCTGCAATCAAATGCAAACATTACATACAAACACACCCCTATATTAAAACACTAAAACTATATACAAGCATCTCTTCAAACACCAACACTGTACATTACACTATAGTGCCAGTAAATGCCGCAGTACTGTACAGATATACAACCTAGAAATTTTGACTTGGGGTGCCTTGGAAAAATATTGAAATATTAAGGGTGCCATGAACCTAAAATGTTTGGAATCCACTGGGTTAAACAATGTAAAGAATTCACTAAATAATGAACGGCAGCCAAGTAGTGTCAAGTTTTCAAACGTCAGCTGTTAAATTAAAGTTTATTTTATGAATCTCAAAATAAATGTGGTTAATTCTAACAGTATATGCATTTACCTTTGTTGTCTGTGACTGAGCATACTTTTGGCAGCCAAACAGCTGAATTTCAACCGAATTCCTTACGTAATTTGATCGAATTTCTCAGACACTGACTAGAGCCGCTCATAATAGTGAGCACCCCACATACCCTAGGTCATCCTTGTGTACCCAAAGCCCTTACCCGTTTACAAATGCACCAAACCTAAACGCCACTTAAACTCTACTTTTACTTTAGAGAGGTTTTTATTTTTAATTTTAGGTTTTAAAAGGGAAATTCAACTAGATCTATTTTAAAAAGAATCTCACAGCAGCAATGAGATCCATCTGAAAATAGATAAAGATACAAAATGTACATTAAATAAATGGATGGGTAGCTGCCTAAATGTGGGATTAATTAAGATAATTAAAACTTTTCAGCGACATTTTAGTCCTTCTTTAACACTGTAGGAAGATATATTGAATTTTGTTTGAATGATCGCCTTATTTTAAATTAAGAAAGTTAAATATTCACCATGTACCCCCTTTTTACGGAGGCTATACACAGAATGCAGACTGACAGATACTGTGTGAAGTCACCGAGAATGGAATATAAGCCAAGTAAGACATGGTTAAAATGTAACTCAGAACGAATCCGCTCCTAATCCGGCTGTAGTCCCACCTGTTATGACTAGAATGCTAACAAGAGAGAACAAAAAAATTGGTAAATCACGCAGACATTATCTGTAAAATGAGAGGAGCGATAAGCACATTTTCTGTTTCTGGGTTCTTCTATGGCTCCAAGCGATAAGGAATTTAACAAACCAAGAAGAAAAATGACAAAAATTGCCAACATCAAGTAATGTCACAGCAACCAGAGGCATTTACTTCCAAGAGCTGTGCGCAAAGGATAGAAAAAAAAAAAAGAAAAAAAATCAATTTCCAAACGACTCTGAAAAGGTATCAGCTGTGCTACCACGCTACAGATGTCCTGTAATGAAGTTGGAACCGTTCTGTCAAAGAGGTTATGCCATAGACAGTGGCTTTAAAATAGGGAACTTTTTCTGACTCCAATATCGAGAGCAAAGCAATTTTGCACTAGTCAATGCATAGAGAGTATGGAGTCTTTTTATCCCCCCTGCAGACAATATAATAAAGGGGGAAGGAAAATTAAATGTGATATTCAAGGAAAAAAATTTTAATATTCCAAATAAATAGAGATGTGAAAACCTAGTGTGACTTCTGTATTCACTCCTAT
This sequence comes from Pelobates cultripes, assembly GCA_933207985.1. Taxonomy (NCBI): domain Eukaryota; kingdom Metazoa; phylum Chordata; class Amphibia; order Anura; family Pelobatidae; genus Pelobates; species Pelobates cultripes. The sequence continues at coordinate 384,701,174 of OW240912.1, read as the reverse complement.
AATGGAGGGGAAAAAGTGGTAATAACACGGAGGCTTAATTGGCCAAACACCAGTGTGTGTCACATTCTGCACAAATATTAATAGGACACTACAAAACATTGCCTACTTACTGAATTTCTCTGTTCCTTTAATGGCACCAATTTGTAAAATCCCCTCCCTTCACACCAACTATGATTTCTCCGGGCAAAACAAGAATTTGTGAATAGAAAAAGACCCGCAGCAGCACACCAATTTATGCCAAAAAGAACAGGTCTTTATTGAATACAATCAATATGTTAAACGATAAATACACAGTACATTGAAATAAAGTGCAAGAAAAAGGCATGTGTACTCACCTCTATTAATGAAGTGCAAATAAGGTTACCTATTAAAAAGTATGAATATACATACTAACCTCCCCAACGTTTCGGCTACTGCCTTTGTCTGTGGACTGAACGTTTTAGATACGTGTCATTAAACGTCAGTATTCGAGTTATACACTTTGATTATTGGAAGCTAAACACCAACATCAGGACATCAGGAGTCAGATGTGGGAATTGTGATAATTGTTAGTGTGTTCAATTATTGCAGTTTCGTTGTACTAATCAGTACTGTACGTTATGACATCACCTGCACTAGCGTGCTGACGTCATTGATTCGGAAAAAGGGAATGGAGTATTTTAATCTTTGGTAACACCCTTTAGTTTTATCGCCATTAGAACACAATATTGGTTGTTAGTGGGAGGGCACTTAATCATTCACTCAGGTATATTAAGCACTTGGGGCCATAGTAAATAGCGATCCCCTAGACAAAAGCAGTAGCCGAAACGTTGAGGAGGCCTAATCTCCAGCCATAGGTCAGTATGTATAGTCATACTTTTTATGGGTAAACTTGATCGCACTTCATTAATAGAGATGAATACACCTTAATTTTTCTTGCATGTAACTGCACTTTGTACTGTGTATTTATTGTTTAACACATTTTTATTGACTGAATTCACTAGTATTGTATACTGTTATTTTTGACATAAATTAGTGGACTGTGGGTCTTATTCTATTCCTGCATATGGTCTTGATGTGCTAACAAGACTTTTTTCCACCTTAACCCCTTAAGGATGAAACTTCTGGAATAAAAGGGAATCATGACATGTCACACATGTCATGTGTCCTCAAGGGGTTAAGCACCCTAGTCTTTATTAGTGCATGACATGGGGGTCACCTAACAAAGTAGAGCGCTCACCATGATTTTGTATGTATGAAACAAGAATTTGTGACAGGACTTCCTCTGGCAAAACTTTGCAATAAAAATCTTTATGCACAGAGCAAAGAAAAAAAAACATGAATTAAGGCAGCTACTGATATAGCAGTAAAACATTGATAGGAATGGGATATATTATATTTTGCAAGAGTTTCATTGATGTTTTTATATAGAAAACATGCTGCAGGGTGCTATTAAAAGGGTGTATGGTGCATGCTCAATGCCACCATGGTAAAAAAGATTAGAACATTAGCATTGGCATGGAGAGGGATCACTGTAGAAGCTGCAAATCCTCTGGATATGCAGCAAAACATTGGGACTTCAAAGTTTGCCTGCCAGAGGACAGCCTCTCTATCAGAGTTGTATTTTCACTCTATGACACAATGTTCTGGGTCAGCAGATACGTAGAATAGACATAAAAAGACACTACTCTATAACGCAAACTATTAAAAGATGGAGGAGGGCGAGAGAAACGTAAACATAAAATAGCACTTGTAAATAAAAGTACACTTAAGAAAAGCTTTGGAAAGTGACAGAACTATAGTGTGAATAGTCAAAGATGCTAAGTGACATTGAAGAAAATTCTGCACGTCAGCAATGGCCTCAGTTTGGCTGTGACCCAAAATGTGATTTTCATATTGACCTCTCAACACTTCAACCTTTAGTAAATAACTGTATGTGCTTTTGAATGTGCACGAAAGGCACTCGATCATTTTTTAAAGTAATATATCAACAAGAACAATAATTTATACAGCAACTAAATTATTAAAGATTAAAAGCCAAATTTAATTGGATCATTAATTATTCAGCAAGATTATCCCCTAAAGGTGACTATTCTCTAATCCAATTTTAAACAAAATGAATGAGTCATATTTTTTTTTCTCTCGCTGATACTTTGTAACTTTGAAACCAAAGATAATATTACTTTAGCACTTAGTTCTCTTTTAAAGTGATTTTTTATTTTTTAGAAGTTCTATCACTGCTCGGGAAAGTATTAGACTGAACAAAACATTGAAATTCAACCATAACTTGTGTTAACCATTGTTTCATATTTGATTAAATACATATTAGAGCATGGGTCGTCAACCTGGTCCCTACCGCCCACTAGTGGGCGTTTTAGGATTCCAGGTGGGCGGTAGGGATTTCTGAGGCTAAATCCTCTTTTTAAGAGGATTTCTCCTTTTGGGCGGGCGCGAGCGGCTCTGCATGCGCAAGTCTTCAGTGACCGGCAGGAGGAAGCGCTCCCTCCTGCCAGGCCACCTTCTGGACCCCCGGCATGGCAGAGTTCTAATCAGTCGCGGCGAGGGAGCTCTAACCTCTCTGCTCTGCTCCCTCGCATGATGTTTGCTGATGCCGCGGGAGCCGGAATATGACGTCATATTCCAGCTCGCGGCATCAGTAGACAGCCCACGAGGGAGCAGAGCAGAGAGGTTAGAGCTCCCTCGCTGCGTCTGATTAGCCGCCCGCCTAAGTGAAGCCCCACTCGACCCCAGGGACAGATCCACACCAGCTCTCCAGGTAGGGAGGCTGGGTGGATATTTAATATTAATAATTTGTGTGTATATGTGTTTGTCTCTAAGTGTATGTGTGTGTGTGTCTGTAAGTGTGTGTGTGTGTGTGTTTGTGTCTGTAAGTGTATGTGTGTGTGTCTGTAAGTGTATGTGTGAGTGTCTGTAAGTGCATGAGTGAGTATGTGTATATTTGTGTGTATGTGTTTCTATGTGAGTGTGTCTGTAAGTGTATGTGTGAGTGTTTGTCTGTGAGTGTGTGTGTCTGTAAATGTATGTGTGAGTGTGTGTGTGTGTGTGTGTATGTGTTTGTCTGTGAGCAGAGTACTTGTAGAATAGAAGAAAGAAGGTGCAGAGTACTTGTAGAATAGGAGAAAGAAGGTGCAGAGTACTTGTAGAATAGGAGAAAGAAGGAGTAGAGTACTTCTAGTATAGGGGAAAGAAGGAGTAGAGTACTTGTAAAAAAGGAGAAGGAAAGAAAAGGAAAAGGAGAGAATTGTTGTTGACTAATAATAATAATAATAAGTGGGCTACCTAGCTCAGCCTTCCTACTGGGCATTGCTATAAGTAAGGTTAAAAAATAGAAAAAAGGGGAAAAAGGTGGGAAGGGGAATTGAGGAGGGAGAGGAGGGGAGCTGACGCACAGATGAGAAATCATTTTATGAGCAAACAAAGAAGTCTTCTGATTATCACTGAAAGAGGAGACCTTCGTTTGTTCCTTACGAAAATCGAACCAGATATCAAATATTTAGTCTCGCAGCATCAGCCTCAAGTATCTCATTAATCACTAGTAAAGGTAATTTCAATTTACTTTATTGCTTCCTCATTAAAAACTTTATAAAGTTAAAAACATTATAAACATGCATAAAGTAGAAATAAAAAGATAAATGTACGTACATTTATTTATTTTTTTTTTAAAACACCCTCCTTTCTAAAAAATATTCCGCGCTTGAGCGAAAACTGGTGGGCGGTAAGGAAATTTTTCCATCAAGAAAGATGCATTAGTGGGCGGTAAGTGGAAAAGGGTTGACTACCACTGTATTAGAGATTTAGTAAGTGAAATCGCAATCAAGCCACGCACAGCCAGGGCACAAAATGCAAACGAGGAAGACAATGGGAATATACTGTGTCTTCTCTTACAATTATATAGTTCAATGGCAAAAATCACAAAGCAACGCTGGCTTTGACTGTGGGGGACTCAAATAATTAAAAATGTATAAACCAGTATTAAGATCCACTCCTTCCTCGATCTGAGGAGTCTTTTAATAGCTAGAACTACTGCTTGTCAACTGATCAAGCACTGGGCATGGCCAAACAGCAGGCAGAGAATTGGCTAAATTTAAGAATATAAAATAATGATAATAAAAAATAAAAAATATTTGTCAAACTAACTATTGAGGAATGACTTCAGCAAGTTTGATTTTCATTTCATCAGAATTCTCACAAATAAGAATACTAGGAACATGACTTAAACAGAAAGCAGGCATTTGGCTATGTTTAGTTCTAAAGAAGGAAACTATAACTGCATGCCTGCGTCTCCTCTCCTCCGCCGCGATCTCATTGCAGAAATCTGCCCGCGCTCCTCATCTGCTATCCGATCCAACCGCGCGCCTCCTCTCCACATCACTGATTAGCCCTGCTTGAGGACACTACCCCTAGCATGACAGACCTTCTCAGTGATGCAGACATTATGGCTTCATGTGAATGGAGGGATATATGTGGTCACTTCATTCCTATACTCTCTAGCCGGCACTAGCAGCCCTGGCTAGGGAGTTTCCATAGCAACGTAGCATTCCATAGCTAGAGCAACGTATAGAAGAAATTAATGCTTTTTTTTTTTTGAAGAGCTAAAGAATATTTAGGCACTACAGTGGCTTTTTAAAGTTGTTCTGTAATATAGAGGTTATTTACTCACTCAAGAGAAGAAAGACTTTCTTCTTTACTACTTTTCTTTTACATATTAAACATATTTTATTCAAACTACCTATACACCTCAATTTTATATTTATTGAGTTTTCTATTTCGCACACTAGGGCTTCTTTACCTGCCAGTAATCATTTTATACATGCACACAGACACGAATAGTTTTATAAATGAATATTTTAAGCAGAACAACACACATTTCATTTTTTATTCTGCAGTACATTTGTCTATTATTAATCATACATGAATCCCACCGTGAATGAGGACATTGGGACAGACATCGCGAGGTGTGAACATGTAATATGTTTAAAAAGAAATATTCAATGTAGAGTGGAAACTTCAGATAGAGCAGAAATGTCCCAGTTGATCTGCCTCATTAAAATGTCCTACTTGCCAATTATTAAAATCCCAGACCAGCCGTATTTAGCGGCTTTCAAGCAGTGTCCATGGTCGGACCCTGCATACATACATTATTCATCCTATTTAGTAGTGTAATGTGAAAATCAATTGCAATCTTAGCCGACATGCTTGGCTGGGTCCTGAAACAGAATTTCAAACAATCTGCTTTGTTACTCCTCTAAAACCCACAAATGCAAGAAATTAGAGGTGACCGAGAATCATGATGTTCAGTTTCAACTGAGAGAATAAAGAGCAGCAAAAACAGACATCATCCTGTAAACGTCCTTACAAATATTAAATATGAAAACACTAGTGTTAAAGGACCACTCTAGGCAACCAGACCACTTCAGCTTAATGAAGTGGTCTGGGTGCCAGGTCCTTCTAGGGTTAACCCATTTTTTTTATAAACATAGCAGTTTCAGAGAAACTGCTATGTTTATCAATGGGTTAAGCCTTCCCCCTAATCCTCTAGTGGCTGTCTTATTGACAGCCACTAGAGGCGCTTGCGTGCTTCTCGCTGTGATTTTCACAGTGAGAGCACGCAAGCGTCCATAGGAAAGCATTGTAAATGCTTTCCTATGCGACGGGCTGAATGCGCGCGCAGCTCTTGCCGCGCGTGCGCATTCAGCCCAGGAGGAGGATCGGAGGAGGAGAGAAGGAGGAGAGCTCCCCGCCCAGCGCTGGAAAAAGGTAAGTTTTAACCCCTTTCCACTTTCCAGAGCCGGGCGGGAGGGGGTCCCTGAGGGTGGGGGCACCCTCAGGGCACTATAGTGCCAGGAAAACGAGTATGTTTTCCTGGCACTATAGTGGTCCTTTAAGGATGTATTAAAGGACCACTATAGGCACCCAGTCCACTTCAGCTTAATTAAGTGGTCTGGGTGCCAGGTCCCTCTAGGATTAACCCTTTTTTTTTTTTTATAAACATATCAGTTTCAGAGAAACTGCTATGTTTATAATACGGTTAATCCAGCTTCTAAAGCCTCTAGTGGCTGTCTCATTGACAGCCGCTAGAGGCGTTTGCGTGCTTGTCACTGTGAAAATCACAGTGAGAAGACGCCAACGTCCGTAGGAAAGCATTATGAATGCTTTCCAATGAAACAGGCTGAATGCGCGCGCAGCACCTGCCACGCATGCGCATTCAGCCAAAAAGGAGGATCGGAGGCGGAGAGGAGGCGGAGAGCTCCTCGCCCGGCGCTGGAATAAAAGGTAAATTTAACCCCTTTCCTCGCCATCCAGCCCGGCGGTAGGGGGTCCCTGAGGGTGGCACTATAGTGCCAGGAAAAAAAAGAGTTTTCCTGGCACTATAGTGGTCCTTTAAACAGATACATTTACTACACTGGCACATAAAAAGCATTAAAAAAAATCAAACAACACACCAACCTAGGTTATTAAAATCAAATGATGGTCATGTCATGGTTCCTGAGTATAGTATGGGTAATGATTTTGATTTGATGTTTTACAGAGAAGACTGATCATGAAAACAAGGGTGGTAAGGCTTTAATATGGGATAGTTGGGTAAACTCAGAATGATAGACGAAGGCCTCGATTTAATATTGTTGGATAAGCTTTCCAAATGATTTAATATTTTTGGTTAAACTTTTAAAATAATTTTTTAAAAATATTAAAATAGTAAAACATTTATATCGCGCACATGCGTGCGTGCGTGCGTGCGTGTGTGTGTCAGTCAAATATAACTTTTTTTTTTTTTAATATTACACAATTATAATTATCATAATATTAAAATATTTTAAGAGTTTATCCAAAAATATGAAATAATCTGGAAAACATATCCAACAATATTCAATTGAAACCTAACTAAAGAGTACTTCATATTATATTAGTAAATATTAATTTGGCTTAAAGTGTTTATGCTCATTTGATTTGTTTTTGGCCTGATATTTTTTGTCTTTGCTCAATTCTATTTAGTTAAAAAAAAAAAAAAATTAATAAAGTTTTCCAGCTGTTTCACACACTGTTCCTATACCAGCCTCTGTCTCTCAGTACTTAGTCCCTGAGTGAAATGGAAACAGAGCTTCTGGGAGACAGAGGCTGCAGATTTGAGGAAGATGGCAGCCAAAGGCACACATGGCGAATATTACTACTACATATATGGTCGCCTGGCCGTTTTTTGGCTTTTTTTTTACTTTGTATTAAAGGACCACTATAGTACCAGGAAAACATACAGGCTGGATGGCGAGGAAAGGGTTAAATCTTACCTTTTTTCCAGCGCCGGTCGGGGAGATCTCCTCCTCCTCTTCGGCTGAATGCGCATGCACGGCAGGAGCCACGCCCTCATTCTGCCAGTCTCATAGGAAAGCATTCATAATGCTTTCCTATGGACGCTGGCGTCTTCTCACTGTGATTTTCACAGTGAGAAGCACGCAAACGCCTCTAGCGGCTGTCAAAGAGACAGCCACTAGAGGCTTTAGAGGCTGGATTAACCCATTTATAAACATAGCAGTTTCTATGAAACTGCTATGTTTATAAAAAAAATGGGTTAATCCTAGAGGGACCTGGCACCCAGACCACTTCATTAAGCTGAAGTGGTCTGGGTGCCTAGAGTGGTCCTTTAAGCTTTGTTTCACAGCAGGGGTCTAATTTATGGATCTGGAAGGGAATGGAGCGGTTGTAATATTATACAAATGTAGTTTTATTCCTCCATCTGGAAACACAGCTTATTAAAGTTAACTTTTTCTGGCTCTGCTTGTTAATCTTGGTTACATTTATGGCCTGCCGTTATTATTGGGCTTGAACCATTCGCTTCCACGGCAGTGGTGAAATATGCCGCAACTATTTTATGACAGTCACTGGAAAGGAAAGGAAAATGTGCTATTTTGTTTGATACGGATGTTGAAGTTGATGTTATGAAGAAGCAGAATGTAGCCTTTGATCTCTGGCAGGGATTCCGTTTACAGAAGCGGTTTGTGAACAGGGATACGTGGCTTTCATTGCTCCAGACCTTTGATAGATATACTAAGTAAGTAGACTTCAAAAAACAAAATTAAGATCAGGCAGAAGTAGACAGGACAAGACATATCAAAAGCCTCTAGGATGAGAAATAGGAGTAGATAAAAATATTTCCAAAGTAAGCTGTATGTTCACTTGCTATGATGTTTGCCAAAAGGGACAACAAAGCATTTTTTACCCACTGAACAACCGTGCCAGTAAAAATAAACAAATAAATAAAAAAACAAAATATGTCGGATGTCACGCTCGGAAATCTGTTGAGGAATAGAGGTCTCACCTTTGCGCTTGATTTCATGCTGGAGACTTGATGTTGGTACTTCGCCTGACGTGCATCTTCCAGCTGGGCACGAAGTTTTGCTGCCAACTCCTTAAAGGGAAAGACAGACTTTTAAAAACCAAAGGGTGAAAGGAAAATATAGATGTTTCACTTTTTGTCTTTATGTCTCTTTCTAGCATCTCCTTAACTCATTGTGCCTCTGGAATGGCAACAATAGGTTTAAAGATTATACTGTCAAGCGTACACATGCTGGCACATGTACTTCTACTCTGATCCCCATAATACACAGGCAGTCAGGTAATTTTACCACATGACAGGAGGCTTCATATTTTGCATTAACTTTCTTTAATAACTCCATATCAGCAAAAAAAAAAAAAAAAAAAAAGGTGAAACAAAGAATCAATCAGAACACAGTCAGAGTGTATATAAGGGAAAGCATATCTGCATTACTTCCTCTTTCTTTGCTGCTACATCACAAGTCAGGTCAGAGTACTTGTTCTAAAACTGTACTTATTGTATGTGATTACAATTTTCCTTTCCTCTGGGGGTGACAGGGGCCTATCCTTTATCTCCACCTCTCTAGGGGGGCTGTTTTTATATGATTGGGGCTCTGTCCCTGCTCTCCCAAGGCCCTCTCTTCCCTGAAGCAGCTTATTCCCCCGGGCTTTTTACACCATGCGAGACCCGCGGCAGCCATCTTGCTGGGGGTGTTAGTCGTGGATTTTACTCCCATCACGAAGAGGCTCACTGTGTTTTTGAGTTTTCCAGTCCAGCTGTGCAGTGCATATGGTCAGGGACCTGGTCAGGTTGGTGTAATACCCCTGGAGAGTGGGACTGCCAGTCAGGTGCACCCTATTATTCTGGCAAGGGGTGAGTCCCCATTTGCTGTTGAACAGAATCTGTATTTACAGTTCAGATTTTCTTGGGTGAGCCCATTTGATCATAACAAGAGTCTGCTTATTACCACACGCCATTAGGCTGTGAGTGAAGGCCCACAGCCTGTTTACGTCTCTCCCGACCAGTCCCTATACCTCTCAAACCTGTGCCTGTTAGAAGTAGTATTTGTACCCATTTAAGCCTATCATGGAAGACACCCAGAACCCCATGGATCTCCAGGCTATGATTAACGTGGCGGTGGCCGCCTCTCTGGAAAAAGTTATGTCCAAAGTATTCCCAACAGCCTCTGACCCTGTCAAGCCAGCCCCAAAACGCTCCCAAATCAGAGTCGACTCAGATGAGTTGGATGACTCCTCCAGAGAGCGAGCACACCCGGCAAAATGCCATTGGAAGGGCGAGGGATCCAGGAAGGTCCCCGGTAAGGGTAAAACACCCCTCAAGCGCAGTAAGGGCCCAACAATGACCGCCCCTTCTCCTATTCCAGATGATTTCTCGGACATGGAAAGAGAAGTGCCCCACTCCCTCTCCGTTGTGGACGAGTGGTGGGCAGAGGTCTCAGACTCCGACGCCGGCGATTGGTGCTCCAACACCTACGTCGGGGAGACATTTCTGGGTGAGACATCCACCGGAAGGACCAGGAGGTTTTCCTGGACACTACGGGGCAGCGGATGTTCGACCCCAGGTATATCAGGCATCCCTGCTCAGGGGAGTGGACTCCATCAGAACACCTCCTTAAGTTTATGCACTTTTGGAGTCGGAAGCACCTAGACAAAAGCGTCCACAAGAGGATGAGGGCCGAATGCCCCAGACCATCGTTGCCTGATAAAGTGGCATTTATGCCTGAGTTTGACCAGCTCATGCTGTCATTTATGACACGTGGAGGTCCAAAAAAAAAAAAAAAAATTGTTCCTTTTGTAGCAGCACAAGGTGAGTTACTTCATTAATCAATTGATGCAGCTTGAGGAACCTACTCTGTCAGTGCAGCAGAAATGCTTCTGATAGATGTCAGGAAGACAGCCACCAAAGGTGGACTTAACCATGAAATGTTAACATTACAAAACAACAGAACCACTGCACTCAGACCACGTCATTGAGATGAAATCGTTTGAATTACTTTAGTGTCCCTTTAAGCACAGGTGCTCTCGGTGGAATTCATATTCCAGAATTACTTGAATAACATACGTAAAAATGTCTTAGCAGTGAACATTTTCACTTTTTTCCCACCATCACACGCACAGCATTTCCAGATTTCAACACAATCTGGTGACTACATCATGCCACAGAAAGTTTACCATTCGTGCATACAAACGTAAATCAAATCACGTGATCTATTTGAAGTGAGCAGCCAAGTGCAAGATTCAATCAAACAGTTAAATAACTTTAATTGGACAGAACGTTCCATGTATCTCATGTGTAATCAATAAACTTTCATTTAAAGTGCCAACATTTTTTACAGTATACTTTGGTTTTGTTTTTATATATGCATCTAATACATTTCAGTATATTCAAATAAAATAGCAAATCGGACTAATATCTACCTGGCGTGATACGTTCCAGTTAATATATAGCAAACATTCCAACCATACAAACCATGTTTATCACCAACAATGTGCTTAGCTACAACTGGGTTTTATTTAACATACATAATTGCTTAAATAAGTCAACATATATATTTAAAATATTGTTGTAAGCAATTAAATAATCCAATAAAAAAGATTAAGTAATTATCTCATCATTTCCCTTTAAAATATTATACAAATTATGGACAAATTGTTACAAAACATATCAGAGCATATTGTACGTACCATATTTCCCAATAGTTCAGCCTTCACAATTTTGGCTCCCAATTTGTTCATTTCTTCTTCACTGAGAATCTGGATGGGAGGTTTAGTATCTGGGCTGAGGAACAGAGTAAAGTCAAAACAGATTAAATCAACTTGTTCCCACTGGCTATGTTCATATCATATGAATATCATAGGAATATGTTAATAGTTCCAATAAAAAAGGAGGTGGTGAAAGAGGTGGTTTTTATTCAGTCATGACAGAGAGGCAACATTTCGACACACTAGGTGTCTTTCTCAAGCCGTCAAGTTAATAATTCCGTTATATTTGACTCAAAATATCGGTCTTACAATTTTGTGTGATTCCCAGACTCCCTGTTCTCTACCATACTTGCAGTTGAGGAATACAATACAGATAGAAATACAAACACTTGTTGGGTCTTAAGTTTGGCTGCCAGGCTGGTAAAATTCAGGGTTGTACTCACTAAAGAGCGAATTGTCAGGAAATCAAAGTGTATCTAAAATTTTAGGTCAAAATACCCGATTTGGAAATCCTAGCTCATAATACAAGAAATAGGAAGAACCTAATGATGGCATCCTCTGGTAGCCAAGGACATGTATATCCTTGAGCTGGGCTGAGATTTCAACTACATGTTTGACAGTGTTGCATCACTTTGTATACTATAGATAGGGTAAAATTTAAGTTTATTAGCCAAGTTTATCTGGCTAGCCTAGCTTAGCTAGTCAACAAATGTGATGCAAAGGATACGGTTCCAATAGCCGTCCAAAGAGAAATACCAGGCAACAATAAATTGAATTCCTGGGCCATAGATGATAGTCTAAGAAAAGGGAGGTCTTTGGAAAACAATAGGCTTTTAGACTCCTTACAATACAGAGCAAAACCTAGGTCAGAGGGAGAGTCAAGACTCAACTTCAACCTTCTACATTACTTGCACTAAGTTATGCTATACCTGATATCTTCTACCCTACTTATTACTGAATCAGTTAACCCTATTTTGCTGCAGTGTTAAATGAATTCTGCCGCTTTGTGCTACAATGTGCTACAATGTAATTGCATGACCCACCATTGTGACATGCTAAAAGAACTAAACTGTCTGTCGCTGGAATCCAGACGCACCCTTCATCTTTCCAGCCTTGTGTTTAAGAGCTTTTCTGTGAAGCTCCCACCCTTCCCCAGCTGTTCCCACTTCCTATAAATAAAATCCTGATACTGGATCGGTGGTTAGTCTACCTCAATACAAAAAGAAAGCGCCTCGATCCTCATTTTCCTACAGAGCACTGCCATAATGGAACGACCTCCCGCACACTTTCAAATCTTCCCCAGCCTAAAATCCTTTAAGAGATCCCTCATTACATATCTCAAAACAGAATGCATCTGTCATGGTTGATTATATATTTCTTACCTGCTCTATGTTAATTTTTGTATATATTGTGTATTAATATTGTTTTTGTATTTCATTGTTTTCCTGGAACTAGAGCTCCCTATAGTGCCCTCTTGGCCCCTATCCCTATCATGGTGCAGAAGGAGGTTAAAAACCCCTTTTGTTACTTACCTTGTTCCAGTCCAGATGTCCCTCGGCCCTGGCTCAGAGTCTATCTTCGCTCCTCCAATGGCCGCGCTCACATTAGAACAGCCCCATAGGAAAGCATTAAGCAAAGATTTCCTACTGGGTTTCGGGTAACACTTGATTTATTTATGTCCAGCTTCAGTTAGGCGATCACAAGTTGTCTAACGACTCGGAAATCCCTCTAGTGATTGTCTGGTAGCTGGTGAATAAAATGAGTAATCTCTCGTGGGTTGAGGCACTATCCTCCAACAGTCAAAGAGCTGAGTTTGGTCTAGAAGGGATACAAACTATTTACGTGTAGGGGCAGAGTAAGTGAGGACGTAGAGGATGAATCAATAGACTTATCCAAAGTAACATTACAGTCTCCCCCAAGTATAAGGATACCTTAAGCAAACATATATAATTTACGTATAGCAGTAGGTATTCACAGTTATGTAAAGTAAGAGAAGAATCTGTGCACAAATGTGTTTCCTGGATATAAATTACTTGCGCCCTCAGGTATTGGAGCAGCTATGGAGCGCTTCTCGTGGGTTTTCAAAACCTTCACATTAAAGATTACCCCTCGGAGATTGGGCATGGTCAAGCCATGGTAAGAACAAATATATGGTGGCATACAAGCAAATAGTGAATGAGCAAAAAATTTAAAGAACCCAAAAACTATGTACAGAAACAACATACAACATGTGGTTATTATCAAATGTATAATGATTAATGTTTAAAGAATGGTCAGTGTTGATCCTAACATGGGTAGCAACCCACTTCGGGTCTTAAACAATTACACTGCATTAGACATGGGGAGGGAGGAGGAATGTAAGAGAGGAAGGTGAATAATTAAGTGCTTCTTATCCTGTGTCAAAACAGGTCATGCATCCCATGAATAAGTGGAGAAAAAAGAAAGGGCAAATAAACATGTGAAAAAGTGTAAATATGGATATGATTAGGGACTCAAAGTATTTACAGTGGCTAGTATGACAGTTATAAAGAATCAACAAAATAAGTATTCAGCATCAGTGCATATGGGAGAATTTTTTGGTCAATGGCCTTCGGCCCTCAACACAACCTAGACATGGCCTGCACAAACTGTGGCCCCCCCAGATGTTTTGAACTACAACTCCCATGATCTATCAGTCATGACTCCCTGGAGATCTGTTTTATATTCAAAAAAACATGGGGCAGATTTGGTGTCCACTCGCCTCTTTTTTTGGTAGTTGTTGCCAATTTTGTCTCTGGGGTAGCGGAGTTGTGGGAGCATTGAAGGATATTAGATACTTATCCATGCTGGGAGTTTCTGGTAGTTGTGGAGTTTTAACATTGTAAAATATGGCGATTGAATTATCCTTGCCTTTGTGGTTGACAAATAAAGTGAATAGGAAGCCTTATCCATATTGGATGTTAAGGTTCCGAAGGTGTTCTGTGATGGTTTTAAAGTCCGTCTTGTCTGCAAAGTGTGCCAAAATAAATTCGGAAACACTTGCAGTGTCCAGTAAACAGTGTCAAATCTCTTTTTTTAATAGATTAATAATGTAGCCTGCAAATGGCATTCCTAGGGGCATCTTTAATATATACATTTAGGTATAAAAGACACCTTGGGTGTCCGTGGGTCTCCCCATAATCAGGTTAAACAGTTATTGCAGAACCGTATGCAAGACTATTCTCAATCCATCCACCTCAGGTAATCCTCTTAGTTTAAGTTGTTACATCATCAACAAAAGACCTGTGGTTATTACTGAGCATAGTAGCTTGGTCCTCTAATGTGTTGGTAAGTTCTTGTACCAATAGGTCTCTCTATCATCTTAGCGTAAGTTCTTGTACCAATAGGTTTCTATTATCTTAGCGTTCACCCACACGGTCCCCAATATAGCAGATATCCACTCAAATGCCCTCCAACTTTTGTTGGAATGTGGCCTTCAATTTCCCCAGAATGTCTTCTGGGTCTCCCTTGGAGGGGAGATTCTTGAGTATTTGTCATAACTCTGCGTCCTTCGATGACAAGTAGCCATCTGAAGGCGTCGGGTTTGGAAACATGGACCCCTCATGGTAAGTGTGGGCGCTGTGATGTGTAATCGAATACATCAGAGCATTCAGCCAAATCTCCGAAATATTTTGTAAGAACTCTGAATTTTTCAACTGGGTTTCTTCCAGATCAAATCTGTGATTTGTTAAACGTCCATTGGTTTATCATCTGGGTGGTTTTGCTCTCTTAATAGCAGGATTTCGTCCTGTTCAACATAGAGCTCTTCTAGTTAGTTTCCATACAGCTCGGTGGATGGCCATAACCCCCCCCTCCCCCTGTTTCATATTAATCGTTATCGCACCGCCAATTTATATTTGTAGTGTGTATAACGTTGTCTATGCGTATTGTTAAAGGGGCATACATTGGTGTAAGAGCTGCTAAATTTTATTTCACTGAAAGCCAACATATACACTTTTTTTGTAACATTTTATGTTCCATTTACAAACAAGAAAATGGTAAGAGTTATACAACGCAAATATAAAAGTTGTTCCATGTACCCATTCAGAGAGGATCATTATCCGGCCGCAGCAATGTATAAAGAAGCATTTGGCTATAATATAAGAACATTTTAACTGTACCCACTTGGCGCACATGGAGAAGAAAAGATAAAAACTAATAGATTTGCCCAGCTGAGCTGCAGGAAACTGAATTTGAGAAACCGCTCCATTTTGTAGGAAAAAATAAAAAAATATATTTTCTCCCTGTTGGTTTCTTGAATTTCAGCTTGAAAAACTGTGAGAAGCAGCAGGTGGCTATCAATTAAGAAAGCTTTCAGCTTTATCCAGCCTGTATATTGTTTTCTTAACCTATTCAGAACATGGCAGGGGTTTTTAAACTAGACTTTCTCGTGCCCCGGTGCTAGGCCAGGCACTGCTACTAGAAGTACTTATTATTATTATTCAGCAACAATAAGTAACATTTTACCAGGTAAATGGTTGTGGGTCTATAAGACTTGAATGATGCAGAGATATACGGTATTCTGAATATACTATTACTGACATACATATACTTAGCGCTATATATTACATTTCATTTTGTGAGGCCTGTAGACATAATGATAGTAACTAAACCTTGTCAAGGCAAAGAAAGGGGAAAAAACAGTTGTGTGAAAAAGGTCCTGTTCAGCACGCAAAATTATTTTTAATTTTTATAAATTTATACATAATATAATAAGTATGCACACATACATAAATGCACAGACATATAGGGGACTCCGAATAAACACACTATTGCCTGGCCACTCCAGATTTCGGGATCCTGTCCCACCATCCCACTTCAGTACCTTGGTGTATCTGGGGACACCACGGCACTGTCCCTAAGCAGCACTCACTAGATGCTCTCTTGCTGTGCAGCAAGCACTAGGACCATGCAGGAACCATTTCAGCAAAGCTGCATTGTCCTGAAGGCTGGGGTCTGGTTTTCTGTCAAAATGACATACCAGGCAGATTTCCATAACCCATGTGACATCTGGTGACGGAGATCAGTTGCCCTCAGTGCTGCACATAGTTGCTAGTACTCCGGAGGGGAATGGGAACCTGACGGAGGCTGTGAGCATGCGTGAGTTTCCCAATGATGCGTCTTCAGCTGGATTGGGAACTCCTCCTCAGCAAGGTCCTGGAAGGTAAGTAAAGCTAGTTTTACACTTACATTACAGTTAGTGCATTCATGAAGCACAGGAACACAGGACATTTAGGGTTAATATCCATGTTAAAATTTGGGTGCAGCACTGTGAACAGCTGGTCCCCGTCACCGGATGTCACACGGAGTATGTAAATCTGACAGGGTATGGAGTTCTGACAGAACACCAGCCAAACAGCTTTTCAGTGAGCGGGTTCAAATGTTCCCGGCCAGGCCAGTCCCTTATATTCTTTGCATTGAATGTGAGCATCATCACTGGTAATGCCCTCTATGGGCCATGCGCACTAATCCTAATTTTTTGGGTGGTATGCGTATTTACCAGGACTTGTGGAAGAGATTTTATTAATCAACTAAAATGTTGATGTGTGAACAGGAACAGCTTACCTACAGGCATTTACTATTTTTAATTAACTGGTTTATCTTTGATAAAGTTCAGAGTCCGACACAACTTAAAAGTCTACTCTATATCTAGTGAGTGACTTTTCCATTTCACTCTATCTCTACTACACATTATTGTTTCACAAGTTATATTAGACAAAGATCTTGTATCTGGTAACCTTTTCTACTCTGACACGCTTCCTTGTAACCACTAGATTGTAAGCTTTAAAGGACCACTATAGTGCCAGGAAAACAAACTTGTTTTCCTGGCACTATAGGGTCTTTGGGTCCCCCCCACCCTCAGGGTCCCTCTCCCGCCGAGCTGAAGGGGGAGGAAGGGGTTAAATTCTTACCTTTCTCCAGCGCCGTACTCCGGCGGCGCTGGGGACTCTCCTCCCTCTTCCGACGTCATCCGCCGCATGCGCGCATTCAATCAATCAGTCCATAGGAAAGCATTACTCAATGCTTTCCTATGGACGCTGGCGTCTTCTCACTGTGAAAATCACAGTGAGAAGCGCGGAAGCGCCACTAGCGGCTGTCAATGAGACAGCCACTAGAGGCTGGATTAACCCTAAAGTAAACATAGCATTTTCTCTGAAACTGCTATATTTACAGCTGCAGGGTTATCCCTAGATGGACCTGGCACCCAGACCACTTCATTAAGCGGAGGTGGTCTGGGTGCCTATAGTGGTCCTTTAATGTGTTTTCAGTGTTATTTACACATGGAAATATTCTATTTAGAATATGATAGTGCTATACAGATGACATGAATAATAATACCAAGTTAGAAAAATGAGATGGGAATGATTAATCACATACATCTGCAAAATTAAAACCATCAAAATACTATACACTTAACGGAATTTGGCCAGCGGCCACCATGAAAGACAAGGATTTTATATGAAGGATTTGGCAACAACTAACAAAGTCAGTGAAGGGCAAATAAGAGAGATGATTTAAGAATAGAGAATAAACTTCTCAACAATAATAGATCAGCATAAGTAAATGAAAGAAATTACACTAAGATGTAACTACGTGTTTGCCCAACATGTCGCAAGATGCAGGATGATTGTATACCTCCCAACTACAGCTTCCTGTGAATCGGGACATCGGTGGGAGGGAAGTAAATGGGCGGGCCAGTGACGTGATTACATCACTAGCTCCACCCCAAAAGGGTGGGTCTGCAAATGAAGGGGGCGGGTATGCCCAAGTTAATGACAGGTCAATCTGGCATAAACACATGACAGGCAGCATGTCATTTATGCATGCCGGCCCACTGGGGCAGAACACTGTTTCAGTGCTCCCTGCAAGGTCTTAGTGCCCTAATCAAAGCGAGAGCACATCTATTGATGCGCTTGAGCTATGATTGTTGGGGACAGTTCTCTGGTGTCCCAAAAAAGCAGGACACCAGGGAATTAAGGCGGGATGGGGGGGAAAAAGGGCATAGGACCCTAAAATTGTGACTGTCCAGTTGAATTTGGGACAGTTGATAGGCATGTGATTGGAGAGGTGAGGACGCAATAAAAATGCTTCCTTAAAATCTAATTATCAATCAGCTTTAATTGAACTTCTGCTGGCTGTTTTTAAACATTGCCTGTCACAAGTTTAAAGCTCTTCGTTAAAAGGCCAGTTTACACACCATAACCACTACAGCCCATTTTGAATGGTTTGACCCTTACGTGGGTCCACCAGGAGTCTCCATTTCTAAGATATTTAAAGCTGAAGCCTCAATAGAATAACATTTTGCCACACTATTTAAAAGAAAGGAGTTGCCTGCGAACATCAAATTTCATCCAAACATGGCAGAATTGATGTTGTAGAAGAAACCTCTGAATTAGTGATATCAGAATTAGTGGACAGATCAAAAGCACCCATGGAACCCAAGTAAATGACAAGCTGTTTGAACATACCAATGGATTGTGGCTACAGACTTCTGGCACCATAATGACTACAGGGGACTGTAGTGGTTATGGTTCTTAAACTTTCCATTTAAAAGCTTTAATAAGGAATTTAAAATAAACAAATCTTTATGTACATGTTTTAATTACAAAACAGAATCATGAAGACAACCTACAATATTTAGTGATTTATTGTTTGCTAGATCTTTTAAATAGAAAATGTAACTTTAAGGTAAGACTTTAATTACCTTGGCAGTGGCTTGTCTACAGATGAGAGAGAATCTTTTGCACCGATACACTCACTGCCCATTTCTTCTACAGCTCTCATTTCCTTGACATGACTGTCTTCAATTTGGAATTGGTGCTTTTCATCACCAAGTCCTTTGGATGATGTTCTCCGCCAAGATGGGTCAGGTTCATCAGGTTTTAGGAAAGTGATTCTAGAAGAGGTTGGTGGTGCTACAAGAGACCGATGGATTTTTTTGTCATCATCTTCTGAGGGTTTTAAGAACTTGTGTTTTAAAGGATTCCTATCTTTTTTCGTATCAGCATATTCTCCCACGGGGCTATCTGTGTATCGTCCACGTTCCAGTTCACTGCTGGTTTTATCAGATTCTCGTCTTTCCCATTTTGGTTTGTCTGCATGGTGTTCTCTACGTTCTCTGTGAGTATATTTATCATGCTTCTGGGAAGTGGTATGACGATCTTCTTTTCTATAATCATCCGGTCTTACAAATTTTCGGGATTCCGTTTCAGGATACTTTCTCCACCTGTCTCTCCTACTGCCATAGTCTTCAGATGAATTCTGCATTGCAGTTTTTTCAGCAGCATCCAGTTTATTTTGGAAGATCTCCATAGACTGAAAATATAAAATGGAGATCATGAAAGAATCCAGGCAAGTTCTAAGAAGGAATAAATGGATTCAATGTTTTTATTTCCCATTATTAGAGAGACTTGTGTCAGCACAGCAGGGATCTACAGGTTGATGTCAAAGAGTCATTAAAAATGGGATAAAAAAAAAACAAACAAAAAAAAAACATGGGTTGCATAAGGGCTGAAGTCACATACAGGATTATTTACTAAAGTGAGAATTCAAGGTTAAGTCAAGGTGAATTTCAAGATTAAGGTCAGAGTAGCTGAATGCAAACAATAGCTGATTTAAAGAATTTTGCAGTGTGACTATTTTGACCTTAAAATTGAAATTCACTTTGACCACACCCTGAATTCTCACTTTCGTGAATAATCCTGATAGTTGGAATATCCCACCAGGAAAAGTGTAGTATTTTGTGCTCATATTCTTAAAGGACCACTATAGGCACCCAGACCACTTCAGCTTAATGAGACACTTCATTATCTACACTTCAGCTTAATGAAGTGGTCTGGGTGCCTGTTCCAGCTAGGGTTAACCCTTTTTTTTTTTTATATAAACATAGTTTCAGAGAAACTGCTATGTTTATAAATAGGTTAATCCAGCCTCTAGTGGCTGACTCTTGACAGCCGCTAGAGGCGCTTGCGTGTGTAGCGGATGGCACTGGGCTGTCCTGAGAAATTACATGTATTTGAATGCATTCGTGTAAAATAAGTTCTATGTGTTAAATATATTGTATTCGTCTGAATGTTAGGTAGTTTCATTCCCTTAGTTTGTTCGAATGAAACTACCGAACAGTCAAACCTCCCCTGTGTGAAGTGTGCCTGCAATTACCCGTTGCAACATTGTTGCGAACGGGTAATTGACAAGTTGAGTAGCCGTCCTTTGTTCTCGGGGGTGGCCGCCATTCGAGAAACGAACACGTGGCGGCGGCCTTTTTAAAACTCCCGAACATCGGTGTTTTGCCGTCGAGTGTCTGGAACTCAAATCGGACACTCGACTAGGCGAACACCGCTGAAACCTCCACAAGCCCGGTCCGTTCGGTTCCAAACTACCGAACGTCCCCTCGTTCGGTAGATAGAAACAACCGAACGAGGGGATTCAGGCGAACCCTCCCTAATCTCTGTAGCTAGAGGCTTTCGTGTCGTTTATTCCCTGACTCCCTCCATGAATTTTATTCCCTTTATTCCCTCCATGAATTTCCCGAACCCCTGGTCTGATCTGGGTGATTTTTGGATATGTTGTTCACCCAGATCAGGTCTACCAGGGGATGTATAATTTAACGTAAGTTTAGGGTTACATCCAGAAACGGGGGGGAATTGGTGTGCTGGATAAGGGGATTATGATGCAGGCTGAGGGGAGGAGATGTGTGGGAGGTTACCAGAGCAGGATTGGCTACTGTACAAATTAATGAAAATCCCTCCCTTGCATGAGAGCAGGCTTTAAAAGGCCACTGTCTGAATAAATCTTTAGTTCTGCTCATGAAACTGTGTGTCATCCAGTTATTGGGATTGCTGTTGGGATACTGCTGTGTTATTTTGCCTGCTGGATACTTTACCCTATGGATTTATAATTGCTTGTTCCTGAACCTCCCTGGGATCCAAAGTGGAGATAGGCTGTGTAATACCAGCTCTCCGCTACAGCGTGCTTCTCACTGTGAAAATCAGAGTGAGAAGACACAAGCGTCCATAGGAAAGCATTATGAATGCTTTCCTATGAGACTGGCTGAATGCGCACGCAGCTCTTGCCGCGCATGCGCATTCAGCCGAAGAGGAGGAGAGGAGGCGGAGAGCTCCCCGCCCGGCGCTGGAGAAAGAGGTAAGTTTAACCCCTTCCTCTCCATCCAGCCTGGCGGGAGGGGGCCCCTAAGGGTGGAGGCACCCTCAGGGCACTATAGTGCCAGGAAAACGAGTATGTTATCCTGGCACTATAGTGGTCCTTTAACAAACTCATGTGAGGTCACACATTAGCCAGGTGTACTAGTTTGCAGACAATAGGACATGGAGAAAAGGGTAAGAATACACACACAAAAGCATAACTTGCTTTAAAAATAGCAGCATTTCTGGTTCTCACTATAGTGGCAGTTTAGCCCCTACTATGATGAACAGTCCATGTAGAACAAACCCAGTGGTTTGTGGGATGGGGACTTGGTGAATTTTCCAATCTTTTTTTGCATGCTACATGAAAAAGGTTACCCTTTAGCTTGTTGCCCTAAGCAGCTACTAGTTTATCCCTATAGAAAAGCCATCTTTAAAGCAAAACTCCAGACCCATAAAGCACTTTAGCTTGCTGAAAAGCTTAATGTGTGGACAGTGTGTCCTATTTTTTACAATTAACACTTTTATAAATTAACCTGTTACACACCCCTTGGCTTTCAAGCAGACAACAGGTCCTGTTTATTCCTGGTTGTTTTGCTCAGTGAAACTAAACTCAAGAGGCAGCAATTGCCCAGAGCACTTGCTTTGCAAAGACTTCTCATAAAGCTTCATTGGGAAGTCTGTGATTGGACAGCCACAGATAGTCTGGGCTGCTTTAGAAGGTTTGCAAAAACAGCAGACAAGAGAACTGCAGGCTTTGTAAGAAGTTTTTACATATAACCCCAGTGAAAAGATGTATAATTAAAGGCGTGTAAGTTTTCATTTACTACTAAACAGTGATTTGTACTTATTTTGTATTTGGGCAATGGAGTGTTCCTTTAAATAGATCTATGTACTAAGGCAAAGCTCTATCTAAATGACCCAGGTGATTAGGACAGACAGTTTTTGAGTGTATTTTGTTTTTCTTTTCTAAAAATAAAATATATATATATATATATATATACACACACACACACACACACACACACACACACACACACACACATACGAAAAAAAAAACTACAAGGGAATGTGTAAATAAAGAAATACCAGATACTCAATGTGTGGATTTACAAAAACCCATTTATCAGACTAGATCAGAAAGAAATGTGATTATCTACACGTGAAGCACCTTTCTCTAGAATGTTTCTTGATGTAGAGCAAAACAAATTGTACTAATTCACTTTTACCCCATATCTTTCAGCTACAATATCTTCGAAGTTTCTGTTTTGTCGTTCAGCCTGCTCCTTCATTCTTTGATACGATTTCCTTAACCAACTTAAGCCTCCGTCTTCAACATGAACAGCTGGAAAAGTAGAGACAAAAATTACTGTGCTGTCAGATAGAAAAAAAACAAAACAGCATCACATATACAGCAAGTCCATGAAGCATTTATCATAAACTTTATGTATTTCTGTCTTTACAAATAGCCTGCTGTTTATATCATCATATCTCATTTTAAAAACTCCCTATACCTTCCATTCATTTTTTTATCTGTTCAGCAAAACTGATTTATCGGTGACCACACAAACACACCATAGACACAACAATACAATCACAGCAAAATACCTGGATCTGTCTCTGTTGCTTCTGGTTCTCATACAAAAATGGGTTTTCTTTCAAAATCCATTTACAGATCCTACTTGCCCATTTGCAGATTCTCATGGATGACATTATTAAGAAGCCAGTGATGTCTATTTACTAGATATCAGAAAGTTACACTATTCTCGATAACCCACAGAAATAGGCAAGATACAGAGGGCGCTCATCCGTGCTTTAATCATATTCCATCACTCGAACCGGGTACAATCTGTTATCATAACTAATAAATGAATGCAATTTCAAGGTTTTTGCAAAAGGACTATTAAATTATTATAACATGCATATTACTCTCTGAGAAGGCTAGTTACTGAATATGCAAAAGCCCAAAATGTTTTAAATGTTAAAATAATCCTTCTGATTTTTATCATTGCTTTTGAGGTTGTCTTCAAATTCATTTCATTTTAGGACACTTATTTGCAAATATGCAATATTTCACTGCCACCTCTCTGGCCAAGCCTTCCACCCATAATACATTCTTAGAAGGGCAGGTTATGTACCACAACAACTAAATACCATTGGTTTTGTTATGGTGCAAGTAGGTTCAAACTATTTTCTAGTAGTCTGACTTATACCAGGGTTCTCCGAGACATGTACAACCTGAACCCCATGCATTAGCAATATCAATTTCATCCACGTTTTGACCACAGTGATAGGCTGTGCCCAGATAACCTTGCCTGTTGACATCACAAGCATATATCTCCCAACATTTCAAATGGACCAAGAGGGACACTTTAATTTTAGGCCCTGGCCACACATACCCCACTCAAATCCTTGAGAAATGTTAAGTGATTTACTAATAACAATTTAACTTAAATGCAATTTACAACAAAAGCAATGTATCTTATTTACACAGAATGATTTTTGAACGCATTCACTGTAGTTTAAAGACACATTACTGTGAATATTAGTGCTGTCAAGCTCTGTAATACACTCAGGCACACCACTGATTTCAAGATCCTAGAAAATAGGGAGAGACGTATTGAAAAAAGGGACACACACACACACACACACACACAGCTAGCAGCGTATTGTATATATTTACAAATATAGCCTAGTGAGTCTAGTATATACAGTACATACTCCCTCTCTGAACCAATTTTGATATTTCAGAATGTTAAAGGACCACTCTAGGCACCCAGACCACTTCAGCTTAATGAAGTGGTCTGGGTGCCAGGTCCAGCTAGGGTTAGCCCATTTTTTCATAAACATAGCAGTTTCAGAGAAATTGCTATGTTTATGAATGGGTTAAGCCTTCCCCCTAATCCTCTAGTGGCTGTCTCATTGACAGCCACTAGAGGCGCTTGCGTGCTTCTCCCTGTGATTTTCACAGTGAGAGCACGCCAGCGTCCATAGGAAAGCATTATGAATGCTTTCCTATGTGACCGGCTGAATGCGCGCGCAGCTCTTGCCGCGCGTGCGCATTCAGCCACATGGGAGGAGAAGAGGAGGATCGGAGGAGGAGAGCTCTCCGCCCAGCGCTGGGAAAAGGTAAGTTTTTACCCCTTTCCCCCTTCCAGAGCCGGGTGGGAGGGGGTCCCTGAGGGTGGGGGCACCCTCAGGGCACTATAGTGCCAGGAAAACGAGTATGTTTTCCTGGCACTATAGTGGTCCTTTAATTTTGCCAAACAGTAGGTGTCACAATAAAATACCTCCCTGAAAACCATGCAATTCTTCAGACAGTTATTCAAGCTAAACGTACTCGAATTAAAATAATTTTAATCTGCCTGCACTATTATTTTAAAAGGATTTATGAAAACATGTTTTAGGCGACAGTGCCACTTTAAATATGCAAATAGTGCTAACAAACAAATACATAACAGTCAATCCAAGAACGCTTTACACATTGCATTGAAACCCTCAAACTAGTCTGCAGAGCTACTCTTCTCTCCCTCTTCGGGAAATGAGGTACAGGTCGAACTGAGCGACAGATACAACAACACCAGGCTTTTACATGGGAAAAAGACACCGGATCTTTTCTGCAGATAGAATAAATCCCTAGAAGCCGATATGGCAGAGAAATATTGCATTAGAACAAAAGATATCTGGCACATGGTTTGATACAGCAGGTGAAACTGCTTGAATAAATCAGACAGAACTAATTGTCCAATAGTCTGTAATGGCCACACAATAACCACCATGTATGCATTTGTTTGAAATTTAAAGAGGAACTGTCCATTCTCTGGAAAATATTGAATGAAACCTTGCAAATTGCCCCGAATTGTTTGCGTTTAAATTTATATGAAATATTTAGCAAAATGACATGACAATCCAGCTCAGTCAAGGCACAGCCATGGCACTTATTGCTATGAGATGCAGAAACAGAAACATTGTTGCATTTGTCCTCTTTGCCTAGGTTTCATCTATGCTGACTGGCAGGTGCAAAGTAAGAGCTTATATGAATGATTCACAGGGAGCCAAGATGGAAGCCGCCAGGTATAAGATTAAAAGATGGACATTTAAATGTGTTTATCAGAAATATATATTTGCTAAATACATGGAATGAGTAAATCGAATATTAAAAGTCACGGGAAGTGTAAGGTCCCATCTTCCCCTGTTATGGAAGGAAAAAAAATAAAAATCATAACTCCACTGCACCATGCAGAACACTATAATCACTACGCAGAAGTCTGCATATTGTTGTGCTCTGTAATAAAGTTCTCCAGTGACCGAGCTTACATAATATGGACCGCAGCTAGCCTTCTTCACCTCTAAATATTCCTCTTTCTAGACGTGTAAAGCCCTGCAGAATATGTTGGCGCTATATAAATGCCAATAATAATCTAATATTCATTGCGTGATAAATGTTTATCTAGAAACACTTTACTGTGATTATACAGGAGATTCAGGCATAATAGACACACACAGACAGTTCTAGGAGTTCCAAGAGTTGTACATGTCCTAGTCCTACTAAGCCTGGCACTGCATGTAACTGAAGACTATTATAATGCTCAGTCAGCCATCTAACTGGGGAAAGGTAAATCACAAACTGCGGCTGTGCAGCACTTACCCATCCCTATTCTACCGCCTTTTAAGAAAACACAACTACAGCAGGACTCTTTTAATCATATTCACAATTATAAAAGCAAAGCAAATTGCTAAACTCCAGTTCCAATGCTAAGTGTTCTGGAGTAAGACAAGAATGAAATATGTAAGAATCGATCAATTTCCTGTGCCATTTATAAAACGAAATGAAAATAGTCAATATGCATTTAAACTTTGTACAAATCTACACACAACTAAAATAGGAAATTTTTAGGGTAATTCAGAGTACAAGAGTTCATTTATAAAAACGAAAAAAGGGAAAAAGAGCTAAATAATGCTGTAAATGAATGACCCAAGTAGCATAATACATCCATCATGTCCACACTTCCAGTGGCATAATAAATAATAATATGATGGCATTCCAAAGTCCAACAGCCATATTGCTTTCTTCTTTTGCCATTCTTTAACATACCCCACTAGAGATGTTCTGCTAATCGCATGTAAGGAACCTTTCGCTCACAGAGACAAAACAATATCATCCGTGCTAATGGCAATATCACCAATTAAAACACATTAACCCAAAAATAAAGAATATTAAAATAAATACTTACTATAAATTATCTCAAATAAATTACAGCGATCCTGTTTTCTCTTCTCAGTACATTATAGGTGAGCATGCTTTGAAAATTTGCAATGTACCAAGATACCATGATCTAAAACCCAAATCAAAAATCACAAGCGGCTTAAAATATTACATATGTTCTAATTATGATTGTCACAGAAGGACTGCAGTTTGGCATTTGCTAACTGTGACAGCCAATCTGATTTTCTCGATGTAGAACAGTGTTTGTGAATGGTCACTCCCTCCCAATCAGTGGGCGCTTTCAACTAAGATTTTAAAAATTGATCAGATTAAAAGCCAGGTGTGCTGCTGTTTGGGAGAGTAGAAATTGTTTAGCACCATATGAAGACCCTTATCTGTACTAAAAAGTGATTTTACCTTTTTTTACTAAGGCCACATCGCCCTCTTCTGGTGGAAGTCCCTGACCACCGTCCTTCCAGAAAGGGTTTAATTCCCTTGCTTGCAATTTTTCCTGAAACACAGATAATGATGTCAGTAATGTACTATTACAAAGTCAAATGAAAGTCAACACATATTAGTTTTAAATATTCATATATAGTATTCGTTTGTTATCTGCTTTAAAATAACAAACATTATTTTTTTCACATAGACTAACCACTCTTTGAAATGCAGTTTAGAATGCAGACATCCTAAAAAAAAATAAAACAGACTTTTATTTGTTCAAAATAATATATATAAAATAAGGGAGGTCCAGAATTTATTTGTTAAAGGGTCACTAGAAGAACCATAACTTCTCTGCATCCTGCTCCTCGAATCCCTGTCCAAATGGTCTAACTACAGTGATTTGAAAGAATCTCTCCAAGTAGACTGCCCCCACGACTCCCCACCGCCATAAGAGAAATGGTAGTTCCTTCTATGCCATATGCTTTATTGATAATAAAACAAGGATGATCACTTACTGAAAGCATTTGTCCAATGAAATAAAATACCAAGACACGGTCCATTTGAAAGTGACATTTAAAGGGTTAATTCAAGCACCATGACCTCTTCTGTGTTTTGGAGTTTGCCTTACTGAATTTTATGTTTAAGATTCTGATGATTTAAAACTTTGTTAAGCCATTCTTTTAGGACACATTTTATGTCATTATTTATTCTGCATTACTTTATAGAAACCGTCAGAAAATAAATACTAAAACAATTTCTACTATGACGCAAGATTCCAAACTATTGCAATAAGGGGTTAGGGTGAGCAGGAGAATGTGGTTTATTTCTGCTTCAAGTCAATAAATAAGGATATTATGATTGCCGCTCATCTGAATTAATGGAGTAACAAACACCGTATGTGTAGAGATTAGGATGCCTCTTACACAATTATCCGCATGAATATTAAGATCTGAAGCAGAATATTCTTTTCATCTTCGCAGCTCCTTCAATGCCCAGCAAGGGAGATATTTAACTTGTAAAATGTGAGACCACAAAAACTAAATAAAGAAAAAGGAAGATGTATAAAAAGCACAAGGAACTGGATGGTATCAGTTTTTATTAAAGGCTGAATTGAGAGGAACCTTGCTTACAGCAGAAACCTCTTGCGGTCATCAAAAATAAATGCATGGGATGAGATATGCCTTCAATTTGCATTTGCTTATCTAAGGCAATGGGAGAGCAAGAGGAGGGGGGGATAAAAAGAAATTTTCCAGTAAATGAATGATTACTCATACGGGATATGATTAACTAAAATGATACATCTCATCTTACAAAGACTTTGATGACATAGTAAGTGCCCAGCAGGGAGATAATGGGAAGGAAACAAAAAAACAGAGAATACGAGAACTCTGAATGTAAAATGACTTTGAGAACCTCAGTAGCTTGTCCTTCGTTTAGTCCTCATTCTGGCATCATACTGATCCTACCCATAAGGGCAGTCAAGAACTAAAATGCTGGCAAGTTCCCTCTACACGAGAAATACAGCAACCCCAGACGATCATTTCGTCCTTCTTTGGGCCTCGTTAGCGTGATGTAGCGGACACCTCTCTAGGCACAGTGAGCATTTGGCCATTACAAAGAGAACAATTTGCATATCAGACTTATACTACCCATAACGGCAGACCAAAAATTAAATGCTGGCGGGTTCCCTTGGCACAAGAGATAATAGGAAGGTAGAACAGATTTTACAATATTTCTAAGTGATAAGAATACATTGCACTTTTTGGAATACAGGACACACAAACTTCTTATATTTTAGGTGTAACTAACTCAACGGTAATTGGGGAATTCAGAATATGAGACACATAAATGAACAAAGGATAGATCTTTTTACTGCGGACTGCCACATACAGCCTAATTAAACATTTATTTCAGTTACTAGATTCAATTAGTGAAATGTGCTTGAATTGTCACTATCTAAGGCAATAAAATTGAATGTGGTAGTTTGCATGTATATATGTTTCCTGTATCCTAATACAGCCTCTTTATCGGTTTACTCAACATCCTATATGCAAATAATATCAAAAGAGCCAACAATTCCCATTATCCTCTGCTTGCTGGAACGCTGTCCTCTTGCTGCTATATACAAGTTCTAAGCAGCAGTCTGTTAAAACATAGTCCAGGTTTATTGGATATGGCTAACTTGTCACAGCCACATTTCTCACACGGCATACCAGAAAAGGAGAGTGGATTATCATAGCCCATTTTTTTTACTTCTTGTGAGTGCAATCATTAGTCACTTGATGTACAGTAATTTAAAGTGACTCAAGTGACTAATTACTGCACTCAAAAGAGGTAAAAAAATTCAGTGCTTTGCAGACCAGAAATGGGCTATGATAATCCACTCTCCTTTTCTGGTATGTTAAATGACCACTCAAGGAACAGGAACAAGGATCTCAATCGGAGTCACTTTACATTACTGTACATCACTATGTGCTGTTCCCTTCCTTTCGTTTTATAGTGCCTAAGCTGTATCCCATATCTGTATATACAAATATCTATTTAAAGTGGCGCTATTGGGGAAGGCCTCTTGGGAAGCTTTACCATATAAGCCAATCATATTTTTTGCTATTCTCAATACTTATTGGGTTTGGGAGTGTGCTATTTCATATTGTGGCAACCCCAGGAAGTAGTTTTGGTCTCTTATGGAGCTCATCAGAGATGTACAGCCAACACCTTCACTTAACAAGTGAGCAAGGAGTTAAGATCTGGATTGCACTTTTGATTAACGGAGATTCTAGTATGAAAATAAAGGAAAAATGAAGAATAGAAAACAGACAGAACAAATTAGACCTAACATTGTCTAACAAAATCCTCGTAATGGGCATGTTTCTGATAGGAGGTTAAACTGGAATCTGATGTTTTAAACAAAAATCCAATAGCAAAGGAAGGAAGGAAGGCCATCGAGCCACAAGCAGTAATTGCAATTCACGGGAGAGAGTCTCGGCACAGCTTACAGTCGGCTGCCTCACTCACCTTTGTTACGGCTTCAGCTCTTTCATGCTCCAGTGTTTTTTCTTTCTGTTTCTCCGCTCTTAAGGCAGCAGTCGATGTCGCCTTCAAAGACATAAAGTCTAAGGTCATCCACTCGTCCCTCTAAAATGGAAAACACGGGTTGGGTTAGCATTAGAGAAAAATAAGACAAAAACAAAAGTGAAGGCAAAACGTGTCCTACGAATAAAAAGATTTAGTAGGATGTACAAACACGCTGAAGCCTAACAGATTAGAGTGACAGAAGCTAGATTTGAAACAGTGCGTGAACATCATGTAAAAATTAGTTATATAGCATTGGAATAAAGATTATTCATTGTAATCAAGTTTATTTACTGGCTATTTAGTCACAGTATAGGCCAGTTCATTGGATAAATAGGATGGTTTTCAATACTGCAGAACCAATACGAGCATAAGACCAGCAAGGCAAAGCCAGTACGGCAAAACTTAGCACTTTACTAATGGCTAAAACAGAGCGTAAGAGACATGCAGGTTGTTAAGTTATTCTCAGGAACACTTAACTAAGCCGAACCTCCTACCCAATGATTGCCACGCATTGATTTTGTCAGCACAGTATTAAAACAGAATGACATCTGTAACTATTTTCCTTTTGAAAGTGCAACACACCTATGGCCGCCATCAAGGGGTACACACGATACTGCTAATGCCCAGTGTGTGTGTATGCATATATATTTGCTGGGACCCCTCTTCACTGGCAGCCTGCACAATCCCACTGGACCACCAGGAAATGTAATACCTGGCCACATGTAGGAGGCAGCAGAGGCCGCATCGGATGGTCTTGAGGAGGGCAAAGTGCAGACGTGCATCGTCGCTGAACGCCTTCAGGGCAAACAAGTGGAATACACTGACGGATGGTGTGTAGAGAGGGAAGTAGCTGCTAACGCACGACCCTCGATTGAAACCTTGAGATTCCAGCCTGCAGCGCACAGCTATGTGGGACAGTGGGATACCGACAATGGGGATAGGCTGACTGCCAAGATGAGCCTCCTGCTTCAAATATCATCGCTATATCTTGTTTCTTACCATAACATGCTTACATTGTCTATCTGGTTTATTTGGTCTAGCTCCCAAGCTTGAAGTTTTTAGTTTTTCATTTTAATAACCCACAGTAGCAAACCTCAGACGTATAAGCATTCCTTCCTGTTACAACCTACCATCTTGTGGCTTTTGCAGTGGTACATACTATGCCTATCTATGCCTGATGATTTTCTAGTTCGCCATTATTATTATTGAGCTCAGACATGTAGCTTAGCGTCTTCACAAAATACTATCAGAAAATTGTGCAGCATTTTCATGTCACGTAATTGTTTAACTATGTTGTTTGCCATACTTGTTATTGCTGTCGTGGCTTGACAAATCTGCTTGTAATTTTTGCAATGTGCACAGCAAAAAAAAAAAAAAAAGTGTACATTCTAATAGCACAATTTATAGATGGCCCTTTGAGATAGCGATAACGTTGCAACCCTTTCCAGCTCTAGGCAGTGCAACTACTGTTGATCAAAAATCGAAAGTCTTATAAAAAAAGCTCTTTTTGTGAGGCATGGTTCACAGAAACAGATGGTTTTGTGAGAAGCAATCTCAAAATGTTTGAGTGATCTTTATACATCAATGTAGCGCTAACCCACACCTCCAATATTGTTTTTAATTGGACATAGAAAAAAAAAAAAACAACCATATCAATAGAACTTGGGGGAGGGGGGAGAATGGTCATACCAAGCTCTATAAATTTGGGGCAACTCACTGTTTAGTGAATAAAATCGAAATACTCAGCCTATACACATCTGTGGATTCTTACTGAATAGGAACACAGAGCAAATTGCTTTAATTCACAATAAACCACCACTAAGTGAAAACAGACTGAAAGGTCAAAACGAGCAAGCTCTAAATAGAGCGCAATTCATAACAAGATTTCGATGTTATTGCATTATTTTTACATCACACAGATGGGAATTAAGCCTACACATTCTCCTGTAATTAGTGATGCTTTAAAGACAAATTATGTCTAAATCCTTTATTAAGTTGTAGGCTAAGGATTAGGATTAGGTAAAGCACTGTTAGATTACTTTCCGACACCGCTAATAAAAAATAAAAAATTAAAAATAAATAAAAAGTTTGAAAATTCCATTTCAGGCTCAGTGTGAAATTAATTTGTTCTTTTTTCAATTTCGAAACAAATGACTTGCAGTCTAAACATCTTAAAGGCTCACTTTGTACATACAGATTTAAACCCTTCAGTCAGTTCACTGCACATACATTTATAAACATTTTTAAAATCATAAGTAATGGGGTCAACAGGTAAATGGAAATCTGTGTAGCTACGGGCAGCATGGGTCTTGGTACCAATGTTGTGGTCTATCCAGGGTATACTTGATCCTAATCAGAGATGAGACAGGTGAGTCACTAGCAGATAGTTCACGTGGTGTAAGCTGCACTAGATGTGAAATCCCCCAGCTGTAAATTGCACCCAACATGAGTTTTTCCTTATTATTCCGAATACAAAGTCATGAAGGAAAGATGGTAATTTTTCTTGTACAGCGTAATCGATAGTAGGAAGACTCTGAAACATTGTTTTTTTTTAACAAAGTATATAGGTGTCATACTACAAAGACAATTAACTGGAAATGGTGCATATCTAGTTTAACCCCTTAAGGACACATGACATGTGTGACATGTCATGATTCCCTTTTATTCCAGAAATTTGGTCCTTAAGCGGTTAAAGAACTGAAAGGATTTCTCCAAGCACCACGACCATTTCAGATTCAGATGATTTAAAGTGGTCATGGTGCCTGGAGTCTGTATGAGCAGCACCCAGACCACTTCAGCTCATTGAAGTGATCTGGGTGCTGTCTCCCTATTGCACTTAGTGCTGCACTTTTGGTCCATTATCTGACACTGGACATCCTCACAGACCTCCAGCGTCAGATTTTCCCCATAGGAAAGCATTGAATAATGCTTTCCTGTAGGGAGGTCTAATGCGCACGCATGCGGATTAGGTCTCCTCCGCCAGTTGGCTTTGGCGGGGGAGGAGCGTGGGCGGGGTCTGATCCGGACCCGGCGCTGGATTCAGGTAAGTGGCTAAAGGGGTTTTAACACCTTCAAACCTGCGGGAGAGGGGTCGCGAGGGAGGGGGGCACTATAGGATTCCTTTAACCAACATTCAAGTAGGGGAGCACTTGGAAAATAGTAATCACAAAACGTCTTTTGAAATAAATTCGAAAAAAAGCAAAAGCTCATGGGGTATACAAAAAACAATTTTTAAAGGGCCAATTTTTTTTAATAAGATAAAGGACATATTGACTAGCATAAACTCTCTAGTGAAAAAAAGGTCTTCAAACAAATATTAGATAGGTACATTTCTCAGAATGTACCATGAATTAATAAATATAAAATAAACAAGTTAAAACCAATATGGCTTGGTGGGAAAGTAAACCAAGAAATAAAAAATGAAAAAAGGTATTTAAAGCATTTAAATCAGACAAATTAGATGCATCCTATATAAAAGTTATAAGCCAACAATGCATGCAAAAAGGCAATTAGAATGGCTAAACTAGAAAATGAGAAATTCATAGCCAAAAAGCAAAAGCATCCCCCCAAAAAATTCTAAGCACATAAAATTCAAAAAATAAAAATAAAAAAAATAAATAAAGTGTAGGTACACTAAAAACAGAGATGGGAGTGTTCGTTTTTGAAGACCAGGATGTCAGGATTATATTGACCCAGCACGCACAATAGTATCACACCCTAGAACTAAGGGTAACGTGTTAACGGACCTTAGAATGGCCGGACATTGGAACGTACCCGAGAATAGTCAGAAAACTAGCCGAGGTCAGGAACACAGAACGAGACACAGCGATAAGGAAAAGTCAAGGGTAGCAAAACGAAGCCAAAAAACTGAAAAACACGGTCAGGAACACACTCTCGGATAACCATTATTATTATTGCCATTTATATAGCGCCAACAGATTCCGTAGCGCTTTACAATATTATTAGAGGGGGGGATTTAACTATAAACAGGACAATTACAAGAAAACTTACAGGAACAATAGGTTGAAGACGAGTTTACAGTCTGTAGGAGGTGGGGTATAAAAACACATTAGGACAGGAAATTGCAGTCAAATAAGGTGGGAGTGAAGCAGAGCTGGAGGAGAGAGTAGAGTGCTGCCCTTTAGGGGGGAGCAAAAGACAGGTATGTGAGGTAGAGGTTAGTCTGGGAGGCCATAGGCTTTCATAAAGAACTGGGTCTTAAGGCCCATCTTAAATGATTGAAGACTAGGGGACAGTCTGATGGCAGTAGGTAGGCAATTCCATCGGAAGGGAGCCGCCCGCGAGAAGTCCTGCAAGCGCAAATTGGCCGTACGGGTGCGAGCAGCGGACAGAAGGTGGTCAGGCAGAGAGGAGAGACCGAGAAGGGGCATACCTATGGATCTGTGAGGATATATAAGAGGGGCTAAGATTATTCAGTGCTTTAAAAGGTATGGGTTAGCACTTTGAATTGACTCCTATAGTATACAGGAAGCCAATGTAAGGACTGACAGAGGGGTGAGGTGTGAGAGGACCGACTAGAGAGGAAAATTAATCTGGCGGCAGCATTCATTACAGACTGTAGCAGGGCAATACGGCTATTGGGAAGACCAATTAGGAGAGGGTTACAATAGTCCATGCGAGAGATTACTAGAGCATGGACAAGCTCTAGTAGCATCTTATGTAAGAAAGGGGCGGATGCGGGCGATGTTTTAGAGGTGGAAATGGCATGATTTGACAACAGACCGGATGTGAGGCTCAAAGGCGAGGCCAGAATCAAAAGTAACACCAAAACAATGTGCTTGTAAGGATGGGCTGATGTGAATACCACCAATCTGAAGGGAGAGCGACAGAGGAAGATAAAGATTAGGAGGAGAAAAGACAAGAAGTTCTGTTTTGGAAAGATTCAGTTTCAGAAAGCGGGAGGACATCCAATCAGAGATAGAAGAAAGAGGTGACATGTTGCAGGACATCAGGGGAGAGGACCGGGGAGGAGAGATATATCTGGGTGTCGTCAGCGTACAGGTGGTATTAGAATCCGAAAGAGGTAATAAGTTTGCCAAGAGAGGCAGTGTAAAGATAAAATGGTAGGGGACCAAGGACAGAGCCTTGGGGGACTCCAACTGAGACAGGATGAATGGTGGAGGTATCATTAGAAAAAGGAGACACTGAATGAGCGTTGGGAGAGATAAGAGGAAAACCATGAGAAGACAGAGTCACAGAGACTGAGTGCTTGAAGAGTTTACAGAAGGAGAACATGATCAACAGTGTCAAAAGCAGTGGACAGTTCAAGAAGAATTAGTATGTAGTACTGACCTTTGGATGTAGCTCTGATAATGTCGTTAGTGACTTTGATAAGGGCAGTCTCAGTAGAGTGGAGGGGGCAGAAGCCGGACTCAAGAGGGTCAAGGAGAGAGTTGGAGTTGAGGAAGCAGGCAAGACTAGTCTTTCAAGAAGCTTTGAGGAAAAAGGGAGCAGTGATATAGGACGATAGTTAGAAGGGGAGGATGGGTCGAGACTTGGTTTCTTTAAGATGTACTACAGTAGCATGTTTAAGGACAGCAGGAACAGTGCCAGAAGAAAGAGAGCAGTTGAAGATGTGTGTTAGGGCAAAGGACAAGAGGAGAGAGATCTGATAAGGTGAGATGGGGCAGGATCAAGTGGGCAGGTGGTGGGGCGAGAGGAAAGGATAAGCGCAGCCACCTCTTGTTCAGTAGCCTGGGAGAAGGTCGGAAGGGTTGGAGAGGCATGATCCATCTAAGGGAAACCACGACAGGGCAATGAGGTAAGGAACAAGGGAGTTTAAATAACCCTCTTTGGCTGTACCTAGTCCTTGACCCCAAAATGTGCATGTGCGTCTTTTGCGTAACGTCACCAGCACGTCGATGTTGTCTTTACCGTGGACGGACTTAGGGCTATATAATTGCGTGGGTCTGCAGCGGCTGGCGTGCACCGACATGCCACACAAGCCAGGCATCATGGCAGAAGACCGCCGAGCGGCACTCCCCTTGATCTTCGGAAGGTAATTATCTCCATTTTTGCCACATGGATACGAAGGATCTGAGACACAGGAAAAGGCTGACATTTTATATAACTATTTTTCCTCAGTATATATTAAAGAGGGCCCTATGGTAAGAGATATGCATATGATTGCTGCAAAAAACTTGCAGAAAAATTGTGATTGGATGACTCAAAACAAGGTGCTACAGCAGCTAAAGAACATTAATGTAAACAAAGCTCCAGGTCCTGGCAGTATTCACCGACAATTACTTAACTTCTGTGGCTGGAAAAGTATTTGAAAGGTTATTAATGGATAATATTCAGGAGAAATGTTAGTGAAACATAAGTCAAGGTTTTGTGAAACATAAGTCAAGTCAAGCTAACCTAATTGCATTCTACAATGAAGTAAGTAGAAGTATAGATCAGGGTGTTGCAGTGGCTGTGATCTATTTTGATTTTGCCAAGGCGTTTGATACAATTACTCATAATAGGTAAGTGTTCAAACTAAAAGAATGTGGTGTAAATGAAAATTCTTGTCCTGTAGTAGAACAATGGCTTAAAAATAGAGCACAGAGAGTTGTCATAAATGGAAAATTTTCAAGCTGGACAACAGTGGAAAATGGTGTCCCTCAGGGTTCTGTTCTGAGACCGCTTCTATTTAACATATTTATAAATGATCTTGAAATAGACATTGAAAGCAGTGTTTGCAAATGACACAAAATTCTGTAAAGTAATACAATGTGAGAAGAATATTGCTTTGCTGCAGAGGAATTTAGATAGATTGAGGGATTGGGCACTCAAAGGGGAGATGAAATTTAATGTGGAAAAATGTAGTTATGCACTTTGGGGTAATGAATGCAGAAGCAAGTTACACCCTAAATGGTAGTTGTAACAAATTCTTTGTATATCGTATACTCTGTTCATTCGTATACTGCCGAAATGCTAGAGGCTTAAGTGATTATAGCCCGTTCGCATAGTACGCTGATTCGGACTCACCAGAAATCCTAAGGTTGTGGGAAAAATCAATCGGTTCACCGTTCCCATACCCAAACATCAGTCAAGACTTGATGAAGGGTACAATTGTAATGTTTTATTCCAGCCAATGGCCAACTTATATACACAGACCCCCAGCATGGGGTCTCAAGCAAAGACATGGTAAAACACACCCAAAACACTCCCACAACATGCACCGGAGTCTCTGTGCCTGGGAGATAATTTAGTGTACTTTGCTTAAACTAATTATCTCCCAGGCACTAGAGTTACAAAGTATAAAACATAAAATATTAAAAATACACATAACATATCTGAACCCGCACAAGCATTATATCCTTGGATAGTCTAGATTTGAGTGCCCAACTTGTCCAAATAGTTCTCAGATTTCACGAACACAGCCAAATCGCCACTGGGGTAAAGTTTTGATTGACTGCACACATGGCATCTGCCCAAATTGGTTCCAGAGAAAGTGTGGTAGTGGTCGGTCACTTTCGGGAGTTCAGAAACGAATGAAATGTCGAACAGTTCCCCTGGCTCATAGGTAGCGATTGTTCGTCTAGTTTGTGCAAACAATCCTACCGAACATCGCTCTCCTGTCTTGTCGGGAAAAGAAGCAGGCATTCGGGTAAAAACACCGTTGTTCGTAACGATCAAGTCCTGCTGCCTGTGTTAGTGCGACAAAATGGCCATTGTTTTCTCCAGCACATGTTGTTCGGAGATACGAACGGTGGCCACAGAGGGAGAGCACTTAAGTCTGTGGTTTCGTTGAAGTTTAATGAGCCAGGGGGTGGTCAGTGTTTGGTAGACTTGTCTACCAAACACAGGGGAATTAACTTGGATAATGAAATACAGTATTTTGTTACAGTAGTGAATTAGGGATAACAACAAATGAGAAGGATTTGGGAATTATTATAGACAAACTAGGCAACATTATGCAATGTCAACTGGCAGTTGCTAATGCCAGTATGGTATTGTAATGTATAAATAGGGGCATTAATTCTCAGGATGAAAATATACTTTTGCCTCTTTATGAATCACTGGTAACACCACACCCTGAATATGCTGTGCAATTTTGGAAGGATATTATGGCACTAGAAAAAGTGCAGAGGCGGACTTCAAAATTGATGAAAAGAATTGAGCATTTTAGTTATGAAGAGATGTTAATACAAACCACTGTAACATATTCATAAATATGACTATAGATAGGACAAGAGGTCACGCATTTATACCGGAAGAAAATAAATTTAGTCTTAAGCAAAGGAAAGGGTTTTTTTACAGTAAGAACAATAAGGATGTGGAATTCTCTGACTGAAGTCTATACAGAAGTTGAAACAGCAGTTGGAAAAAATACTTGCAAAAACTTGACGTATAAAGGGATATACATTTTAATTACTAAGATAATAGCTTCTTGATCCAATGAGATATACCACTGTGATTGATGAGCACGCTGAGCTCCTTTATTATATCACTTCTAAGTACTGTCCATTATGATAACAAAAAGACGCAGAAAACTGGCTACCAATTTAAACACAAAGAAAAGATTGAATCAGGTCATAATCAGGATAAACATGATCAAATGAAGAAATAAAAAAAAAAAAATACAAGGAACAAATATTTTGTATGCCGTTGAGAATCATATGTGGTGGATATGCATAACTTTGCATAAGGAAGTAAGCTAACAGATGTGTCTTTCAGCTGGCAGAAATAGACACGTACCAAGCGGCGTGCTGCAAAAAGCAAAATGTATACATACTCAAATATAAGTGCACAAAACAGATGTACAGACAAAATAAATAGCAGTTAAAACACTGACTAAAACAGCATCAGAACAATATAGAGACAAATTGTAGAGCAGAAATAAGGATCAGTCAGAACAGAATTAACTCAAATTAAAGAATTATTATTATTGGCATTTAAATAGCGCATATAAAATCCGTATTGAGAGGGATATTTAACAATAAATGAGAATTACAAAAACCTACAGAAACAATAGGATGAAGAGGACCCTGCTCAAACAAGCTTACAGTATAGAGGAGGTGGGGCGTAAAACCCAACAGGACAGGAGGTAGCAACCAAACAAGGTGGGAGTGAGGCAGGGCTGGAGGAGAGAGTAGAGTGCTGCCCTTTAGGAGAGAGCAAGGGACAGGTATGTGAGGTAGAAGTTATTCCTGGGAGGCCATAAGGTTTCCTAAAGAGATGGGTTTTGAGGCACTTCTTAAAGTATTGAAGACTAGGGGAGTGTCTGATCGTGGTAGGAAGGATGTTCCAAAGGAAAGGAGCCACGTGCGAGATGAATTAGCCAAAACTAGGACTAAAAACTGATCACTACTGGGCCATTGTTCCCCTGCCTACATGGCACAGTAATAACCAATACGTCAAACAAGTAACATCTTGGTAAGAGGAGGAACAAAAACTACAATTAAAAGATTTCACTGGGATCCAACTTAAACTGGTTATTTACTGAGCAGTAACTTACCAGGAATTAATTTGGGGTGTGCAAAAAATAGCAAAACTATAAATATACCTGACTTTGAGAATTGACCCAATTTGGCCTGAAATTTGAAATTTCCTTGTGAATTCCTAAAAAGTCACAGTTTTATTAAACAACCTGTAATTTCAATATCTACACAATCCCCTTTTATTATTTGATTTGGTGGAACAAAAAAAAAGTTTACAAGTAATTTAGTGGAACAATGTGTCAGTTAGTTTATACTACAAAAAAGGAGAGACTTCTGTCTGGATTGTACAATAACAAAAGCACATCAACATAATGTTTTATTTCAATATAACCAAAGAAATAAAAGGAAAAGTGGAAATGTGATAAAAAATGTGAAACAATTAAAAACAAAAAATTGCACAAAGTAGTCTAAAATATAAAAGCTGGAAAAAGCTAAATATTTAATCCCCATAATTTGTTCTCCCACTGCACATGTTTTTGACTATTCTGTCCACGGAATCATCCCGTTTCTTTATGGCAGACTAAAAATAGGCATCCACCTTCTTAGTAAGCAGTGATTTTACTTTGCATTTCAGAAAAGCAAATGAATAACATTTTATCAAGATCTCTTTTCATGGCGGAGTTATGAACGCAGCCATAGCCGTGATGCATGCAGAATGATTTTAGAGATTTTGACAGGACAGCCATGCAGGATGTAATTACGAAGGTTGTGAAATTAGATTGGGAAGTGTCCCTTTTTATACAGTTATTTCTAGATTGATGATAAACTGGGAGTCCAGCCACAATCAAGGTAGCCAAAATGACTCTCATAGCCAAAATGACTCTATAGGCACGCAGACCACTTCAGCGTAAGGAAGTCTGTACTGTGCTTACAATGCAGTGTGGATCAAAATGGGATTGGTACAATGCTTCTCCATTTTACACATGTACTATGCATAGCTACTGCTCTCTGTTAAATTATTTTGCAATGATACAATGCACTCTGGAATGGACAATGTGACAATCAGTGGTTGACACACGTTTAAAAATTCTATTTCCTGACAGCAGAACTGGTGTTGTGAACATATACCTTTATTTCTCCAAAAGTAAAAATCCCCTTCAATACAAAATATATCTTGACATAGATTTGTCAAGCACAAACATGAAATAATCATTTTCAGGTCGGTATGATCAGAGTGGGTTGTAAGCGCAAAATTGTTGTAAACTGTACCAACATCATATGTCCCTGCCTGAACTTAATATCTTTATCCACAAGAACCATTTCTGCCTTCCTGACAGATGTCACTGATTTGATAGAGCGTAAGGGGGCAACCTTTAGGAATGGGGGGGAATATCAAGTTGACTGATAGACATCAGTCTAAGTGTGTTCGTGTCTTTAAGTGTTCCTATGGCCATATGTCCAGACTAAAAGCTTACTGGCTTTAGACTTTTGCGGCTTTTAGCTTTTTCTACTGAAGAACAGATATTGTTAAGAAATTTCCAAATCTTGGCCATATATGTAGATTTCATGTGGTGATGGCCAACATCCCTCACACACGGTCACAACGACAAAGTCTATGTCTAAAAACACATCAACGGGTAACTCTCCAATATAGTAATTATTGCTTTGTTTTCAATAAATGTATCTATTCATCAAGAGCACTCAGAGACACGTCCATGCTCAACAGAACCATACATTTATTCAAACTTTTATAAAAAGTGTAAAAAGATAAAATTGCTAAGGCACTCATGACATTATAAAAATAGTTCCTTGAACAACATATTAATACAGGACATAAATACTTGTGATGACATTTCTTTTTCTCTAAAGGGATAGCTCTTGAAAAAGGATTGTCAGTCAAAAATATTGTGTATCTCTGGAGGGTCTGCTTTGTTTAAACATTTCTACACTCCATTGTGGTAGGTTTATGTTTGCTTTTATGAAGAACTGTGGGGGCCTGTTATACTTTGTCTCTATGTAACATTTATTTATGTGTTTAACTTGCAGTTTGAACAAATAGATCATTTTTTGGTGTAATGAATGTTCCACATTTTCAAAATGTTACCAATTGATTTAAAAAAAAAAAAAAAGGCGTACTTTATGGTGGAGACAAAAACATAACATCACAATATAAAAATATTGAAAATCAATGGAAGAAATTATTTTAACCTCACCTTAACAGAATCACTCTCTCTTGTGGCATCTTCATTCTTGATTTTCCAAGCCTTGTCTGTGCTGGCAGATGGGCAAGAGTTTGCCTCGACCCATTCATCCTCAGAGTCCTGCAACAATACACACTATTAATAGGACTGTATGTCCTATAGAAAACCTAGTCCACAAGCGTTATAACGCCAAAACCTAGCATGACTGCAATAGTTTTTACCACAACATTTAAAATAAAATAAATAAATAAAATTTAAAAAAAAAGCAGCCAGATGTACACAAGCATGCAGGAAGATACTCGAAAAAAAGTAAGTGTATACAAACAAAAATGACAACTCAAATCATTGCAACGCAATTTATCTGTGAATTGGCAAAACTGCAGAACACGTGCCCTGTCGAGAAAATAGTCTGAGTTTTAGTTTGATAATCTATGAATCTTACATAATTAAAGAGACATGCACCAATTTGAGACAACTGTCTCATTCAAAAGCTCTAGCTCTGCAAGCTGAAAAAACTGTTGTTTGTGTGTTTGTTTTTTTAAATGTTGGCATACGCTTTCCACACCCACGCCAAGGGGAACACCGATCTAGCCAATTGGTGTCCTATCCCTAGGAATATGGGAAATATGCATTGGGCATTCCTGACAGATGTACACATGGGCAGTTATAAGATCTCTTCCCCATGAACATTTTGACAGGGTGAGAAGAGAGGGATTCTGATCAGTGAGAACATGCAGATTTTTATCTCCTGCTGCACAATGATGCCTTGTTTCTATCATAAGTGGACTGGCCTGAAACTGAGCTGGGATGGGGCAGGCTGGAGAAATGCCCCTGGCTGAGAGGCATGCTCAAAATTGCAATCTGTCCTCTCCAGATCTCATCCTGATTCCTCTGACTTCCTCTCTACTATTTCTAACTGGACAGCTGCTCATATTCTTAAACATAACTTGTCCAAAACAGAACTTTTTTTTTTTCCCTCAAGTGTTGCTACTCCCGTGTCTGTCTCCCTCCAAGTCAATTGCACTACCATCCGTTCTACCTTGCTAACTAGGTGCTCTCACTGACTCCCACCTCTCCTTCAACACTTATGTCCACTCACTCGCCAAATCCTGCCGCTTCCATTTCAAAAACATAGTTTGCATGTGCCCCTATTTAACGCCGTATGCGGCAAAGGTGCTGGTTCATGCCACTATCATCTCTTGCCTTGACTAATGCAATCTGCATCTCAATGGTCTTACACGTTCCCAGTTGGCATCGTTACAGTCTAGAATGAACGCGGCAGCGAGGCTCATCCACCTTTCCGCCCGCACCTACCATGCTTCCCACTCCGACAGTACTTATACTGGCTTCCAGAAATAGTTAGGGGTCAATTTAAAATCCTGGTGCTTGCTTATAAATCTCTACATAACGCTTCTCCTACCTACCCAGCCGCACTAATACAAAAGTATGCCCATTTGAGGCCCCTATGCTCTGCATCTATTTTCTGTTTGTACTCGCGCCTCTGATACCCATCTTCCAATGGAATGCCATTCCCTGCTCTTTTAGACTCTCACCCACTGTTAAAAGCTTTTCCTCCCCACACCTTGCTTCCTGTATCATCGAAAACTGTATCATTAAAAAAAAAAAAAAAAAGAAAAACCTTCATTGCAAACTATTCTACCGACCTACATTGTACTCTTACCTCTTTCGCGATTACCCCACTCCCACTAGAATGTAAGCTCATTTGAGCAGAGCCCTCAACATCCTCTGTTCATGTGCATCCAGCTCTTCTTAAATATTTGCTAGTCCACATATTGCACAGTGCAGTGGAATATGTTGGCAGTTTATAAATAATAATAATCCTAACATTATAGCACTATCCACTAACAATAAATATAGCATAGTAATTCTAACATTATAGCGCTCTCCATTGACAATAAATATAACATAGTAACATTATAGTGCTCTCCAGACAATAAATATCGTATCATGGTAATCCTTGTTATAGCACTCTCCACGGACAATAAATATGTCACAGTTATCCTAACACTTTTGTGCTCTCCGCTGCTGACAAATATTGTAGTTCAGTAGTCCAATATATTTTTATGGGTGTTTTTAATTAAATTGCAATAGAAGGTTTTGCTTTGCAACATAATGTTCTGTCCCGTAACACCTTTTAAGCTGCATACCTGGGAATTATCGCTGGAGCTTGCGTTATTTTCTGATTTTTCTTTCTTGTGTTTTTTCTTTTTTTCTTTCTTTGCCTTTTTATGGGTTTTGTCTTTTTTCTTTTTCTTTTCCGAATTCTAGAACAGCAGAGAGAACAGTTACAGATTGACAGATTTTGCGATGGTTATGGTCATTTTTGTTTGTCACCATAGGTAAACAGAACGTGTTCACGCACAAATTGATCAATAACTGCATTTAAAATGTCTGTATCCCAGCAGGATGTGAAATCTATTGTCTATGTCTCATAAAGGGTTGAGCTTCTACATTATCTAGTAAAATGCTATGGACTGAATAATAAAAGTACCAAATGGACAAAAGGAGGATATGAAGAAAAATGCATGATGTGAGATAGCTTAGTGGTAATGGTTCCAGGTGCAGTATCTCAGAGATATAAGTTAATTCAATTTAAAGAACCTCTAAAGTCATGCAGGCCACTTCATCTGAATGATGTGATTGGGATCAGTGGCCCTTTCATTTTAACCCCGCAATGTAAAATATTGCAGTTTTGTAGAAACTGCAATGTTTACACTAAAGGGTTAAATCCACCTAAAGAGTGTCCCTTCCTGAGAGCCACTAGAGGGGCTTTTATTGCACAGGCCAAGGAAAACTGTGTGACTAAGAAGCTCATAGGAAAGCAATGGATTCAATGCATCCTCGATGACATTGTGGGAGGCAAAGAGGTGAGCAGCACTATAAAAAGGTGAGTAAAAAGCTCTGTTTTATTACAG
Organism: Pelobates cultripes; assembly: GCA_933207985.1. Lineage (NCBI taxonomy): Eukaryota > Metazoa > Chordata > Amphibia > Anura > Pelobatidae > Pelobates > Pelobates cultripes. The sequence goes on along the minus strand of OW240912.1, from coordinate 384,656,732 downwards.
TCATTGGAAAAAGGGGGGAGGGGAAATCTATATAGAACTAGGGACAGGGGCACTGTAGTGTTCGGAATGTAGGATTGTATTCCTAGTTCTATTATGTTCCTCTCAACTTAGCTGCATATACAGGCACATGTAAAACAGTCCCAAAAATGGCACCGTAAGCTTGTGGCCCGCACCAAACAAATCAGGCCATCCATCACATACCCCCTTTCCCCCACAGAAACAGACAGCGGGCACATGGGGATATGGCACTCAGTGACGGCGTTCCGTCAGACTTGTTACCTGGTTCAATTCTTCTAAACGTTCATTGACATCATTGAGCATCCATGTGTCCTCCCCTCTTAGACGTCTCTGCTCTTTCCTTCGCTCTGCCTTCTCAAATTCATCTTTAGCCTAAAGATATTCCCAAAACATGAATGTGGATTCATCAAGCACAGCATTATAGCTAAATATATTTATATTACAGGCAAACATCCAATTTGTGACAGCTCAATATTGCATCCTCTAGAAAATGACTATTTGGATTTATATTGCCCACATGCAATGACAACCAATTAACCTGGGTTTATCTTTTTTTCCCCTTTTCAAACACACCTTGCTCAGCAGCTGTTCTCGTGCTTTCTTTGTTCTTTCTCTCTTCTCTTCAATGTTCCTTACGCTTTCAAAGCTGCCCTCGTATGCTGCCATCAGTGCACAACAATCGTTACTCACTGTGATATAAAAAAAATAAAAATAAAATGCAGTCAATTCACATTCTCAGAATTATTTCCAATAACGTAATTATCCTGATCTTATACGGAGAAGCAAAAATCACTTGATCCTTTTGAAAAGCAAAAAAATATATAAAACTATTCAGAATTAATACTTTGCAAAACAGTTCAACCCTTCACAGACATTCTCCTTCCTCTTTTTGTTCATTAACTGCTAGAATATTGTTTAAATTCCCTATTAAACCATCAACATGCATTCTGTGTAACAATTAATCTAAAGATACATTGCATTATGTAAATGTGCCACATCGCCACTTTGGGAACATGTTGCATGCACTTCGTTATTATTTAAGTTCCATGCATAAAAGGAGACATTATAACCGGGGGAAAAAAAGCAGGGATAAAGAAAAAAATAAAGTGTTAACTTGCCACATTACTACATCAACAAATAATTTCAAACAAGCATGCCTAATCTGTTGTATTTTGTGCAGAGAATTAAATATCTATCATAGAACGTTAAACATTTATTTACTCAATTAAGAAAATGCATTATAAAGTAAAATGCAGAGGCGTGTGAACGTAACCACACACACACACACACACACAATACAAAAAACTGCGGTCCAGCACAGATCTAATTGTTGTACATTGCTGTCTGTAAATACAGATTTCCATATACTGCAATAAATGTTCTGTGTACGTAAATCATCAGCACCAGATGTTAAATTTGAAAGCAGTCTTCACTGTAGTCTAGTTCCAAAACCTTTGACCTGGCTGACAGACCCAAACACAATACATGAAAATTCTCCTCTATACTACATTTTAACTGAAACAGTTATTCAGGAATTAATAGACCACATGGTCCCCTAAGAAAATGTCATGTAAACCATGGACTGTGCCAGTCAAATTGCTAGCATGTGTACGTATATAAATTGCTATATGGATCATTAATAAGTCAGTATCAACGATTCTGCTTATTATCTAAGATAATACACAGAAGCCATAACACTTGCATGTGATACCACAGGAACATCCAACACATGTATATGGAGTATTGTCTCACAAAGAAGGGGCACTGGTTATTAAACCTGGGTTGTTCTATGTATTTCAGTTTCTTCAACTAATAAAATACTCCCTATCATTTTAATATTAGGGATAACTGCTGCTGAGCTAGAGTACAGTTAATACAATATAATATATAATACCTAATAATCTGTTCATTGATTAATTCTAACCGCATTATTACTTTGGGATGTGCCTTATGAGAGGTGTACATTGAAATTCAGAGGTTCACAAATATCCAGAGCCTAAAAAAAACGGCTTCACATTAACTTTGCTATAAACCAAAACAACTCTAAAAAGCCAAGGTGACTACATATTTGTGGATAGATTGCAAGCTCCTTGGCACACTGAGATGGACTGAGATAAACAAGCAAGGGATGTGATTTCCAGACTGTGCTGTTAGAATGTCTCTTCCTTCCAACAATCTGTCTGACAGCATGCACAGCCATCAATGACACGCTCACAGTGAAGGCTTACCGACATGCAGCAGTTGGATAAAGGAGAATAATGCTCTCTGTCTTCCTTCTCTACAAAAACAACCTCATGCGACCTGCAGAAGGCGCGCTCATATGACGTCACGAGCTGTTTCTTGGAAGAAAGGAAACCGTGGGGTCTGCACTGCTGTACCCACCTTCACTGGGTGAGCCCGGTGCCTTCTACAGCAGGTAGCCCGAGCTGCTGGGATAACCCGATATTGTGCCTAAGGAGGCATGGCATCAAGGGCGCCGACATGCTGCTACACCCGGAAGTAGAGAGGAAGCCCTCCAGGAAAACACATTTTGGCTTCTGGTTTTTATGGCACATAGTTAACAGGAATTTAAGCCCCATAGTGTAGCTTGTAACTGAATCTATACAGTCTGAGAGGAACACTCCCTGTATTTAGCCCATATCCCTCTGTCCCCATTTTCTATCATAGTGTCACTCTTGTAGGAGCTCCATAGTTACATAGCTGAAAAGAGACTTGCGTCCATCAAGTTCAGCCTTCCTCACATTTTTGCTGTTGATCCAAAAGAAGGCAAAAAAACCCAGTTTGAAGTACTTCCAATTTTGCAACAAACTAGGAAAGAAAATACTTCTTGACCCCAGAATGGCAGTCAGATTTATCCTTGGATCAAGCAGTTATTACCCTACATTGAAAAATTATATCCTTGAATATTCTGTTATGCAAGTATGCATCTAGTAGCTGTTTGAACATCTGTATGGACTCTGATAAAACCACTTCTTAAGGCAGAGAATTCCACATCCTGATTGTTCTTACAGTAAAAAAAAAAAAAGTTCCTTTGCCTTAGACGAAATCTTCTTTCTTCCAGTCTAAACGCATGGCCTCGTGTCTTATGTAAAGTCCGGTTTGTGAATAGATTTCCACACGGTGGTTTGTATTGGCCTCGAATATAGAGCTCCACAGCAATAATACTCACAGTAATGTGTTTAGACTTCAGTCTGTGTAAATAAGATACACTGTTCTTGTTCTAAATTCCTCTTTAGTTGCATAAATTGTTATTAGTAAGTCACCTAAAATGTCTCAGACCAGCCCTTCCCCTGGCCACACGTCCACTCGTACTCCTAAAATGAAAGTGTCCCTTTTTGTCCATTTGAAATGTTGGTTGGTATAAAATGATAAATGTAGGCAACCCTCCCAATCACCACAGCTAAATCAATCACCAATGGAATTTATAAAGCGCCAACATATCCCAAAGTGCTGTATAATTGGGGAAAATCAATACAGTATAAACAGACCAATATAAAAAGGTAAAGGGTCCTGCTGTGAGCTTACAATCTTAAGGTTAAAAGGGGGGGGGAGACAAGAGGTAGCAGAGGAATGTGGAGATGATGGCAGAGAGAATTAATCATATAATTGCAGTAACTGATAACATTGAAAGGAATGAGTAGGTGAATGACTGTGATTCCAAACTGCTAGAGGAGCATGCTATAAAGTTAGGAGGAACCTGGGTGGGTAGAGATGAATAGAATTCAAAAGGCTTGTTGAAGAGATGTTTGGGGATTGTACAATGGTGAAATGATTTTAACCCATACGTGGGAAATAAAAGAAAAAAAATATTTTAAGGTTTAACTTTACCTCAGTATCTCTTTTTTTGTATAGCTTCCACATTAGCAATAAAGCAGTGTCTTGGTCATATCATTTGAAATCAGTTTAACCCAGAGAATAATGTCCACAGCCTACAACTGCCATAACCACTTCAAAACCATGTAGTGGTTAGGATGCTGACACTGTCCCTTCATGTACACTTTGTATCTTTATTTAGTCTTTAATGTATTAATGGTACCTAGTAAATGGTCCTTCTATGTTTAGAAATAGGAAAAGGTAATTAAAGTGAACCTATTGTCAAAAATTTAACTTTAGATAATTCATCCCCAAATACATTGAAAACCTCAAAAACGCATAAGTGAAAATGCCGGTGACAGGTATCCTTTAAGTTTAGAAGCAAGTTGTAATGCATGATATTTAATTATTAAATTAACATTATCAGTTGGTTATCCTCCCCTTGCAGATTCATTTTGGTCCAGAAGGATTATTAAATGTAGAAGATAAATGAAAACTCAGGTACAGAAATATTAGTCTTCATAGAAACATAGAATGTGACAGCAGATAAGAACCATTCGGCCCATCTAGTCTGCCCAATTTTTTAAATACTTTCATTAGTCCCTGGCCTTATCTGATAGTTAGGATAGCCTTATGCCTATCCCACGCATGCTTAAACTCCCTCACTGTGTTAACCTCTACCACTTCAGCTGGAAGCCTATTCCATGCATCCACTACCCTCTCAGTAAAGTAATACTTCCTGATATTTTTAAAGCTTTGTCCCTCTAATTTAAGACTATGTCCACTTGTTGTGGTAGTTTTTCTTCTTTTAAATATAGTCTCATCCTTTACTGTGTTGATTCCCTTTATGTATTTAAATGTTTCTATCATATCCCCCGTCTCGTCGTTCCTCCAAGCTATACATGTTAAGATCCTTTAACCTTTCCTGGTAAGTTTTATCCTGCAATCCATGAACCAGTTTAGTAGCCCTTCTCTGATACTCAAGTATCAATATCCTTCTGGAGATACAGTCTCCATTACTGCGTACAATACTCCAAGTGAGGTCTCACCAGTGTTCTGTACAATTGCATGAGCACTTCCCTCTTTCTACTGCTAATGCCCCTCCCTATACAACCAACCATTCTGCTAGCATTTCCTGCTGCTCTATTCGCGATGTCAATCAGCAGTGGCCAAGGCCAGTAAGGTATTGTCATGCATGAAAAAGGGCATTCATTCTCGGGACGAGAATATCATTTTGCCTCTTTATAAATCACTGGTAAGACCACATATTGAATATGCTGTGCAATTTTGGGCACCTGTTCTAAAGAAGGATATTATGGCACTAGGAAAAGTGCAGAGGCGGGCTACAAAATTAATAAAAGGAATGGAACATATCCGCTATGAAGAAAGGTTAACAAATTTAAACCTATTTAGTTTAGAAAAACGTCTCCTGAGAGGGGATATGATAACATTATACAAATATATTCGGGGCCAATACAAACTATTGTGTGGAAATTTATTCACAAACCGGACTTTACATAGGACACGAGGTCATGCGTTTAGACTGGAAGAAAGACGATTTAGTCTAAGGCAAAGGTAAGGTTTTTTTACTGTAAGAACAATACAGGGAGTGCAGAATTATTAGGCAAATGAGTATTTTGACCACATCATCCTCTTTATGCATGTTGTCTTACTCCAAGCTGTATAGGCTCGAAAGCCTACTACCAATTAAGCATATTAGGTGATGTGCATCTCTGTAATGAGAAGGGGTGTGGTCTAATGACATCAACACCCTATATCAGGTGTGCATAATTATTAGGCAACTTCCTTTCCTTTGGCAAAATGGGTCAAAAGAAGGACTTGACAGGCTCAGAAAAGTCAAAAATAGTGAGATATCTTGCAGAGGGATGCAGCACTCTTAAAATTGCAAAGCTTCTGAAGCGTGATCATCGAACAATCAAGCGTTTCATTCAAAATAGTCAACAGGGTCGCAAGAAGCGTGTGGAAAAACCAAGGCGCAAAATAACTGCCCATGAACTGAGAAAAGTCAAGCGTGCAGCTGCCACGATGCCACTTGCCACCAGTTTGGCCATATTTCAGAGCTGCAACATCACTGGAGTGCCCAAAAGCACAAGGTGTGCAATACTCAGAGACATGGCCAAGGTAAGAAAGGCTGAAAGACGACCACCACTGAACAAGACACACAAGCTGAAACGTCAAGACTGGGCCAAGAAATATCTCAAGAATGATTTTTCTAAGGTTTTATGGACTGATGAAATGAGAGTGAGTCTTGATGGGCCAGATGGATGGGCCCGTGGCTGGATTGGTAAAGGGCAGAGAGCTCCAGTCCGACTCAGGCGCCAGCAAGGTGGAGGTGGAGTACTGGTTTGGGCTGGTATCATCAAAGATGAGCTTGTGGGGCCTTTTCGGGTTGAGGATGGAGTCAAGCTCAACTCCCAGTCCTACTGCCAGTTCCTGGAAGACACCTTCTTCAAGCAGTGGTACAGGAAGAAGTCTGCATCCTTCAAGAAAAACATGATTTTCATGCAGGACAATGCTCCATCACACGCGTCCAAGTACTCCACAGCGTGGCTGGCAAGAAAGGGTATAAAAGAAGAAAATCTAATGACATGGCCTCCTTGTTCACCTGATCTGAACCCCATTGAGAACCTGTGGTCCATCATCAAATGTGAGATTTACAAGGAGGAAAACAGTACACCTCTCTGAACAGTGTCTGGGAGGCTGTGGTTGCTGCTGCACGCAATGTTGATGGTGAACAGATCAAAACACTGACAGAATCCATGGATGGCAGGCTTTTGAGTGTCCTTGCAAAGAAAGGTGGCTATATTGGTCACCGATTTGTTTTTGTTTTGTTTTTGAATGTCAGAAATGTATATTTGTGAATGTTGAGATGTTATATTGGTTTCACTGGTAATAATAAATAATTGAAATGGGTATATATTTGTTTTTTGTTAAGTTGCCTAATAATTATGCACAGTAATAGTCACCTGCACACACAGATATCCCCCTAACATAGCTAAAACTAAAACAAACTAAAAACTACTTCCAAAAATATTCAGCTTTGATATTAATGAGTTTTTTGGGTTCATTGAGAACATGGTTGTTGTTCAATAATAAAATTAATCCTCAAAAATACAACTTGCCTAATAATTCTGCACTCCCTGTAACGATGTGGAATTCTCTGCCTGAAGAAGTGGTTTTATCAGAGTCCATACAGATGTTCAAACAGCTACTAGATGCATACTAGCAAAAACAGAATATTCAAGGATATAATCTTTCAATGTAGGGTAATAAGTGCTTGATCCAAGGATACATCTGACTGCCATTCTGGGGTCAAGAAGGAATTTTTTTCCTAGCTTGGTGCAAAATTGGAAGTGCTTCAAACTGGGTTTTTTGCCTTCTTTTGGATCAACAGCAAAAAACAAAGTTGAGGAAGGCTAAACTTGATGGACGCAAGTCTCTTTTCAGCTATGTAACATTGTCTGCTTACCTTTACGTTATCAGAAATAATTACCCCTAAATCCCTTTCCTTAGATGTTGGGATTACAACTCTATCAAATATTCTGTACTCTACCCTTGGGATTTTACGTCCAATATGCATTATCTTGCACTTATCCACGTTAAATGTCAGTTGCCAGAACTCTGACCATTTTTCTAGTTTACCTAAATCATCTGCCATTTGGCTTATCCCTCCTGGAACATCAACCCTGTTACATATCTTAGTATCATCAGCAAAAAGACATAGCTTACAATCAAGACCTTCATAGCTGCAGCATTTTTTTGTAATTGCGGCTGTTATAAGCCACAGTGCCTTCCTATAAAAGCATAGATTGTGATGGCAGATAAGAACCAAATGAATAAACGCAGGTAACACTCCAACAGTAAGGATGGTAATTTTATTAACGGGTAAACCACCCCACAGAAAGTGCTAGATGTGACATTTCAGCTCAACATTATTAAAGCTCTACTGAGCCGAAACGTCGCACCTAGCACTTTCTGGCCCATATAGTCTGCCCAATATTCTAACCTGTTCTAGGAAGCCAGTGAGCGGAGCCTGGAGAACTGAGGATAAAAAGTCAAACTATTAGTGATCAGTTTAGCTACTTACACAGTGGCAGATCAGAGGGGAGCACCTGGTCAAAATCCCCCAGAAACCATGGGAACAACGTATGTCTGTCTGGCAGCAGCAGCTAAATAAGCTGTCATGGCCTCTCTGTCCACAAATGCCTGTACAAGTTGTTTTAAAAAATTGCCCCCACTCAGCAAACCTGCTGCATATACAGGGGCATGGCAACCACTCAGAGGAATAAAAATTTAATTTATCGATAACATTTTAATTATATTAATTGGTACATCCAACAAAATCAGTGTTTAAACATTAAAAAGACATGCTGTACAGCAGAGCTTAATTCACACAAATGTTTGGACAATAGAACATGAATTTCTTTTAAGAAGAAATTCAACTTTAAAAATTTCACTAAGGGGGCGTGGCTAGCTGAGAAGAAAAAAACTGACTCCTTGCCACGAAAGTGCACAATCTTTGACAACTTTTTGCAACCTGGGTACCCCCCCCTAAGAGAGATGGGGCGAAAACATAAAAAATTTGCCCTTTACAGAGAGTACCAACCTCTCTGATATCCGTCTGTTCTTCAACAGACCAACCTCACAGGCCCAACATAATATGGCGTCTGGGGAACCACGTGGCTCCAGTGACTCCGAACCATCCCAAGATGAAGAGAGAGCCCAAGCATCCCATTCCCACGGCAGGGTATACCAGAGGACCGACTCGGATTCCAACATATCTCCCTCTACTAAATGGGATATTAAAAACCTCCTTGGGGACCTGAGGGAGGTCTGGAAAGCGGACCTCGCATGAGTGCAGGTGGAGATTGGCGGCATGAATCGCAGCATAGGGGCTGTCGAGTCCAGGGAAGGGGAGCAGGGGGAAAATTGGATGATACAAGATCTAGAATGGACTCAGCCAACAAGTGCACCGCCTCTCTCGTATAGTGACTTCCCTGGAATCGGAGGAATATCAGAATCCGCGGGCCCAAGAAATGGTAGGCCAAGAGGCCTTGTTAAGCTTCGCCCACGAAGTTATGCAAGCATTCGGAGTTAAGAAAGATGGTGAAATGCCACCCTTCGTGTCGGCTTTCAGAGTCCGGAAGGCTCCCACGGCACCTGTAGACGCACCACGGGACATTTCTGTCAAATCCTCTATTATCGCTCGATCCATACAACAACATTCATTGGCTGAGAGTGTCAGCTGACCGCAATTCTATGCAACTCTAGCCCAGGCTGGCAGATGACACCACAATGACGCTGCCCGAGGTGGGTTTACATCGCTAGTAACAGGCACCATGACCTCTTGAGATCACTGAAGTGTTTATGTTGCTTGGAGTAACTCTCTAAGTTTAAGTAATGGTTATCTGATTACAACCACCATCTCTCCGTTAGTCAAAATTAACCCTTTATAAAAAATTATGTTCCCACTTTTCACACCTCACCTCACCGTTATCAATCAAGTACCATCATTTATTTACCCTAGGGTAAATTTCAGCATAAATATGTATACACAAGTGATAACACTCTCACCAACACACACAAAACAGAGCACATAAGAACCCAAAGAAATGCATCTTTCACTGTATTTGCTAACCAGAGTTTACGACTTTTCAGGTTTAGCCATGATACCTGATACATGACAGACAAGAGGAGAAAAAACAAAAGTACCATCAACTTATGCAGCCCATGAGAAAAGAAAAAATAAATAGATTAAAGGTTACTTGAAGGGCGCTGCAAATGCGATTGTATCATATACTCACAGAGTTTTGGAGGTTAAAAGGTGCTGTATGAAGCAAAACTATTTGGATCTCAGATTAAAAATGGAAATGATTGATGATATTTATCTCTGTGGACCTGGACTCTGCTCAGTTGGATTTCATGAGCTCTGTTTGTGAACTAGAATGTACAGTACGGACAGAGTTTAATTGTGTTCTAAGAGCCGTGACAAAGGACAATGGAAATACCTGAGATTGATTCTCACTTGTGTAATGTTCTCATTAGCGCTCTGATGGCATGTGTATTATATGACAGAATAAATTGCTATTCTTTGCCATGTTAGGGCTCTTAATATTCTACTCCTGTCTTTCCTGGATCAATGTCTCAGTCCCTTAACCGGGGATCTCATTACATTCTCAACAAATCCATGAAATCATAGGTGGCCTCTATTGCATGAGCTTTCTTCATTAATGCAGAGGCACTTTATATAGCAAGTATTAATATGGAAATGACACAGTTCACTGGAGAGGGCCTATAGAAAATGAGGGAACAATAATAACTCAAGCCATTTTGATATTTCCCTAGAAAAATATATCTCATTAAATCATACAAAACTAGCCTTTCTGTCATTGTTTGGTTTTTTTTTTTTCACAAGATCTTTCTGTGTATAACAAGTGCTGTCCTTAGCTATTTTGTAAAATTGTCATTGTTTCTTCACGGAGGACTATTGAGAAATTGAAGGTGGTTTAAAGTCGAAAAAGCAGTGTGCTCCGATAGAAACCATTTATACTTAATGTATCACTTTCATGGCTGGTTCTAAATCTGTTCCTTACAATTTAATAACTCTTCTCCCTCTGAAAGATTCAGCATTCCATAAGACACCCTTTTCCGACTTCCACCAGCCTTCAGCCTGTTAAACCATTATGACCACTGTGAGAAGCCATCTTGTCAAATCTACCTTCCTAATTTATTTAAATATTCCTAGATATTTTGATGTTTACATGAACACTTTTAATATTGGATGTTGCTCCAATTCACTGAATACATGATACTGTAAGAAATTATCTGTCGTTTTCAATTTTAACAGCAGGATCACCATGTTAAAATTATATTAAAGGCTCAAGATAGGATATGTATCATTGTGTTTCCTTAGGGTTACTGTAAAGGAGAATATGAACTTGTGTATAGGGAGAGATTTTTTTTTTAGACTGTGTTGGCAGATGTTTATTATGACAATTTGCAAACACACGAGCATTGAAAATCAGTTTCTGTGAGTAGCCTGGTAGAGCCATGCAAATATAATTGATGGTCAGGTAATTTTGGGGTTAAAGCAGACAAAAACACTGACAGTGTCGGGAGGTAACTTTCCTATACATTGTCTGATCCACTTTAAATCACGCTGCTTGACCTAATGGACTGAAAATTGGATTCTAAAGGGGCACGCAGCAGTTGGCATTGGGAGGTTTTTGCATTAAGCTGTTATATACATGTTATTGTTTTTGTTGTTTGTTTATTTGCACGTCTCTCGCTCCTTTATCTATTCTAGACCGTGCTCTGGTAATGTTTTTTGTAGACAGATTGGAGGAAACAAACGACCTTCCTAACATTTTGGTTTCTGTTTACGAATTACATGAGATGAGTGAGGCTTTAAATAATTGCATAAGACATGATATGGACAATGAGAAGGACATGGATGAATGGGGACAAGAGGTGAGTGGAAGGTAGATATGAAAAGATAGCTCTTTGAGTAACTTGAATTTAATGGCACAAAGCATGAGTGGAGCATGACATGAACGAGTAGGGAACAAGGAATGTACTAGGTACCTGGGAATATGCAATGTAGGGGAAGCCAGAGAGGGGGGCGTTTTGTGTCATGACCAACAACAAGCACAAAGTAAGCACAAAGTAAGTGTGTTCGTTCAATGCTCTTCCTTTGCAGCCCATGCACAGAGCCCTGCTGAAGAGTTCTTGCATGGGAAAAAGGGCCACGTGTAATCTTCAATGCTGTGTTTGCTTGTGACTTGTCTCTGATACCAGAGAACAAAAAGGCCATGATAGAGTACTGTTTGGTGGCAGTTCAATCTTAACAATAGCTTATATTTATTAGTATCTCCAACAAATGCAATACATACATACATACAATACATACACACAGACTGCTGAATACAGTCACAGACTGCTGAATACACACACAGACTGCTAAATGCACACACAGACAGACTGCTGAATACATACACAGTCCGATGAATACATGCACACAGTCCGCCGAATAAACAATCACAAACATACACACAGACTGCTGAATACGTACACACAGCCCGCTGAATACACACACACACAGACTGCTGAATGCACACACTGCTGACTACACATACAGACAGACGGCTGAATACACATACACAATGCTCTGAATACATGCACACAGTCTGCTAAATAAACAAACAAAAACATACACACAGACTGCAGAATATGTACATACAGCCCGCTGAATACACACACACACACACACAGACTGCTGAATGCACACACTGCTGAGTACACATTATTATTATTATTGCCATTTATATGGCCCCAACAAATTCCGTAGCGCTTTACAATACTTTGAGAGGGGGGAAGTAACAATAAATAGGACTATTACAAGAAAACTTACAGGAACAATAGGTTGAAGAGGACCCTGCTCAAACGAGCTTACAGACTATAGGAGGTGGGGTATTAGAAACATTAGGATAGGAAATATCAAGTAGGAGTGAAGCAGAGCTGGAGGAGTGAGCAAAGCACTGTCCCATAGGAGAGAGCAGGAGACAGGTATGTAAGGTATATATTACTCTGGGAGGCCATAAGCTTTCCTGAAGAGATGGGTTTTAAGGCCCTTCTTAAATGATTTAAGACTAGGGGAAAGTCTGATGGCAGTAGGCAAGCTATTCCATAGGAGAGGAGCCGCCCGCGAGAGGTCCTGCAAGCGCGAGTTGCCGGTACGGGTGCGAGCAGCGGTCAGGAGATGGTCACGGGCAGAGCGGAGGGTACGAGGAGGGGCATATCTATGGATTAGTGAAGAGATATAAGAGGGGCTAGAATTGTTCAGTGACTTAAATGTATGGGTTAGCACTTTGAATTGACTCCTATAGCATACAGGGAGCCAATGTAAGGACTGGCAGAGGGGTGAGGTGTGAGAGGACCGACAAGAGAGGAAAATCAGTCTAGCTCAGGGGTTCTCAACGTTAGTCCTCAGGACCCCCTACCAGTCCAGGGTTTAGGGATTACCTGGGTGTGTCTCAGGTGTTTAGAAAAAGAAAAAAAAAACACCTTAGAGTCTAAGGTGTTTTTTTCCCTTTTTCTAAACACCTGAGACACACCCAGGTAATCCCCAAATCCTGGACTGGTAGGGGGTCCTGAGGACTGGGTTGAGAACCCCTGGTCTAGCTGCAGCATTCATTACAGACTGTAGCGGGGCAATACGGCTTTTGGGAGACCAATCAGGAGAGGGTTACAGTAATCCATGCAGGAAATTACTAGAGCATGGACAAGCTCCTTGGTAGCATCTTGCGTAAGAAAGGGGCGGATGCGGGCTATGTTTTTCAGTTGGAACCTACAGGACTTGGCAACAAACTGGATGTGAGACTCAAAGGTGAGACCAGAGTCAAGTATGATGCCAAGACAGCGTGCTTGCAGGGATGGACTTATGTGGATATCACTGACTTGAAGGGAGAGCGAGAGAGGAGGATCAGTATTAGGAGGAGGAAAGACAAGGAGTTCAGTTTTAGAGAGGTTAAGTTTCAGAAAGCGTGAGGACATCCAGTCAGAGATGGAAGAAAGGCAAGCAGTGACACGTTGCAGGACGGCAGGGGAGAGGTCCGGGGAGGAGAGGTATATCTGAGTGTCATCAGCGTACAGGTGGTAGTGGAATCCAAAAGAGGCAATAAGTTTACCAAGAGAGGCAGTATAAAGAGAAAATAGAAGGGGACCAAGGACAGACCCTTGGGGAACTCCAACCGAGACAGGACGAGGGGAGGAGGTATCCTTGGAAAAGGAGACACTGAATGAGCGTTGGGAGAGATAGGAGGAAAACCAAGAAAGGACAGAGTCACAGAGACCGAGCGATTGAAGAGTTTGAAGGAGGAGAGCATGATCAAAGGTGTCAAAGGCAGCGAGGTCAAGGAGAATTAATATGGAGTAGTGAACTTTGGATTTAGCGGAGATTAGGTCATTAGTCACTTTGATAAGAGCAGTCTCAGTAGAGTGGAGAGGGCGGAAGCCAGACTGAAGAGGGTCAAGGAGAGAGTTGGAATTAAGGAAGCGAGACACACGAGTAAAGACAAGTCTTTCCAAAAGCTTTGATGAGAAAGGGAGCGGGGATATGGGACGATAGTTAGAAGGGGAGGATGGGTCAAGAGATATTTTTTTCAGGATAGGTATTACAGTGGCATGTTTAAGGTCAGCAGGAACAGTTCCAGAAGAGAGAGAGCAGTTAAAGATGTGTGTTAGGGTAGGCACAAGACAAGGGGAGAGAGATCTGATGAGGTGAGATGGGACAGGATCGAGCGGGCAAGTGGTTGGGCGAGAGGAATGGAGAAGCGCAGCCACCTCTTGTTTAGTAGCCGGGTAGAAAGTCTGGAGGGTAGGGAAAGCATGATTAACATGTGGTTGAGAAAGAGAACGGCAAGGAGAGGAGAATTGTTTCCTTAGCTGTTCAATCTTGTCGGTAAAGTAGCATGCAAAGCTATCAGCTGTAAGGTTAGTTTGGGGGGTGTCCACAGCAGGGCGGAGAAGGGAATTAAAGGTGTCAAAGAGACGTCTGGGATTGCGGGAGCATGAACTAATGAGAGAGGAAAAGTATGACTGTTTGGCGAGGGCGAGGGCTGCACTGAATCTATAATGGAGAAAGTCTGCCTGGGTGCGGGACTTCCTCCAGGAGCGTTCAGCACAGCGGGAGCAACTCTGCAGATAGCGTGTTGATTTATTATGCCAAGGTTGGGGTCGTGTCCTCCTCGAGGTGCATGTTTGGAGTGGGGCTGCAGCGTTCAAGGCAGATGTGAGGGTAGTGTTATATGTGGAGATGGCCAGTGAGGGACAGGAGAGGGAAGGGATGGATAGCAGTTGTGAATCAAAAGGTCAAAAGAGTTAAGGTTCCTCCTGAGCTGAAGGGGGTTAGGCTGAGATTGTTGGGTGAGGGGGTAATTGAGAGCAAACGATAAGAGGTGGTGATCAGAGAGAGGAAATGGAGTGTTGCAAATATTAGATACTGTACATGAATAAGAGAAAATAAGGTTGAGGGTATTGCCAGCTACATGAGTGGGAGAATTAGCCCACTGCAAAAGTCCAAGGGAGGAAGTAATTGAAAGTAGTTTAGATACAGACAGACTGCTGAATACACACACACAGATAATGTTGAGTACATACAGACTGCTGGATACACACACACACAGACTGCTGAATACATACAGACTGCTAAATATACACACACACACTGCATTAAGGGGTGCAGTGTATGTGTTTGTGTGTACGGGTGCTGAGTGTGTGTGTGTGTGTGTGTGTCTGAGGGTGTGTGTGTGTGAGAAGTGCTGTGTATGGGGGGTGCTGTGTGTGTGAGAGGTGGTGTGTGTGGGGAGTGCTGTGTGGGGGGCTGTGTGTGTGTGAGGTTTTGTGTGGGGGGGTGCTGTGTGTGGGGTGGTGCAGTGTGTGTGGAGTGCTGTGTGGGGTGGGTGCAGTGTGTGGGGGTGGGGGTGCTGTGTGTGTGTGGGGGGTGCTGTGTGTGTGGGGAGTGCTCTGTGTGTTTGTGTGTGTTGTAGAGCTTGAGGAGTGCAGGTAGTAAATGTGTTGTTTTTTAAAAAATAATCATTTACATTAATAAAATCTTAATGCCCCTTCCCTTCTTACCTTTGTTGAAGGGGGGGGGGGGGACAGTGAGCCCTGGTGGTTCGGTCGTGGTAAGTTCTATGTAGCCTGTAGCTCATCTGGCTGCAGGCTCTCCTGTCCTTCCGTTGCAGAATGCTGTGTGGAGCGTTGCCATGGTAACGCGCAGCACTGCTCCACACAGCTTGATCGCAGGAGGCGCGATCTGCTTCCCAGATCCCTCCCCCTGCCTCTGGGTCCTCCCGCCCTCTATCCTCGATCGAAGGGAAGATCAAAGGTTCTCCCTGTCGACTGGGTAGCGCGGTGAGGCCCCCATGCCTGTGGGGCTCCCAGGCAACTGCCCAGCGTGCCCATGGGGAAAGATGGCCCTGTTTGGTGGCTAATTTTAAAATTAAGAATGTGTAGAGTGAGCAGTTTGTGGTGTGGTGTTTTGTGTAAATAGGTTGGTTGCAGTTGTGTTGTGTGGCTAGTTGCTGTAGTGTGTGTGTGTCTAGTGGCTGTAGAGAATGAGAGTGTATGGGTGCTGTGGTGTGAGTGTATAGGGGCGTGTAGCGAGTGTGTGCATAGTGGCTGCAGTGTAGGTGGATGTAGTGAGTGTGTAGAGGATGAAGATAGTGAGTGAGTGTGTGTATGGGATCTAGTGTGTGCATAGGGCATGCATAGTGTGTATATGACATGTACTGTGTGTGTCAGGGATTGAATGTGCGTGTCAAGGATATGGTGCAGTGTGTGTCCGAAAGGGATCCATAGTGTGTATATGGGATGCACTGTGCATCAGGGTGTACTTTGTGTCAGGGATGTACTGTGTTTGTGTCAGGGATGTACTGTGTGTCAGAGATGTACTGTGTGTGTGTGTGTCAGGGATGTATTGTGTAGCTGGTGCAATGTATTTATAGGGGATCCAGTGTTTGTGAGGGTTTCAGTGTGTGAATGTGTTGGGGCCTGTATTGTGTATGTAGAGGGGTGCAATTGAATAACTAAAAAAAAATATATGTAGAAATATATTTTTTATTAATTGATTATAAATTGAGAAATACATTTTATATTCTCATCCCTCTTCTCCTTACTTTTGGGCAGTGAAGAGACACTGAAAGCCCTTGCGGTCCGGTGATGTCAGTAGACTTTCACCTGCGCCAGGTGCAAACTAAGACCCCTCTTCTCTCAAGCACAATCACTGCTGTGTCTGAGCGTTGCTGTGGTAACCTCTGGAAACACCGTGCACCTAGCTGAGGTGTACAGAAAGTCTCCTTGGTCCTACCATATCTCCCTGCCTGCCCCATGGCTATTGCTGCCCACCAGGCACGATGGTGAGTCCGAGCCTGATTAACAGCTTTACTGGGGAGGCGGAAGAGACTGAAATAGGTAGCAAATGCCCAGGCATCAATAGCTGGGGAGAACCAGCATAGGATTAATGGCAGCAGGGAAAGAAATGGAACTGGGTGCAAAATGAGGTCTGATGAGGGAGGTGCACTATAGTAACATGATACAATTTGTACATGGGTGGAAAATGGCAAGAGGTGTTTAAAGGCATAAGTTATAGAATAAGTGTGGCTTCAGAAGGTTGATTGGGTTTTAGAGGGAGCATTTTGTTCATGGACCAAAGCAGCATAATGTCTTACTGCAGGCCTAGCATGGTCCAACCCTAGCTTGGTCCAACCCTGAGTGCTTCCAAGAATGCATATATTTATGCAAACACAGAAAAAGAAATCGTACAATATTTTATCAGTTCAGGATCATTTCAGATCATGGACCATGAAAGAACAGCCGTCAGGGAGGAGTTGATGCTTCATGCAAGGTATTGACCAAAATTCTTAGAGAATCACAGAGGCACTGGTTACATTTTATTCTTGCTTTGAGAAGTATCATGCAGTGTGTTAGTCATCATAAGAATCATTTAAAAATTCTCTATCGTTGGTACGTGGTTCCATCACGCCTTCACAAAATTAATCCTAAAGTCTAAAGGCAGATGTTGGCGGTACCATGTCACACATTTGGTAGTATGGCCCTAAACTCGCCAGATTCTGGAGTGATATTCATAAACTTGTTAAAACTGTTGACCCAAATATTACCACCTTTACATCGGAACTCGGGATCTTTAAAACACTTCCATAATAATAATAGGACATATTCTTATAGCCGCCACATCCTATATACCCAGATATTAGAAATCCCCTGCTATACCCTCTATAGTTAATGTACTAAAGTTAGCATTAGAAAACAAAGTGTATGAAATGGCTATTAAACCTCATCTTTATTATGGGATCAGCTTCATTATTTATGAATTGAGTGGGAAAACAAGGTAAAAACATCTTATCTTTTACAATTCAAAATATTCAAACTAAATTATTAGTTGTACAAACTTGTTTTATTCGTTTGACATAGATATATTATAATTGTTTTATTATCATCGATAAATATAGACATATCAGTATTGCACAAAAGTATTGTAAATTCGGATGGATACTTCCCCCAAGTTTCTCCTTTAAATTTTTTTATTATCTTTAATTTAATTATTATTTTTAATAAAAACTATTTGAAAAGAATTGCAGAGGCATATTATCAAGTCTTAGAATGGTGGATGTAAAAAAGTTAAGTCCGGGATTTCTGAGAACATAATGCACTATAAGTTATCATAAAGAATATTAAACAGAGAGGAAGCTATATTGGGCCTCCAGAAACCAAGTAAAAGCAGCCACCAATTAGGAGAGTGCATCCGTCTTGTAGCTCCAGAATGTCCACATCTGTCCATACAGCTTTAAAACAAGTGTAGTATTGTTATGCCATATGAACGTATGGTTACTCGTATTAACTCACGCTTTGGAGATGGAATAAAGCACTCTGAGTGTGTCTGGACTGAAGTCTGTCTTTTTATTGACAGCTTATATAAGTCCCAGTTTCAATACAAGTAATTGGGGTAGAAATCCCTCCTTAATTGTCAGACAGACAGCCAGAGAGGTCTTCTTCATCTTCTTCAGCACCCTGCCATCTTCCCTGCTCAATGAGCTTTACTGCAGCTCATAGAAAATATGATAGTAGCAAATGTACGCATGCTCGTGGCTCCAGTATACCCCAGGAAAAAAGGGGAGGGCTTGCAAAGGCTGCAGACAGGAGGTCTGCAGCATTTGCAAGCTGTTTTTCCATATCCCCAAATGAAAACATTCCAGGGAAAAAAAAAAATGCACATTTTTTGTTCTTGTTTATATCTACTAAATAGTTTAGTTTTTTTTAATCAATGGAGTGTTCCTTTAAAATTCTTAATTCTGCAGATAACCTAGGTCACATTTGACCAAATGTATTTTTTTTCCATCTAATGCATCTATTTTATGAAATACAGATCAACATGAAACCATAACAAGATACAGTATACATTTTTACACAAAAACGAAAATATTTTGCCTTTTACCTAACCGATGTCAACAAAGTGGTTTCCAATTTATATCACTTGTCCTGAAACCAAATAACAGATTGCATGAGAACAGAACTCACTCATCAAAATAAACATGCTTATTACTGCTGAGAAATCTCATTTGGAGAAAAATATTTTTCTATATAGGAACCAGACAATATTCAATGGGACTATTGCTGTGACCTATCATTGACTCCTGCAGACACAAAAACGGTTCTATTAAGTGAGCAATTTTCCCCAATCGAAATGCCGGTTTTGTACAGTATCATTGCAGAATATTTTTGTGGAGGACAACAAATGTATATGACCAAACTAACAAAAATAAATGAAAATACGATAGTACATTGGTTGTACAAAATACAGAAACATACATTATTAATGTAACGGCTCTAATAAGGCATAGGATCACCTTTTGCATTAGTAAATTATTGATACCTTTGAAATCTATCATAGAACTCTTAAGTTATGTATAGGGGCAGAGGTGTATTTAGTTTTTTGGGGCTGTTTTAGGCCAGTTAGGGCTATGCACAATTTCCCCATATACTTTTCCGCTCTCACACGCATATACATTTTATAACTACCAATTCACCACGATCACACAGTCACATACATACATTGACATGCAATCACACAAAATACAAAAGACAAACGATCACACATAGTCACATAGATAGAAACTCACCTCTCCTCCTCTTGCAGCTTACCTCTGTGTCAGCACCAATCACTATTATTTATACAATGCCAACATATTTCACATTGCTGTACAATACGTAAACAAGACAAACACTGAATTTTAACAAAACATATATGACATATGAGAACAGTAGATACACAGACAGTCACCGATACCTAATAATGATTGATCAAGGAGCTATGCAACAGCTCTCACACACTCCTTATTACTGAAAATGAGCTGGAAATTCACTGTCGCCCTTGGTGGTGTTTGTTTCGGACACTGTATATTGCAGTATGATGAGTTATTGCATCACGAGGAAGATGGAAATGGAAAGATTTTTATCAGCAGCAATGTCTCCTGGTCTGAGTCCCAGGTATCCTGTACAGGTATCAGGCCAGCTCATAGCCCAGATCTGAGCCTGCACTTCTTGTGAGCTACCAGCTTTCTGATTTGAAGCAAAAAAATCAGCTACTCTGGCCCTTCTTCATTAGTCATATTTAGCATTGGAACCATGGGGCCCCGGTGCGACAATTGATCCGTGGGCCCCCCTCCCCCAGCGCTTACTCTGCGACCCCTGTGACCGCGGTATGTACGCCAGTGCATGCAGATGCACACACACTTAAAGGACCACTACAGACACCCAGATCACATCAGCTCAATGAAGTTGTCTGGGTGCCAGGTCCCCCTAGTTTTAACCCTGCAGCTGAAAACATAGCAGTTTTAGAGAAACTGCTATGTTTCACTGAGGGTTAATCCAGCCTCTAGTGGCTGTCTCATTGACAGCCGCTAGAGGAGCTTCCGCGATTCTAAGACACTGAACGTCCATAGGAAAGCATTGAGTAATGCTTTTCTATGGGTGGTTTGAATGCGCGCGCGGCTCTTGCCGCGCATGCGCATTCGGAGCTGAGAGGCGGAGGGATCCCCAGCGCCAAGGGAGTCTGGCGCTGGAGAAAGGTAAGTGCTGAAGACACACACACTCTCTCGCGAACAGACGCATACACACTAGCTAACAGACACACACATTTACTGACAGAGACACACTCAGCGACAGACATACATACACACTCATAAAACATACACTCTCACTGACAAACACATACTCACTAACAGACATCAAACAGACTCACTAACAGACGCACACAAACACACGCAGTAACAGACACACAGTAACACACTCACTGACACTCACTAGCAGACACACACTCAATAACAGACACACTCACTGACACTCACTAGCAGACACACACACTAACACTAACATACACACTAACACACTAACACACACACACACACACACTAACACACACATGTTTTTTTGTTTTTTTTTTAAATTTAATCCCCCCAGCCTCCCTACCTTTGGGAGTGCTGAGGGGATTCCATGGGGTCCAGTGGTGCTGCTGGGCGGAAGGTCACCGGGCGGGCAGGCAGGCTGGCGGGCGCGCGAGGGAGCACTCTCCCCCAAGTGCTCCCTATTCAGCTCCCTCGCGTGCCGCGTACTGATGCAGGAGCTGGAAGATTACATCATCTTCCAGCTACAGTATCAGTGCGGTGCGTGAGGGAGCTGAAGAGGGAGCACTCAGGGGAGAGTGCTCCCTTGCGCGCCCGCCAGCCTGCCTGCCCGCCCGGTGATACCAGGGCCAGCCTCGGGGGGCCATGAGGTGGTCAACTCCTGGGCCCCCCAGGAGAAGAGGCTGGTCACGGTGGGTACATACCGGGTCGCAGGGCGGCCGGGCCCCCTGGTGGGCCGGGCCCGGTCGCAGCCGCGACCCCTGCGACCCCGGTATGTACGCCACTGATTGGAACTACCGCAGGTGCTGGTGGTGAGTTGCACCAAAGCCTGCATGCTTTGAGGGCCTATCCACTTAGGGCCATCCGATGGGTATTGCTGAACAGGGGCCTGGTCTGGAACTGCGGCCCTTTAAGAGCACAACTGGGCCATTTTAATTCGGCAACTTGTAGGAAGTGAGAGGCAGTCAATTCTTCGCTGAGAGAGAGAGAGCGTGACACGTGGGGGGGGAGAGGCACAGGCAGCAGGGGACATTGAGCTGCTGCAGACCATCCACACATCAGCCTCAGCCAGTAGCACCCGAAGCAAGTCACCCTCCTGCAGATAAAACAGGAGAGTCGTGCAAATGTTAAAATTACAACGTGTGTATCTGTGAGTGTCAAGGTGTATGTATGTGTCCAGGTGTCAGTGTGTCTATCTTTGAGTCTATGTGTGTATGTGTCAGTTTGTTTAAATGTGTGTATCAGTATATTAATGTGCATGTATATATGTGTACGTATGTATGTGCACACATCCCAGCAATTGTACACCAACACAACATGCAAACACATCCCTGCAAACACAAACATTACATACAAACACACCGCTTCAGTCAGACAACAATATTACAAACAAATGTACATCCATATTTAAAAGATAACACAACACTACATCCAAACATACACCTGCATACAAATGAAAACACTACATACAAACACAACCCTGCATTCAAATGCAAACACTACACACAAGTACATCACTGCATTCTAATGGCAACAGTACAGACAAATACACCCCTACATGCACACACATACCTTATACAAAAACATGCTTAAATTCAAAGGCACAAACATCGCTCACAAATACAACCCTGCAAGGGTAGCTAAATGGTAAATCTCCAGCTGGAATAGTAGTATCGTGGGAGTTGTATGACAGATGGGGATCTATGTTTTAACCACTCTTACACCAGAGGGGGGAACAAAAATAGTCCGCCAACGGTCATGTCGTGTAAGTATACAGATTTGTGTTTTTTGGAGGTGTTTTTTTTTTTTGAGTAAAGTTATATTTATGAATATCTTACCAGGTTGGTGTCATACCTGGGGGTGCCGCACGGAAGCCATGAAGATTCTGGTCCCACGCCACGTTCCTGGATAACTCAAGCTCGGAGGTCATGCGCCGTTCTCTCCATGGAACTGCAGATAGCTCTGCACTATCTGCAAGATTGCCAGATTTCCATTGTAACTTCACGCCACCTTCAGGCATCCGTTGAAATTACTGGACCCTGTGGGTGTTAATTATACTCACCTTTTCATGATGCCATATTTGTTGGACATCTTACACAGGTCACACCCCTTTGTGTGTCCTGATGCAGGGTGATGATGGTGTCCAATCAGAGAAATTTGGTTGTGCAATAATGTTCTATACTTTAAAACATTTTGTTTTTATGATTTATTTATTTTACTTAATGCGTTTTTTGCGTGTATTTTTGTGTTTGTTTTTATGCAGGATCCATGTGAAATGTTTGTTTTATCTCATCCAACATGGCCCTACCATGACAACTCCATCAGCTTAGGCCAGAATTCTAAAGGCAATAAGTATACTCTGGAAAACTCCACACACCAGTCGTGCACCCTAACATCTGTTGGGAGTTATTAGAGACCGTTTGCAACAAGCATGTCAAACTCAAAGTCCAGCACAGGCCACATAAACAAGGTTTAAGTTTATGTGGGCCGAATAAAAAAAAACAACCTTAAATTTTCATAGAAACGTAGGTTTATTTTCAAAATTACAGTATTAAAAAAACCCCAGCACCCACCTCTAGCCAACAAGCAGACTCCCCTCACATTGCTGCTGGCAGTATGCGACTCCGGAGTCCCGCCTCTGGTATACCCCAAATGGCGCAGTCCTCACCCTGTGCCAAATCTGATCCTCCCGCTACTTCTTGAAACCCTGTGAAGGTGGAGCACGTTGATGTCACATCGGAATGTGACGTGACGTTGCGTGCCTCCATGCACCTCCAGGTACTCCACTGTCCAGTCGCAGCCAATGCAACATTGACCAACACACTCACTGACAGACACACACTGACAGACACACACACAGACAGATACACTCACTGACAGACACACACATTCTTGCGCACACATACTTTTGTTTATTGCTCCCTACCTTTTGGAGCCGATGTGTGGCATCTACCTGGGGTCCTTCTATCTGCTCCTCACTGCTCCCTCACGCGGTTTAGTGATGCCGAGTGCCGGAATATGATGTCAGAGCAGTGAGGAGCAGGAGCACTGAGCTCCCTCGCTGGCCCTCCTCCCCGGCTGGGTAAGTGTTAGCAGAGTAGGCACCTGCAACGTGGGGAAAGCAGGTACCTACTCTGCTTGGAACACTAGGCATGTACTCGTGGCTCACCTGGCCGCAAAGATGTCCCTTGTGGGCCGCATGCGGCCCGCAGGCCGTGAGTTTGACATACTTGGTTTACAATATTCAATGGGGAATTATGTAAGGTCATCTGTTAATAGTGGAATATAATAAACACAGTAGCTCTTAAAGGGACGTTAGGGTATAACAGCTAGTATTTGACCTGGGTGCTAGTTTAATGTGTGCCCCTGTCTTATAAGCGTACAGTTGATATAGTAACATAAAAGAAACAATGAATGTTGTTTCAGCAAAAAGACCTGACGATACACGTCTTCGCTGACATTCCTTAACCTTCAATACAGGTGAAATTGCTCCCAAGCAGTGCAGAGCCAAGGTTTTTGATGAGTGAGATTTCAACGGCGTTCAATTGACAAAGAGTCTGCTAAATAAGGCAATGCATTGTGTAGGTGTCTGATCACTTGTAACAGCAGGTTCCCAGGCTTTGGTGTGTAATCAATCTCTGTAGAGATCGTTCAGACTTATTTCGTACATGCTTTTTTTCTTCTCCACAAGGCTCTGCTTCAGGAAGAATACAAGTGATGTTAACAGGATTTGGCAGGAAATTTCAAAAGATTACATTGAATTTGATAGTGTAAAAAGCAAAGACAATTTAGTCAAGAGACCAAGTATGATACCTGAACTGTTTAACATATTAGTCAGGAAACTATAATCAATATGTAAAACTTTTTATTCAAAATTTGTTGCAATTCTCTTCTTCATTAAAAGGGTTACTCCAGCCTGATTTAACATAAGTATTTCTTGCGTATATTGTTCTAATATGCACTGTTTATCATCCTCTTCCCAATCAAATGCTTCTCGTAGTGCATGCGCCCAAGTCCGACAATGCCTCTCTAAGAGTGGCATGAATGAGACAATCAGGCAATTCATTGTTCTCAGCGATTTGGAATTTGTATTGCCTGGGTTGACAGGTTAATTTTGGCCACTAGTAGAGGAAGGAGGCACGAAGTTTGGGCTGCCAGAGGGTCAATAAGGTGGAGAAGGACAATGGAAGGCGACATAACATTTCAGCGGCTATCAGAAAGTATCACTTGGAGGGCTAGAGAAAGAAGGGAGGATGACAAATAAAGAGAAACTATACTGCCAGGAAATCAAAGTTGTTAAAAAGCCCTTCTGTTACTTACCTGAGTACAGCGCCGATGTCCCTCTGCGCTGGCTTGTGCTTTACCTCTGCTCCTCCCCCGCTGTCAGCTGATGGGGGGAGACCTAATGTGCATGCGCGTCAATGACCGCTCTCGCATTAGTACTTATCCCCAAAGGAAAGCATTGTACAATGCTCCTATAGTGTTTCGGGTGACTCTTGGATGTCCTCATGCATAGCGTGAGGACATCCAGCATCAGTTATGCAACCAAGTCACCTAACGACCCAGAAGTTCCTCTAGTGCTTGTCTGGTGGACAACCACGGGAGGTAGAGTTAACCCTCAAAGGTATTTGTATCAGTTTATTAAAAACTGCAATAATTATATTTTTAGAGTTAAGGGTGCCTATAGTGTCCCTTTAAGCCTTTTAATTGCCTTAGTGCTCTCTCTGGGGAGGAAAGAAAGATAAATCCAGGTCGTGCATGTACAACTTGGACAAAATGAACACAGGGAGCCTTGAGCTGAGTATTCTAGCTTTATGGCTGACCAATCATGGCAACTGTATTCTTACAGCTGCAGTTATAAAACAGTCACACTCACTATGAACGTACTGCGTCATTAACTTTGCAATCATGCAGCATTCTTATGGTGTTTGCAACGACAATTTCAGCCAACTTCTTAAAAAAAATATATATATATATATATATCGAATATCAGCAGGATTCACTAAATCCTAACTTTGGTTTTCACAGCATTCTGTTTGTCTTGGCTGTGAAGCCTACTAAACAATCATATTTGATTCAGCAGTTTGAAATATTGGCAACCTCAGGCAAGCAGCTTGGCAGATTTACCGATAGCTAAAACACAGAAGTTCCTATCCCTTTCATCAAGAATACAGATGAGGAGTTTTAAAGTTGCCCAGCCTGAGAGCTGAAATATGTATAATCGGATATATAAATGCCCCAAGGGTCAACATTTGCATCATGATGTACAAACAGAGCAATGATTATACCCTTACGTCTTCCTTCAATATCATGGCAGGCAATCTGCTCCGCTCCAGCTGTTAATCAATCAAGTGCAGCTATCATAATCACCCACAAGCCTATAACCCTCTTAGAACTGGAAAACAATAAGAATGGTACGTGTTTTATCCCTGTTCTGTATAGTTTTTATCATTCCACAACATTTATTTATTCTCTCAGTTTCCAGTATTTTTCATCTTCAATGAAATGAGCAGGTAACGACGATTCTTTAAGCATTTGATCAGAACAGTAGATCTTTTCACTATTAATACGAATCCATAGAAGATGATGATCTCAGAAGTTCCACACTACGTTTCACTGTAGAATTGATGATTATTACATAAAGCAGTTAATGTCACAACATAATGGTTTCTGCTAGAATTGGGAGCAAACGATGGATCCGAAGCTCTTCATGAGCAGGTCTGATTTACTGTGAGGCACAAAAAGAGCCACTGTCTTTTTTCAGCTGCGGATTAATACGATTCTAGGTTGTCTAACATGATTAAAGGGGAAATCCGGACCCCTAAAGCACTTTACCTTGCTGAAATGCTTTATGTGTGAAGGGTGTGTGATCTTTGTACATGTTTACAAAAAGTGCAGATTTCAATACTAATTGGCACTTTTATAAATGAACCTTGTTAGGCCCCCACAGCTGTCAATCAGACATGCAGTCCTGTTACTTCCTGGTTGCTCTGCTCAGTGGAGGCAGCAATTGTCCAGAGAACCTGTCTTGCAAAAACTTCTCATTGAGCATTAGAAAATCTGTGATTGAATGATTGGACAGGCACAGAAAGTCTGGATTGGGAAAGGAAGGGAGGACTCGCAAAGAATTGCAGATTTTGCAAGCTTTAGATCTACACTAAACGGTGATTTTACTGGTTTGTAGTGTCTGTCCATTGTACACTAACCAGGCGTACATTTTCATTCCACAGTAGCTAGTGGAGATTGGTAAATTTGAACCCTGATTATGTCCTTATTTTCCAATCATTTTTTGTTTTGTTTTTTTATCATAGGTCATGTAGTAAAAAGTGGAAATTATAGTACATTTAATAGTAATAATCAAGCCTAAAACCACTATACAAACATATCAGAATCAAGACACTCTGAGGGTCTTACTGTATACGCTGTGTATACAAATACTATTCACTTTGGGGGTAACAAAACAGAGGCCTATCCATTTCAGAAACCTGACATTGATTTACTTGGCCGTAGTTAGCTTAGGGGCAGAATAACAGCACCCACCTATATCATGGATGGAATATCATTTTCCAGATAAAGTAATGTCTGGTATTTGAATATTATGTCTTTTTCATCATGAATTCTGAGAAAATTGGATTATAATTTTATATTTTTTTCATACACTCCTAGATTTGTGGCAGATTTAGAGCTGAGGTAAGTTAAGAATGCCAGAACAGAGTTGACTTAACCCTTAACAACCAATAACGTCCTATGCTGCGATCACAAATTGTTGTCTGAAGATCTTGTGCCAGTTTGGAATTTCCTATAAAACCTGGCTGTTAAATGAGTGGGTGTTCTAGATTTGAATAGGATATTTAATGACCCGATTGCTATTATGGCTCAGACAATTGTTGGCCCTTAACCCCTTAAGGACACATGACATGTGTGACATGTCTTGATTCCCTTTTATTCTAGAGGTTTGGTCCTTAAGGGGTTAAAGGGACACTGTAGGAACCCAGACCCCTTCAGCACCGTGGGCGGATGAGCGATGGGGAAGGGGGGCACTGCAGGACCCTATAGTGCCAGGAGAACAGGTTTGTTTTCCTGGCACTATAGAATCCCTTTAAGGGGTTAATATACCTATAAGAATAACATGGAGATGATTTTATCATAGTGCTGTGAGTATTACAGATATACTTACATAAGAAAAAGTATCTGCAATGTCGATTGACCTTGAATGTGAAGATTTACAGGAGCTAAATTGACTTGCATGATGTTACTGTAATTCCAACTACCTGTGAGTGACGGTTTAGGTTATCATGAAGCTATATACACAAATCAAGTGTCAAAAACCACAGCGGACAAGGGTTTAACATAATATATAAGAAAAAAAAAACCTGACTTTTAGTAACAGAAGATACTCGTTGGCTGAGGCGTTAAGAAGTCTGGCTGAGAAGTTAAGACATCACTGTAACAAGAGGATTACAGTGCCTAGCCTTATGCATAGATCAAAGACTGCTTCAGGAGACACTACTAAGATGTGATATCAACATATAATTAGTTACCCTATAGAGCTGGGTTATTTTCACAATTTCCTCGAATAGTGATATAGTGCTGTAAATTACTCGGACTCCTTGTTTGACCCTTGTACTACAGGTCTAGAGAGAGTCTTTAACATAAGATTAACAGAAAGGAAACATATAGGTAAGCGAAAATAGTCTCCTTTCTTTGTGAGTATTCTACGTAAGATTGCACCACCAAGTGGGGGAAAACCAAATTCTCAACAAGAGTTATTTCCAATAAATTCCAGCCATTTAAATTTCTTTATTAAATACTATTTTGCAAGTTAAAATCTGTCGCTGAAAAGAATTATTAAAATATTCACGGATTGATGAGTTCAAAATGTGAGAAGAAATATCCTGATGTTTTCAAGATTTTTCCAAGATCACACACCAGTTTCCCTGGTCATAATAAGATTGCAAAATCGTAATATTCTCTAATTTGCGACATAATCCTTCCAGTTCACCGTCGTGGAATACATGATAGTAGCGGTGATAGACAGATCGAGGTCCTTGTTCTTCCTCATTAGACTGTTTTGATGTCACAGTGCTATTAGGTCGAGTTGAAGGTTTAAGGTGCCAAGGAACCAGTAAATCCCGAGACTCAAATGTCGTTCGGTTAGTGTGAACTGGCAACACGGTGTTGGTGTCCGGCTTTAGTCCTCCATCCTGGATATTAAGAGTTTTTTGTTCTTTATTATTTTTATTTTCCTTCAAGTACTTGGACTTCTTTTTGTTGTATTCTTGTTCCATTGCCCAGACATAAATAAGGGCCTTTCCTCCTGATCGAAGGAGACCTGTTAGCTCAATTAATGCACGCAACCTTCTTTCCTTTAAAGATTAAAAAAAAATAAAAAAAACATTTAGATTATATATATTTTTAAGTAAATAATCATTTGCACATGTTTTTATGCCACAGATTAATATTTAAAATTATGACTTAACTCAATCGTCAAAGTTGACCCTCTTACCGTGTAACACACCATAATCACTACAATAAACTGTGACAAAGTTTCTGGTTAATGCTATGGGATTAACTGATACCAATGCCATACATTTTCACTAGTAGATACAGAATAACCTAACAACTTAATGGATATTCAAGACTACATAGACACAGATTTATATTATATTAAAATAGTTCTGTAATGCATAGGAATGAGCACTAGTGGAGCAAAGCCTCTTAGAGGGTACCATGCTGCTGCATGAATTTGCAAGGGAATCAAATGATGGCCCTGACTGGCCCTGCTCCCCAGTGGCAGATGGTGATAGGTTGTTGCTGGCCCTGATTTGTTGGACTTTTAGCCAATGATATGTCATGTCTTGTTCAAAGCATTACATAAACAGCCTATTAGCAGAATATCCAACTACAAATAAAAAGAGGGAATTAAAACTGCAGGTTTTTTTCTTATCATTACCCCACAATATACAGTGAGGGACAAAAGTATTTGATCTCCTGCTGATTTTGAACGTTTGACCACTGACAAAGAAATGATCAGTCTATAATTTTAATGGTAGGTGTATTTTAACAGGGAGAGACAGAATAACAAAAAAAATCCAGAAAAACACATGCCATAAAAGTTATAAATTGGAAAGAAGTCCAAGGCTTTGCTGCAGATCACGATGGGAAAGAGTAAAAGGCTGTTTTTCTCATCTTGAAAAATTATGTGATATGTGATCACACAATTTCTTTCTTTGTAGTAAAACTGAAGAATTGTGAGTTTGTATTTGTGTTATTACATTTTCTATTAAAGGGACATGCATCACTTGACAATTATTTTTTAAAACCAGCAAGCAAACACTTTTGAACAAATAAACAAACCAAAATAAAGCAAGTATGTAATAAACTTTACAAACATAGAAGCGCTATCCTGAGACAATCTGATTAAAACAGCAGAGTTACACTATTTTACGGAAGCACCTCTCATTATGACAGTCACTAGGGGCAGGTTAACCCGGGAAAGTAAAAATGTCCGTTCCTGGCGAATGGCAATGTTTTCAGCGGCAGGGTTAAAAGGGGGGACGCAAGGCGCCCAGCTCCATTCATTGACATTAAGTGGTCTGGGTGTATATAGTTTTCTTTTAACAACGGTACTGCTTTAGAAAGGGCAGACCTTCTTTGCAACCAAAATCCCTCTCTCTCTTTTTTTCCCCTTAAATTAAAAATCTAATTATATCCTCTTTAAAAATAGCACCATTGGCATTTTTAGATTACATACACAGTAAAATAGCACGAGTGTGGTAATAAAACAAAGATGTTGCACTTACTTCTGTGGCAAAATGGTGGATTACTGCTATTGAAAGACATGCATCAAATGAGCCAGCCCGGAAAGGTACATCCAAAGCGTCACAGACAGAGGCTTCAAATTTCTTCTCGCCACAAATATTCACAAGGTTTTTACTACGATCACAGCCAATCTTTCAGGTGATAAAGAAACAAAACACAAACATTGAGCACAGTCATGTCCTCTGAAACGATTTTGCACAGGAATATAGCTTCTTAATGCAAGTCTCACCATTATTTGGGTCTCCTCAAACAGCACAGATAACAAATTGGTAAATTTGGCACCTTCTACTGAATGTATAATATTGTGTCGGCCTAAGTATGTGATATCCCTGTGTATGTTGCTGGTGCTATATAAATAAATCTCACTGTATAACAATATTGGGACATAGCATTCTACAACATTTGAAATGACATTTTTTTCCCCAAAGTTGGTGACTTTTGTGTTTATCATAAAGATAGATTGGATATTTCCAGCTTCCACCATTACATCTTGCCATTTATACTCTACAAGTTGATGAAATAATAGAATCAGCCATACACAAATATATTTTTCTTTATTTGCAAATAAGCACAACAGACATATACACAAATATTTTTAATTACGAAATGTGTATGGTGGACTTAAGCAAACCAAATGTCCCCACCTCTAACTTGGTTTAATGGCATCAGGGAGTACAAGGGCTGGGACAGACTGTGGCAATTTAGAGTAGATGTTAAAATAAAAAGGAGTGTAAGTGCCCAAAAGTACTGGTGCCTATTAACAAATGTATATACAACGAGAAAGGGTAGCAAGAAGAGGAGTTTGCGGAGAAACCTGTCTGCATTATAGAGATCTTGGTGAATAGTGGTCCATGTCCATCAACTGTTTGAGTTTCCCTCTGACCCCGATCGTGTATAATGTGATATATATAGTCTAATTACAGTTTTCACCAATGACATACACAGTATACCACCAATATAAGAGGACATATAATATTGGCGAGCCAGGACTGGGAAGCATTCCAGTTATATTTACAAGAAAATGACATTAAATAAACCAAAGCAATGTAGATCATTTAAAAAAACACTCATGTAGAAAATGTTCTTATTATGGGAGCCGAGTAGCGAGAGAATAATGACCTTGAGGGTGATCTTAACACACCAAGAAATGTTAATGAATTGTAAGCTAATTGAAAGGAACAAAGCATATTAGCTTGTAATTTGCATCTAAATTGCATGACATACATTTTGGCTCAGGCTGGCTTTTCAGTTTTTTTGCCTTTATCCAAATAAGAAAGATAATGATAAAGCACAGAGGGGGTCAGTTATGGGCTTCAATTACAGATCACAGGAGCTGTTAATTATGGGTTAGTGGCTCCCAATTCTAAGTCGCTCATCGAACGGAACACAGCTCTTTTTATTGTGGCTTATTTTTTTCCCATGTTTAATATAAAATGTGAAAACCGCCCATAAAGTGCATACGTGCGTTAAGTCACATGTCGATCTGGATTATTGTTTTGCCTCTGTTTCTATTGTCCAGTTTTACAAGGTCACAGTAGGGAAAGACATGTAGGATAGGGTACAGTGGGTGCTTACAAGAGAGAGAGAGAAAGCGTGTGTGTGTTTTCCACATTTGTCATCTATGAATATCTAAATCCTTATTCTGACAGTCACTGCATAAACTCCCCATACCCTTCAAAATCTATTATTTTCCCTTACCTACATATTCGTGCTGATTCCTGGCTCCTGTACCCAACACCAACCAAATGCTCCCCCCAGCAATCTGTGCTGCCTTCTTTTATTTCAATTAAGAAATATGGGTTATATTAATCATATTGGTATATTTTCCATGTATTGTGTATCATGAATAGATTTGAGGAATGTGTTTGCACTAACAATTTATACAATACAATTTATCCCTGACAGCCACTAGAGGCGCTTCCGCGATTTACACTAATCGTACTTATTTGACGCTGGACGTCCTCATGGACCTCTAGCGTCAAAAAAGATCTCAAGAGGAAAGCATTAAGTAATGCTTTCCTATGGGCAGGTTAGAATGTGTGAGCGCCTCTGGCCGTGCATGCGCATTCGTCTCCACTCGGGAGCTGACATTGGCGGGGGAGGAGAGGTCACCAGTGCCGAGGGAGCTTGGGGCTGGATTAAGGTAAGTGGTTGAAGGGGTTTTAACCCCTTCAGCACCAAGGTACATAGGCACTCCAAGAGCCTATAGTGTCAGGAAAACGGTTTGTTTTCCTTGGCACTATAGGATTCCTTCAAGCTTAGTGTGGTATCATACAATTAGTGGATTTTTCCATCCGTCCATGGGTTGTCTGCCTTACACCTACTTAGATCTCTGACACTACTGGAACTTCCTACTGACCTTTGCACCTCTAGAAACCCACCATTATCCCCTCCATTAACACAAGATTTGTAGCTACAAGTTATGTAAGTATTATACTGCTTATGTACTATATCACGGGTCAATGGCTCATTTGGCTTCATGTGACCACTATGGGGTATACTTTGGCCTAGCAGGCAACATTACACAGTGGATGTTGCCCCAGGTTCACAACCAAGGAAGTAAATTCTTCTCTCCCTTATACCTAGTGAGCTGTCGCGTGGACATTTCATGGGGCACTGTAGTGACCACAGAGACTGTGATTTACTAATACATTAACAGGACTGGACATTTGAGTTACATTTTTCTTTACTTCGTTTAACACGCTGTTTCTAATGGGAAAAGTGAATGTTTGATATGCCAGTCGCATTATCACCATTGTTATTATAATTGTCTTGTTTTCTACGATTGATGCTTCCATGTACTTTGCATTCACAATAAAACAATAGTATTTGAAAAATAAATAAACATGCATACTGACCATGTACAAATTCTTATTGATGCCAAGGTACTTTCCATTACCACAGCCTATGTCTGCCACAATAGCTCCATCAGGTAACGTCACGAGAAAGTCCACCACTTTGGGCCAAGGGGTGTGTCTTGTGCTGCTAAAATGACCAGCAATATCTTCGTAGACCTTGTGTACATATTCTTTTTCCAAGGCTTCCACTCCCAAGACACTGACTTGAGGGGCCGCTTCTTTCTCCTGTGATTGTTGACTATCACACACTGATGGAAAGGCTGCATGTCCAAAACATATATTCACTTATCAACTTGCCAGATCAATAATTTCATGTTAAATTCACCAGTTGTCACTGATCCAACAGAATTACTGTCATAAATAGAACTATCTCAAAACAAATTAGCTATATTTGTTCATCTTGTTACCATGTTCTGCCATCAACTAAATCGGCTCCCTATACCCTCCAGAACCCAATTAAATATCCCGGTTCCAATCTGCAAATTGTGATTTAACTATAGCTGCCCAAAAAATATTCAGATAATGAAAATATAATGAAAACATACTCTAACACTTGTCATGAAAACATTAATGTAAATGTACTGGATATTTCACACCACTATTCTGAATTCGTAATGATCCAATTTTTACCTTCCTACATAAAATTGTCCTTGTTCTTCCTACTCAAAACAACTTGTGTCAACTTGGGACAAAGAGTCCATATTGTCTTATCTCCAGAAGCAGTTTTAAGATTTGCTCAGTCTACCGCAAATAAGTTGACAAATCTTTGTTGCTTAATGCTCCAGCTATGCCAAGAAATACTAAGTCAAATAATGAATACTTTTATTTTCCAGATTCCAAAATAATCTCATCTTGAGTGTAGAAACCTTAAATAGAGTGGACACTGTAGAATGAATCCCTTATGTAACTTAAATATGCATGTACTTTGTCAAACTATAAGGCTGCTAAACTTACCGCAATCACATGCGTTTCGCCTCACTTTCCTAAATGTGAAGGAAGTCCTTGTTCCTCTCTTTTTTAGGGTTAACTCTTCAATGTTTCCACTGATTGTTTTGACTTTCTGCCCCTCCGAATCCTGAACTACGTCAAACTTTCTTGGAGTGATGCTGGTATAAAATAATTGCAAGGCGTGAACTGAGGACAACGCTGAAATACTGTCAGCCATAAATCAGACAGCGTACAAGTAAAAGGCTTCAGAAATGTATAGTTGCTGAACAGTCAGTCAAAGACATGCCATTATCTAAAGGAAAATCAACTTTTGTACTGGAAATGCAAATTAAGCACAAATATTCACAGAAAACCAATGAATTCACATTTTTTGGCAATCTCATCGAAAAGAGTAACCTATACTTTAAGACTCAATATGTCCCAGACAATATAATGATTTTTCCACAGTTGTTGGCACTCAATCACTTCAAGAAAATTATGAGTATGCTTACAGATAATGAAAACCTCCATGCACTCTGTTTAACTGTGCAGAAAGAAGCTGGATGTGCATGAATAAGATGTTAACTTTTATAGTTCCCCATATAATATTTCCCTTCCTCTCTCCATGCTGCCTAAGTAACATTTGTGTCACCCCCACTTTGTGCCCAAATGTCTGCAACCACGTTGTTAAAGGGTTACTCCAACCACAATGACTACTTCAGTGATTTGAAGTGGTCATGGTGGTAGGAGTCAGTATCTGCAGTTTGAAACCTTACATGTACCGGAATTTTGGCAATTGCGTGCCTTTGTCTAGTTGCACATATGACTTTGGCATCTGGAATGCAAAAAATATGTCCTTCGTCAAAGCACGCAGCACGCTGACATCGAATATACTGAGCTTTCCCTTGCAGACAGTGCCAGGAAGGGGAAGCATTTTTCTCCCCTTCTCCCCAGATTGCGCACATGCACGCTGCGCTGGCAAAACAGTCCATTAACAGGCTCCTCTATGAGAATCATGTGATTGGACCGGTCCAGGTTTCCTATGACAGAAGAAGGCATGGAAGTCTTTGCTGCTGGATTCCAGGTAAGTAAAACAACACAGAGGACATTCAAATGATCTGTCAGGCAGAAAGCAGCGCATAAAAAATTCTTTCCGGATCATGTGCCTATAAAAAGTTACAGAACACACAAAAAAAATGTAAAGCTCATTTTATGAGATTACGTAACCTTACAATAAGATACCTCCAAGATACATACCCGTGTGTCCACAGATACCTAGATTCCCCACTCATGATCAGCAAGCTTCTCTGTGGGAGCATCACCTGAACATTACTGTCATTAGGGTGCTTAAACTCCATCACAATCTGCAAATAAATATCTTGTTAAAGTCAGAATAGCAGAGATAGAATATGTTAATGATCAGAATTGTGTGTTGGTAAATTATCACATTACGATAATTTACAGTGTTATTGCTTCCAAACGAATGATAAAACCATCCGTATTTATACCTTTTGCACATCATGTCACTACTGATTAAAGCGGCTTTGTTACTGCCCCAAAAAATTCCAACCAGCCAAAAGATATCATTAGACTAAGTATATGCTGCTACCCTTTGTCAAGCCCTCAGTTATCTCTAGTGACGGTGGAGGAGAAAAAAGCTCTTGCTATGTAGGATCCGGCAACCTTGCATAGACATCTATGCACATGTCCGATCCTAGCAGAAGAAGTGCCAAAAGCTGAAGCCAACCTCACAGAAGAAAATGGTGGAACCCAAGAGAGACAGGTTTAGGCAAGTGAAACCTACCTTTCCCTGCACCCTGTGGTCACCTCACTGCAAGCAGAGCAGTCACCATGAGGGCTGTTTGCATAATAAGACCCCAGAAATTGACAGAGCCACTTTAAAGTCTCATCAACCTATAAAATGGGACTGCAACCATCATAAAATAGCTGTTCAAGTTGTGCAAAGACAGTCTTACAAAAAAAAAACATTGCTGCACAGGTCATATACATCAACTGCCTCTTCAAGTAAGCACATATCTATTCCTATTCGTAGTCTTGAATTTTTTGTCATTTGGCAGAAAGATGTCCTTACACATCCTATTCATCTTACAGATATTGGCATCCACACATGGAGTAATTATTTTTAAAAGGTAACAATAAATGTTTGTCCTTGGGCAAAAGATCTGCAGCCCATGATGTAACCATAAGCTATAAGAGGCGGTGTACTGCTAAAGCTAATGACTGCCAAAAGGACAGAATCCAAAAATCCTCAATATAATTATTTGCAAATTCGATCTACTGACTGCATCAGGACAAGAAGCCTGAATCTCCATAGCAAGGGTAAGATGAAACAGAAATGGCTGCAGACACACCCATCACACAAACAGCAGGTCTCAATTTGTTTTAAACTAAAGGCTGAAGTATCCTGCTAAGTGGAAAAATTCAAATTTTGGCTAGAAAGTCCAACTTTAAGATCTATAAGTGTCATGCTGGTGCCTGTAATGTCTCTGTAATATTTAAAGGACCACTATAGGCACCCAGACCACTTCAGCTCCACATTTACGAACATTAAAGGCACCAACTCAACATTTTTGTATTTTAAAGCTTTTAGTTATATCTTAAGCTGTTTTTTGGCATGTCCAATTTAGTACAGGACTTAAAAAACAAACCAATCTCCTCTGCTCTGCCTCCCCATTTTAAAATACTTTCTTAAAGGGATACTGCAAGCACCATGATCACTTTACTGATTTGAAGTGGTCATGATGCTTGGAGTCTGTATGTTTGTGTGAAACTCCACCTCCAGCAGTGTTGTTTGTATAGTATTTATATCTATTGTGTTGTGATATATTATATATTTGGCAGAAACGTCTTTGTTTTCTTGTTGTTACCCAAGCCAGAATGAGAAAGTTGGGCTGGCTATTGTCAGTTTTGAGCATGCATAACATGCTGGAGCCAGACTACCAATAGTGGCATGGCCCCCAGCCTTTCAACCATCCTAATTTCATCAGGACAGTCCTGATTTTCAGGTGCTGTCCAGCTGTCACCATTTTGTTCCCTGGTGTTCCGTTTTTGGGGACACCTGGGAACTGTCTCTAAGTACATTAGACGCGCTTGTGCTATGCTCAGGGGATTAGAACTCTGCAGAAAGCACTAAAACAATATTCCCTGTATGGTTCGCTATTGATGGGCCGATTTACTTGATTAGTAGGCCGCTTGATGTGAATTCACACCAGGCTGAATTGTCAGTTCTATGGGCCGTTCTGCCCCCTTTGGGTGCAGCAAGTGACGCAAATCCCACCGGAGTCTTGTGAAGCGTTATTTATCAAAAAAAAATCTTGTGGAGTATTCCTTAATACCAGATTATTTAATAACAGCTTTATTAGCCTAAATACTGTGGCAGATTTAAACAGTTAAAAGAGATGCACTAAAACAGTGAAAATGTTACAGCACAAGAAAGAGAGAAGTTAATTATCTATTAGGTCTGTGGATGTGTTACCTTGACAAGTGCAACATATTTACATCTAAACAGGCCTCTTCAGGCTCACAAGGATATCCAGAAATAGCAGCTTAGACGTGAATACTGGCCTGGTGTAGGAAGTGAATGGTTTTCTCTGGATAGCACTGCCAGCTGTCTCATGCAGAAGGACTGAGAGCTATTTTCATCTCCTCCAGTTAAACGTTTGTTTTCTGTGTTATGGATCCCAAATGCATACAATGCTGTTAGATTTACTGCACCAGGCACTGATGTCAAGGCTGGACTGAAATAGATTATTTATAGAATTCTCGATTTTTGGAAAATAAAGATAAAGGCTAAAGAATGCCACAGAGTTTATTTTTTTCCTTTTTGTTAATTTTTGACAGGCAAAGATTTATTCCCCCACCCAATATTTCCTTTTTTATTTCTTGTTACTAAAATTAGGAAAAATGTCTCCTAGCGATTGTATATTGCCTAAAATACGTGCGATAGTGAGGTTCCTAGCTCTTGTTAGATCTGGGTATGGCAGCTGGCACTTCCCAAATCAGAGTCACTTTTATCTGGTCATAACTAGGTGTAGGTCAAGAAAGGGTACAGGGAAGCAGCTCGTTCTGGAGTCAGTATAGAAAATATGAAGACAGAAAACAGAATATAGTGTAATATATTTTATAGGTGGTGAGGTAAAATAAGAGAAATGCCACTTACAATTTTCTGGAGCTTATGTTCTGCTCCAAATATATGCACCTGGGCGGTATGATCCCCACCTGTGGATATACAGTGTAGTACGAGGAGGCCTCATTTCCATATGTTCACAATGTAAAAAGACTTAATTGGAAAAATTTTTTGTGATCCTTCAAAGAATCACAGAGCTTGAGACTAAGCATAAATAAATGTCATCTGACAAGCATTATAGGGAATTACTCCTGGCATTTAAAGAACTTTCTACCAGATTGACACAAAGACACTTCTTATCACTCCAAAAATCACAACACTTATTATGTGAACATTCAAACAAATGCATTACACCTTGCCAGAATGTTGAGGAAACAACAAAGGTACCACATACACTGAATAAAACAAGGTGTGAGCCGTACCATACCCTTATCTTGAGACATTGCGGTGGCATTCCACCATTATTACACAGACCTACATCTGATTCCTGAATGGCTGCAATTGTTGCGACGCGTGAGATTATCAAGAACTCTCTCTCGAACTATGTTCACAACAGTCTGGATCTTTGGTGGAGACTGATATCACTATTGAAGAAGTGCAGGAAACAATTAAGTCCTACAAGATGGGGAAGGCTCCAGGATCAGACATTTTCCTTAAAATACTACAAAATGTTTGGGGAGATCTTACAACCATGACTTCTTTCTAGTGGAGTGTGTTTGGAAGGGACTCCCTGGTGGCATATACCACGGTAATACCCAAAGAAGGCAAAGACTCTGAGGTGTGTGCCAGTTACAGACCCATTTCACTACTGAATTGTGATTCTAGATTCACTCTTGCACGAAGATGTACCATCTCTATTTTTCCCAGACCAAAGTGGCAGAGAAGCCAAATACAATACAATATGACTTTTTAATAGTTCAAGAATTGAATCGTCCACTTGTCCTCCTCTCTACAGATGCGTAGAAATCATTTGACAGGGTGGACTGGGCGAAAACATCTGCAATTTGAGACAGACGGTGAGAAACATACTGGGGTTGACCATAAATTATCCGCATATGACTTATTCTTCTATGTTGAGCAACCAATAACAAATCTAGCAAACATCTGGAAGGAGTTTCACATTTATGGTGATTTAAGCTACTTTAAACTTAATGTAGTTAAGCATGAGGTACTGAACCTCTCAGTCCTAACAGCAGAAGCTGAATACCTATGCTCAATAATTTCATTACAATGGTATCAGGACATTTTCAAATACCTAGGGGTACAAGTCCCTAAAGATCTGAAGAACCTTCACAGGCTTGATTTTTTACTGAAGTTAACTAGATTCCAGGAGGAGATGAGTGCCTGGTCAGTTCCACATTTTACTTGATTCAGACACATAATCTACATTAAGACAAATATGTTGCCTAGAATGCTACATCTATACCAGACCATTCCAATCTCCATACCCCAGGCATTCTTCTCTTCCCTCAAATCGGCTTTAATCCTCTATGTGTGTAAGGGGAAGAGGCCAAGGCTCAAGTTTTACCAAATTATTAGTTCAAAACAATCTGGCTAACTATCCTTCAAAAAATATTATCAGGCAGCTCACTTTACCCGTGTTGTGAAGTGGCATCATATCAAGACTCAATGTGTCTGGCTGACACTGGAGCGAGAAACGGCAAGCCGGGCTGAAACCCAAGGCAGTGAGGTTGGCGGATATATTGGCTGTGAAGTTAATCAAAGCACAACCATTAACAGGAGCCACATTACAAACCAGGTACCAGTTTCATTTATCCCTCTCATCTAATTTCGGACCAATGCATCAAATTACAGGAATTCCGTAATTACAAGTGAATACGGATCAACGGGTCTTTAAGTTCTCTGGGAAAGGCTTGTATATCTTTATCCAGACACTTAGTTCGGATGGTGGTTTAGTGCCTTTACCAGAGCCGACTCAAGAGAGACAGCCCACGCCTCTGGAGATTTGTCAATATCACCAGCTTACATATTTGTTCTTCCATAATGCCTCTGCATATGCAATTCCTTCCATTTGGAGATGCAGCGATACATTGGTTCTGTACAATAGAAAAGCTTCTCACTCTGTACCAAATCATCCTTGATGGAACTCAGTTTAGGCTTAAGAACTATAAGGAAGATGCTTTTGCAAGACTGGACAAAAATGCTGATATGGACACATCACAGTTCTCAATGCTCGAAGACTCAAGAAATGAATTATAAAATAATTATGAATTGGTATAACACTGTGCAAAAATTGTATAGATTCTTTAATGGGGTGATGGATCAATACTGGAGTTGAAGGGGCTGTCCAGAACCTTGCTGCACATATTCTGGGAATGTTCAGTTCTGTCTCCTTTCTATAAGAAAATGTATGATGTTTTGACAAGAGCTGCTGATGAGGAAGTGAAATTTCACCCTGCAGATATGTTCCTAAGCCATACTAAATTATCAATTTCTAAGTATAAGAAAACATTATCCAAACATCTTCTATAGGCTATATTGCTGATCCCGCCCTCTGGCTGCACCAAAGCCCAACGTCTCAAAGTTGGCTTGGTCGAGTGTAAAAGATACACCAGATTAAAGAGTGTTTCTAGTCTGTGATTCAGAACCAAGTGAAATCTATAACATCATTCCTTTATCCTGTAGCAAACACAATGTGTGTTCACCAAGAATATTGGCAGCAATACTCACCTGCTGTCCCCTGTCACTCAATTTTTGGCATAGAGATCTATAATGACTTTGGCTAAAAGATGATTTACAGGTGGAGAAGAAACCAAAATTTTAAATCGGGTAAAAGAAAAATATATCCATGTTCTAGCAATTCTGCTAGCATGATGTACATATTAAACATCATGGTACTTAAAGGAACACTATAGGGTCAAGAACACAAGCATGTATTCCTATAGTGTTCAAATCACCATCTAACCCCCCATGGCTAACTAAATATAGTAAAATCTTACTTGTATTCAAGTTTGCAGCTGTTGGCTCTGCCCCTGATCTGCCTGCTGACATCATCAGAAGTGGTGGTCAGAGCCAATCACAATGCTTTCCCAAAGAATCGGCTGAGATGGTCAAGGAGGCAGATTAGGGGCAGAGCCAGCACAAGCCAGACACAGTTCTGGCCACTCTATGTGGAAAGTTCAGTGTCTGCATGCAAAGGATGGAGACCCTGAATGTCAGTTACACTGTGCAGCACTGCACCAGGAAGCTCCACTAGTAGCCATCTAAGGAGGGCCCCGTGGAGGTATCCCTAGGTGTAATGTAAACACTGCATTTTCTCTGTAAGATTCTACTCTTCAACCACAGCATATCGTAGTTGTTCTGTTCTGGTGACTATAGTGTCCCTTTAATTTACATGTACCACGGCAGGTACACATTGAGATTCAGACGGGCAAGTCATAATGATTTAACAAATGTCCAGTGTTTAAACCATCCTCCTTTTTTTGCAGCTTACTTGGTGTAATTCGACTGTAGGCTGACCTTAGCCGACTAACATTATAAAGGTAAGGAGAAAAATTATCAGGATACTAAATAATAATAATAGAATTGATACAATATAATAGCATAAACACAGTGTTAAAATATATATATATTTTTAAGGGTCAATAATTCTCTGATGATTAATGTAAACTAGAAAAGCTACAATTTCTGGGGAAATTGTGTGAAGTGTTCTTGCCTCCACCAGTAATCTACAACTGGAGTGGGCGGAGTAACTGGGTGGAATGGCTTGAGTAACTGTTGTGTGGTTGGAGTGGCTGGAGTAACTGTGGAAAGGTTGGAGTGTGATTCACTCACTCTACAGCAAGGGCAGAGAAGAGCTTTCAAATCTTTCAAATCCCTCGAACATTCCACAAACTGCCAACAGGAAATAATAGATTTCAAATAGGGCAGAGAAGAGCGGTTAAAAACAAACTGCTCCAAATTGCTCACTTCACCGGCGGTTGCCGTCTTCAAACGGTCGTATTTTATAAATCCTCCAGCGAAGAGCTTTATATTGTGAGAATCACAAGACCCAGACCTACATTTTGATGCATAGTATGTCTCTGAAATATTAAAAACGAAGGCACAGTCGCAGTTTAGAAATTGCCCTTCAAATTTGAGGTGGCTAGAGTGGAGTTTCAATGAATGTCAATGGACGGCGTGAGTTGCAAACAAACGGTCATATTGTGAAAACTATCAGGACTATGGCTTAGCCATGGACATGTTTAGTGGCAGCAGGGATAGCTGAACGTTTTGACATAAGATTTGTGTAGGTGGGCTTGATGTTTCAGCTTTTGTCAGCTCCCACTCTAGTTTTCAACATTTTGCCATTCATTCCTACGGGAACCAATTTCGCCACAAAAACGACTATATTTCATGAACCATTCGGCGAAACATTCCACAAAGTAATAGCACACCAATCGGGAACAAATTTCGGTATATTACTGTCTATGTAGTGTACAAATTGTGGGAGGGGTTTGGGGTGGTAAACTTGGCTATAAGAATAATAATATATATGTGAGATAATATTAAGTGGTCTTGCTATGCAAGAACACTTAATAAACAATTGCAATTATAGGGCCATATTCACCAAAGCAAAGCAGGTGCAATTATGAGGTCAATAAATGCTGATAGGCACTTACCAGGTTTCCAATATCAGTTTTGCTTTGATACATCCGGCAAATTGTATTTTCTTCAGATAAACATTAATTATTCTAATCATCGTGGAAAAATTATACTTATGTGCCGTGCTTTTTTATGGTATAGTCTACCCAAATATTTAAATGAGTTGGCAGTCAGTATTAATTCTAATTTGAACGTTGGAAGTAAACAGTGCAGTTACTGGGGCATAAAAACTGATCTTAACTTCAAGCCGAATTTTAATGAAAAAAAAAGTATGGTGCGGAGAAAATCTTATTACTGATTAAATTCTTATTATGTTCTCCAAAAAACAGTAGCAGCAAAAAAATAAATAAATATTAAAACAACAAATTGCTTAGCTTAAATACAAGCCAAATTAATTTGGTAAATTATTCATAGCGTTCTCTCAAGTGACTTATGAATCCATTTATTTCCTGGTTCATTTTTTTCCCCTCTTTCTTTCTTTTAATTAAACACTGAGTTACCCGTAACACAAGCTACGTTATGAAAGGATTTGTTGAAATGTGCTAGATTCATTACATTGTAATAATTTGCTTGTGTATGAAAAAGCTCAAAATACATCAGGTACTTGGTCACCATGGCAACTAGAAAATGTAATGCCCAGAGTATCCTATAGTGCATTATCTCACCCCTTCCGTGCTGTGAAATGCTCTCCCAACCATTGCCTTGCCCGTTCTTTCCCTTCTATAATACGTCTTCTCAAACATTGCCTTACCATACCATCCTGTGATACGTCTTTCAATCACTGTCCTGCCCATCCACTCCTGTGATATGTCTTCTTATTCATTGCCCTGCCTGTTCTCTCCTGTGATATGTCTTAACAATCACTGCCCTCTTGGTTCTCTCTTGTGAAATACTTCTCAATCATTGCCCAACCGTACCCATCTGTGAAACACTTTCCCAACCACTGCCTTGCCCATTCCCTCCTTTAATACTCATTCTCAATCATCACCTCTCCATTCCATCCTGTGATACATGTTTGCAATCATTGCCCTCTCCATTCCATCATGTGAGACATCTTCTCAATCATAGCCCTTCCCATTCCTTCCAGTGATGGTTCTTCTTAATCACTGACCTTCCTATTCCTTCCAGTGCTGGTTCTTCTTAATCACGGACCTTCCATACAGTGATAGGTCTCACCCATTCCCTTCCATGATACATATATATTAGAACATATACTGTGTATGTTTAAAAGGAGCATTACTGCAGGTAAGGAAGAAGCTAATGCTTAGGAACACTTCTCAATTATTGGCCTCTTCATTCCCTCCCGTGAAATGTCTTCTCAATTATTGCCCTTCCCATTCCCTCCTGTGATACGTCTCAGTCACTGCTCTTCCTATTCCCTTCTGTGAAAAGTCTTCTCAATCACTGCCTTGCACATTCCCTCCCGTAACACGTCTTGTCAATCACTGCCCTGCTTGTTCCCTCCTGTGATATACCTTTTCAATCACTGCCATTACCTTTTGTGAGCAGTCTTCCCAACCATTCCCCTCCAGGCTTCCCACATCCCAACTCTACTATAACTCCCAACCATTCCCAGCTCTTTAAATGCTGTGGGGCAATACTTCCAACCATTACTCTTACCTGTTGTGATACTATGATACAGTCTAAATCCATAGTCTGCTTCATCCGTGCTGGAGTGTTTCATTAATAAATAATAAAATATAAAGCACTTCACTGCTCTATGGGTGTGGAGTGGTCTTTTAACTGCATCATAATTTTCAAATTTTTTGTGAAAGAACTTTTTGCAATAGTTTCATTTTCATCACAAGGACAGGGTTTCATTAGTATCTACATTTCAGCCACTAATATTTAAAGAGAACTTTATAGTGCCAGCATGACTCTTGAACCATTCCCAAGTTGTGTGTCAAACAGTATCCCTTTAAACATTTTTACTGAATCGAATAGGTTTCTCTC
Source organism: Pelobates cultripes (assembly GCA_933207985.1). Taxonomy (NCBI): domain Eukaryota; kingdom Metazoa; phylum Chordata; class Amphibia; order Anura; family Pelobatidae; genus Pelobates; species Pelobates cultripes. The sequence continues at coordinate 384,611,868 of OW240912.1, read as the reverse complement.
ACCTCTGATCCCAAACTGATTGAGATTATTTCATCTTCAAAAGCAGAATGTGTATCAATATGTGGAGGGATTCCTATGAAATGAAAAAGAAAAAAAAAAAATGTCAAAAGCAAATTTAGGAAAAATATGGCCAGAATTGGGAGACTGAAGGGGAACCACCTGTTCTCTGAAAATTACACCACTGAATAAAATATAGCTATAGCTAGTGTTAACCCTTTTTTATATGATACTGTGTCTCCTTTAAAATTATATTTAACAAATTACATTACAATCCACTTAAATCCAGGCAGAACCTCCTCTTCCCTGTATGCTGTTTGATGACTGCCAAGTGCAAATGAAAAGCTTATAACCATGACTGACAAGGAAACAAGATGGGGAAGCCAGTTGTTAGATTAAAAAAAAAGTGCAGATTTCAACGTTTAATTTTAACTTTCCCACTTCACAAAAAATATTTCTTAAATATAGGAATAAGTAAACATAATATAAAAAATCATTGACAGTAACAGCTCCTCATGTTATTTATACAACCTATTATAAACCTTTTTCTATTTCTACTTGCATTTGAATTTAATTTTTTTATTATTATTACTAAAAGTAAATGAACTATATAGGCATTGCCAGTATTCTGCCCTATATTGGGACTGAAGTAGCTAGTCGGTTAAATAGTACCAGCAGTATCCAGGGCATGTAGCTTTATTACAATCAAAAGGATTCCAAAAGTGTTCTAAATTAAGAACTCCCTTGTCTGGTCAATGGTAAAAGCTACACAACTATTAGTATAAAAGTATGAGCAGAGTATCAGAAAGGAAATGTAACCTACGTATCGATAAGATATAAACTAGTAACTACAGGCAGCTAAAGGGGTTGAACTAGATACAGTGTCTTGAATAAAGGCCACTTAAAACACTGATTTATAGCACATTGTTATACCTGTGTAGCTAACTAAAGGTAAAGGCACTCAAAATTGATGTATTGAGAGGTGCTAGAGACACTCATGCTTATATTGCTTGGAGGGGAAAGACGTAATCTTGCTAAACATCTGTAAATGGAGAATCACTAACTCTACACTGGAGCGATTAATAGCTATTCCATTTTTTATTTTTCTTGTACGTCCCTGCTGGAAAGGAAACACCTAAATTTGGGGGTCAGCATTCAAATCTCAGAAATAACCCTCCCAGCTACTTACTCTATTCAACCAACATGAGTATGTATTAAAAAAAAAAAAAAAAAATCTGTGGTGAGAAAAAACAAAAACAGAAAACGAATAAAACTCCCAACTGATTCAATCAAATTTATGGTTTACTGTTGCAAATCATCTACATTCTTCAAGTCAGATCTTGGAGAAAAACGCAGTCTTAGGCACTGCAGTTCAGAGAAAATACGATTTCGTTATTCACGCACAACAAGGAAACGAGCGCAGACAGGCATCATGTTTCAGACGTCATCCTGCATATTTGTTGGTAGCCTTACCATTGGAGCAGTATATTAATCACAGCTTTTAAACCAAAGCAGGGTGGTTATCCTAAATATATATTATAAAAAAAAAAAAAAAAAAACAGAAACCAACCATGGACTGTAACATTTTAGTCTTTGGAGCTTGGTGCTGTGAGCATATAGCCAAGTTTTACATAGTTACATAGGCTGAAAACCTGTTTGAAGTGCATTCCAATTTTGCAACAAAATAGGAAAAAATTCCTTCTCGACCACAGAATGTGGCGAAGGGCAAAACATGGTCAAAATTCCCAATGGTTGATCCAAAGACATAGGTTACTGTTGCATAACATCTACATATCGCAAGTAGGACCTTCAAATATATGTATATAGACACATGCAGGACCCTGATCATGGCATACTGTATTTAGGGGCCTGGTCAAGCACTGGAAAATGCAGTGTATTCTTTAACGCTATGTGGTTCTGTTGGGAACATAAAAAAATATTACCCCAAACAGGACTGTACTTAACAGTGCACCAGTTATAGCAGTGGACCCCTGAACAGAGGCAGGTCCTTCTGAAATCAATGCAGGGAGAATGTGATATCAATTCACTTCCTCCCAGGCACACAGAGCCAAGCAAAGGAGAGGGACTGACAGCAGCCAATTCCCACGGGACTCCAGAGAAGGTTCCCTCCGGCACTCAAAAGATATGGAAACTGCATGTGTCTTTATCAGGGTTAGTCACTGAAGTAACAATCGCTGGGAACTCAAACTGAATTTCAAAATTTACAACAAAACACAGTATATAAATTAGAAATTTTCTCCAAGTCAATACAGTTTCCAGTTCAGCTATTTGGCCTTACGTTTTATTTGAATTCCAGGCCATCCTCACTCTAGTGAGAATTATGTGTTTCTGGAAATGTGTAATTGTGAGTATGGCATTGCTTTACTGGACGTGTGTGTCAAGTAGTGTATATCTGTGTGTGAATCTTTGTGTGTCTGGCAATGTATGTCTCTCAGTTTGTTTGTTTGTTTGTTTGCGAATGCATATGTGTAGCTGAGAATGTATAGTGTAGGGAGCATATCCTCGTGTGCATGTCTGGGATTGTGGGCAGGGGACACACACATACATTTATATATTATCCACACGCACACACAATTCCTGGTGTCTCACCTTGGCCTGGTTCATACTGATTAACAGTCAGCTGATCAGGCTTGTGTTTTATTAGTCCTTGTTGCAAACATCTCTCCACTACAGATGTGCAGAAACCGGGAAGACCTGTGTAAACATAGGAGGAAAGTATGAACGATTACAGAAAAGGAAAGAAATACAGAACAAAATAACTGAGAAAGACAATTTGTGACATAAATGAAAACATCTCTGTAATTAAATTGGTGCTGAGCGAGATTTATACTATGGAATCCTTGACTGCAACTCTACAGGGCCGCCTATAAAAATGCACCCAGACCTGGGCCCCATGGCTCTGATCTTTCTTCCGGCAGGCGGAATGGGAAGCTAAACAAGCGGTCTACATAAGCCTAGAAGCCATGTATGTCCTACTTAGAATTTAAAGTTGAGCGATTGGCATGCTTGTAGTTCTGGAACTCGTTATTTCATATGTACAACTTGTATTTGGATCCACATATGTTACTGTAACACTAATTGCTGTTCTTACAATACCTGCACTTATCTATACCCTGTGTGAACTTGTTGTATTGCAAAAGCAAAATGTTTCTATAAAAACAAGTGTGGTGAAAGTAACCTCGCCACAGGTTCTTGGAAGGGCCTGCTGGCCAGCCTCTTGCCAAAAGACTATGGGCCCTTTAAAAACTTATGTGATTTATGCTTTTTTGTACTCCAGAAAGAGAGACCGACTGTAACGGAGCTCCTTGTACTCCGACTGAGTACCCTCCGTTGACGGATGCTCCTAGCGCTTCCTGAGGACTCCCAAGCACTGCAGCAGACACCACAGCCACCGCAGACTCCGCAACCGCCGTATCTTGACTGGAGTCTCGCCGTCTTCCTTCCACCCTGGATCAGCTTCTGTCCTCCAGGACTGTGTGGTGAAGACCCCTCCTCCAAGGAGAGCGTGTCAGGAACAAGCTCTTAAAAGAGCTAAGTGACTCAAGCTCAGGGGAGCATGCAGAGCATAGCAATCCCCAGTGTGATTATAACAGCTCCCTCCAATAACGAGACAAGGCTACATTTAGAGGGATCAAGAAGAACTGTCAAAACCTTTATTCCCTTGGGACCAGCCAATACAGTCACCACAATAACATTGTTGTGAAACCTCAATAAAATCACAAACAGTCAAACCATATCAAGAAACACACAGTGACTTATCACAACACAATGGCACATTTTTAAAGGGGTGGGGGGAGACAATATTTAACAGTAAATATCTCACCTGCCTGCAGAATTAGCAATATGCAAATCTACCCGAATATGCAAATGAACCAGTCTTGTAATTCAGGTAGTGCATATTGCTGTTGCTACCAACAGAGGGCACTAGACAAGCTCCATAGCCAAACCCAACTAGTTGGTAGCAAACCTCAGCAATACAAGAGAGAAGGCAATACATTTCACAGTACACACACACACTATAAACAATTACATTACACACACCCTGCACCTATAATGGGTACAGGGTGACTAAAACATAAGATAAATGAAGCAGCCTACATAAATAGTCTGTCTGAAGGTAGAATAGGGGCTTTAAAGGCAAATACATCAAAGAGTCATAGTCACAGGGGAGGAGGCTGGCAAGCAGGCCTCTCCAGTACCAAGTGGCGAAGGGCACTTCGTCACATATCTCCCCTTCGGGGGGAAGACTAACCAGGCACCTGACTTTCTGTCGGTCAGTGCCTAAGTTAGTCGATTCACCCACCGACCATAAGCAAGTGCCAGAGTAGCCCACCCACAACAAACAGTTATTAGAGCAGCCCACCCACAGCAAACAGTGACTGCACCTGGGTATTCCTCTGGGGTGATGGGGCAACACGCTGTGGGGACTTGAGGGGCAGAGGCCAGCGGCGCTCTGCCCTGATGCCAGCGCTTCTGCTGGGAGGAGGGGGGTGCAGGCCAGTCCTGTGACAAGGGGATCGGTAGGGCAGAGGCCAGCGGCGGTCTGCCCTGATGCCAGCTCTTCTGCTGGTATAGCCTGCAGGACATCAGGCTCTGGACAAGGGACAAAGGGAGGGCAGAGGCCGACTGCACTCTGCCCAGCTGCCAGCTCTTCCGCTGGGGGGCTTGGGACATAGTCCGGCTCAGTAGCCAGGGGAACGTGGGGGTCAGTGGGGGTTAACATCTCCCCTGTTAACCCTGGGGCCAAGTTAGGAGTTAGCTGGGGAGGGGAATTCGTACTTACCCCCTCCTCCTGTTGTCCCTGTGAGGGTAGTTGGGGATCTGGACAGGCTGTCCAGCATCCCTGTAGGTCGGGCACAGAGACCACGGTCCCCTCTGCGCCATCTGGGAGATTGGTGTCTGCCCTTGGTAGGGTAAGCTGCCGCTGGGGAGATAGGGTGCTGTGCTCCTCTCCCTGAAACACAGGCTGCCGCTGGAGAGGGAGACCGCCTGTCTCCACTCCCATAACATTGTCCTGCTGCTGGAGAGAGAGACCAACTGTCTCTGCTCCCTGTAGGACACACTGCTGCTGGGGAGGAAGGACGACACCTTCGGCCCCCTGGAATTCGCACTGCCGCTGGAGACTAGGTGTCCATATCCTCAACCTCCACAGTTGTCGCTCAAAGGCCATTGCCGCACTGTTCTCAGCACTCAACTGGCGCATTACTTGGTGGACCACCTCGTTCGAAAGGTCTGGGCCATAGCAGACCAACCGCCTCTTTACCTCCTCAATGTAAGCGTCGTCCTCGTAGCGACGTATCCTGTTGAGCTGCTCTTCGCAGGGCTCTATCCATCCCTGCTCCAAACTGCTGTAGTTAGGGACGCTGCATAGTGGCTAGCGTTGCCCTCAATAACCTCTCATACGATACCAGTTTCTCCGAGCGGCTTCTCCTCACACTAGGACGCCATCCCACCGCTGCCACCAATGTAACGGAGCTCCTTGTACTCCAACTGAGTACCCTCCGTTGACGGATGCTCCTAGCGCTTCCTGAGGACTCCCAAGCACTGCAGCAGACACCACAGCCACCGCAGACTCCGCAACCGCCGTATCTTGACTGGAGTCTCGCCATCTTCCTTCCACCCTGGATCAGCTTCTGTCCTCCAGGACTGTGTAGTGAAGACCCCTCCTCCAAGGAGAGCGTGTCAGGAACAAGCTCTTAAAAGAGCTAAGTGACTCAAGCTCAGGGGAGCATGCAGAGCATAGCAATCCCCAGTGTGATTATAACAGCTCCCTCCAATAACGAGACAAGGCTACATTTAGAGGGATCAAGAAGAACTGTCAAAACCTTTATTCCCTTGGGACCAGCCAATACAGTCACCACAATAACATTGTTGTGAAACCTCAATAAAATCACAAACAGTCAAACCATATCAAGAAACACACAGTGACTTATCACAACACAATGGCACATTTTTAAAGGGGTGGGGGGAGACAATATTTAACAGTAAATATCTCACCTGCCTGCAGAATTAGCAATATGCAAATCTACCCGAATATGCAAATGAACCAGTCTTGCAATTCAGGTAGTGCATATTGCTGTTGCTACCAACAGAGGGCACTAGACAAGCTCCATAGCCAAACCCACCTAGTTGGTAGCAAACCTCAGCAATACAAGAGAGAAGGCAATACATTTCACAGTACACACACACACTATAAACAATTACATTACACATACCCTGCACCTATAATGGGTACAGGGTGAATAAAACATAAGATAAATGAAGCAGCCTGCATAAATAGTCTGTCTGAAGGTAGAATAGGGGCTTTAAAGGCAAATACATCAAAGAGTCATAGTCACAGAGGAGGAGGCTGGCAAGCAGGCCTCTCCAGTACCAAGTGGCGAAGGGCACTTCGTCACACCGACCATTAGCCCTAACTCCCTGGAACTGTTTTGGGCATAGGACCATGTGCACGGTCGGTCAAAACTATGATTTCCATGGAAATCCCGAACCGATCTGGGTGATTTTTGGGGATATGTTGGTCCCCCAGATCAGTGTTATCAGGGGTTGTGGCTTTTGTCGGGTTTCCATGTGTTTTGAGGGTACCTTTGGGATATTGTAAAATTTATGTTTTCAGTGCCTGGAGATAATTGTGTTTAGTATAGTTCCTGATTCAATTATCTCATTATCTCTCAGGCACAGGGGAGGGATTATCCTATTTCGTGTGGGAGTGTCCTGGACCTGAAAACCAATGTCATCACAGTGTGTCCCCTCTCAGGTCCAGTGGGGAATGCCCCTGGAATATGTCATGTAAAATCCCTTGCATATAAGGCCAATTGTGGCTAACAATAAAGCAGTTCCTCTTCACCCTCAAAGGACCACTATAGTGGCAGGAAAACATACTCGTTTTCCTGGCACTATAGTGCCCTCAGGGTCCCCCTCCCACCGAGCTCTGGGGAGAGGAAAGGGTTAAACACTCACCTTTCCCCAGCGCTGGGCGGGGTGCTCTCCGCCTCCTCTCCTCCTCTTCGGCTGAATGCGCATGCGTGACAGGAGCTGCGCACGCATTCAGCCGTTCTCATAGGAAAGCATTCATAATGCTTTCCTATGGACGCTGGCATCTTCTCACTGTGATTTTCACAGTGAGAAGCACGCAAACGCCTCTAGCAGCTGTCAATGAGACAGCCACTTGAGGCTTTAGAGGCTGGATTAACCCATTTATAACCATAGCAGTTTCTCTGAAACTGCTATGTTTATTTAAAAAAAGGGTTAATCCTAGAGGGACCTGGCACCCAGACCACTTCATTAAGCTGAAGTGGTCTGGGTGCCTAGAGTGGTCCTTCAACATAGAGCCTTGTCTCATTTGTGTCCTTCAACATAGAGCCTTGTCTCACTCTGGGGATTGCTATAATCACTCTACTCCCTTGGATTACAACACTTGCTGCTTTACTCTCTAGACTAGGAGAGGTCTACCCACTGGAAGCTGGATCCTGGTCTTGGGTGGGTGGAGGACAACGAGACCCCAACCAAGCTGTAACGTTGGCTGTGGGGTCTACAGTGGTTATGGTGTCTGGTGGAGTGCTTGAAGGTACTCAGTGTTGCTAGGAAGCAGCGACTGGCGGAGGCAGTCAGGTGGTCCACCACAACAAGATTGTCAAAAAACATTTTAAATAAATAAATTGGTGCTGAAAAAGTTTTTGGTTTTTTTTAAAGAAATTATCATGCGGTCATAGGCACAGCACTTTTATACAGAAGCATTTTCATGTGATAAAAGCCTGAATTAGGCAAGTGGAAATTACTGTTGATGGCACCAACACCAATGAGCATATGCACAGAATTGGGTGATAATCAGGGAATTTCATGTTACACAAAATTAGTCAAACTGGAACAATCTATTTCCCAAGAAGAGAGAGAGAGGGAAAACAATTGCAAATTTAGAGAAAATCTTTAATCAGCACACACATTCATGCACACAAATCACAAAAAGGTGGAGCTCTTGATAGGGTTACAAAGAACAGATACTTATCTGACATCACTAATGTGGATACACAGTGAACTAGAAAACAAAAAAAGAAAACGTGAGTTTTACCAATAAAACCTTTACTATCGATGCTTCTAGGCAGACTATTGAATGATGATTTGAAGTCAAACTTTGTAACAGATTGCCAAATAAGAAAGTTGGGAGGTTCTACTGAGTCAAGAGCCAAGTTGGCTCTATGTCATGTGAGTGCCCTCCGTGGATGTTTTTTTACATAGGATAACAATGAACACTATTAGTATTTGCTTTTTATTTGTCTAGCTCCCTGTGTATCCATATTAGTGCTGTAAGATAAGGAACTGTTTGACAACGATTCGGCTTATTACAGTTTTGAGATTAACCCCTTAAGGACACATGACATGTGTGGCATTTCATGATTCCCTTTTATTCCAGAAGTTTGGTCCTTAAGGGGTTAAAGAATAAACTCTTGCATGGATATATCAAGCCCGCTTTGGAATGTGAGATTAAATTGTATTTGTAATGTGCCAGCTTATTCGGCAGAGGATAATTTAACAAAAAAATTAGACAATTAAAAGTTGTCACAGTGACAATAGTTTGTTACAACCAAGCAACAGGGTGGCAGAGTAGCAGAATTGGAAGGTGAGTTGCCCTCTAAGAGTGAGCGAGAGATACGTTTATAAATAATAGTTACCCTGGGAGGTCAATATCTATTTTGAAGAGATGGGATTTGAGGGACTTTTTAGTTGATTAAAGACTAGGGGACAGTCTAATGGGGGAGGCAAAGGATCAAAGCCACCCATGAGAAGGCCTGCAAGCGTGAGTTAGCAGCAGAGATACAAACCCCAGGAGAACGTCACTGGCAGATGGGTGTGACCTAGAAGGAGCGTACCTATGAACTAGTGAAGAAATGTAGCAGGGGTAGAGTTGTTTAGAGCTGTATAGGTAAGGGTTAATATTTTGAATTGAATACTAATGTGCACAGAAAGCCAAAGTAAGGGTTGACAGAGGGGTGAGGTGTGAGAATAGGGACAGGAGAGAAAAAGCAGCCTAGCAGCAGCATTCATTATTGGCTGGAGTGAGCCAGTACGATTTCTGGAGAGACCAATTAGGAGAGAATTATATATCACACATAAAATCAATGTTTATTTATGCTGCAGTATCTCACTTTATTGCATTAATTTTGGGTTAAGTGAGGTATATTTTAGGAACCTTTGCTGGTATAAGCTTTATTAAAAGGGACAATTCAGCCAGGAGCTGAGCTACAACTTTTAATACATTATGGAGAAGCAAGCATATACATAAATAAATAAACATATGTCAGGATGATACATCTCAGCGAATATTGGTCCTTCCAATGATTTCAGTGGGAGTGCTATAGTTTGCAAAGCAAGGCTGCGTGGGATGCTTACAGTTGCTAAGGCCAGTAAGGTTTTGTCATGTATAAATAGGGGCATAAATTCTCGGGATGAAAATATAATTTTGTCTCTTTATAAATCGCTGGTAAGACCACACCTTGAATATGCTGTGCAATTTTGGATACCTGTTCTAAAGAAGAATATCATGGCACTAGAAAAAGTGCAGAGACAAGCTACAAAATTGATTTTAAAAAAAGGAATGGAGCATTTTAGTTACAAAGAAAGGTTAAAAAATGTAAATCTCCCTCCACCCTAGCACATACCTAACCATGCTCTTGCAGGAGAGTCTCCCTAAGCACCTGCTGAAACTAACGTACCATATCATATTATCGGCCCAAAGATTGATAGCAAGAGCATGGAAATCCCAAAACGCTCCCTCAGTAGGCACCCTAGAGACAGAAATAGATAAACTCTCTACGTACGAACAAAGCTTCAGTAGACTGTGGCCCCCTAATAAAACTACCCAAAAAACATGGGAGACTTGGAACACATGGAGATTGGCACGCTCTGCAGGTCAGAGCGCACAGATTGTAAATCCCGCACAGGAAGGGATAAAAGATTAAAGATTAATGTGTAAAGTCTGTAGATAAATTCAGACAGAACCGAGGAAAACTATACTATGCATAAAATACTGAGTAACAATGCATTGCTATCTGTAACACCAACTAACCTTGTCTCTGAGCACATGAACTGTTGGTTGATAGCAAGAGCATGGAAATCCCAAAACGCTCCCTCAGTAGGCACCCTAGAGACAGAAATAGATAAACTCTCTACGTACGAACAAAGCTTCAGTAGACTGTGGCCCCCTAATAAAACTACCCAAAAAACATGGGAGACTTGGAACACATGGAGATTGGCACGCTCTGCAGGTCAGAGCGCACAGATTGTAAATCCCGCACAGGAAGGGATAAAAGATTAAAGATTAATGTGTAAAGTCTGTAGATAAATTCAGACAGAACCGAGGAAAACTATACTATGCATAAAATACTGAGTAACAATGCATTGCTATCTGTAACACTCAACCTAACCTTGTCTCTGAGCACATGAACTGTTGGTTATGTACATGCTGCATTATATTATATCCCCTGCCCCCCCCACCCCTTCTTTCCTTCTGTAACCCTCCCTATTCCCAGTGTTAATTTTTTCAAAAATAAAAATTGTCAAATCTCAAAAAAAAAAAATAAAAAAAAATGTAAATCTCTTTAGTCTGGAAAAACGGCGCCAAGGAAACAAGGTCACGCATTTAGGCTGGAAGAAAGGTGATTTCATCTAAGGCAAAGGAAAGGCTTTTTTACAGTAAGAACTATAAGGATATGGAATTCTTTGCTTGAAGAAATGGTTTTATCAGAGTCCATACAGATGTTTAAACAGCAATTGGATAAATACTTCCAAAAACATAACATACAGCGATATAATTTCTAATTAGTGGGGTAATAGCTGCTTGATCCAAGGATTAATCTGACTGCCATTTTGGGGTCAAGAAGGAATTTTATCCTAGTTAGTTGCAAAATTGCAAGCGCTTCAGACTGGGCTCTTTGCCTTCTTTTGGATCAACAGCAAAAACATATGTGAGGAAGGCTGAACTTGATGGACACAAGTCTCTTTTCAGCTATGTAAGTATGTAACATGATATTCCCACCTTAAACCTCCACTGACTGAGTTCAGTAGAATAACCCAACATTAAATTAAGCTTTACCTCCAGGCAAGGGCTGGTCTTTGTCAACGTTGTTGTTGTCATATCGGAACTCATAGCCATAATGCTTCACTCGCCTATGTTTTAAAGACTTCTGATCTGTGAAAAGTATTTTAAATGAAATATACTATTTAAAGTTAAATACTACTTAAGTTAAAGCGACACTGTCACCCCACTCACCAAAATTTATATTTCATAAAGATAGAATCTATAGGTAAAAAAAAAAAAAAGAAAGTACCAATTTAAAATCTAATGAGTGGGTCACAATATAAGACTTCTATATTTCAATGCAACTTTTACTGAACACTCTTTTTTGAATTGGAAGGGGGATGACAGAGCCACTTTAGTTTAATTTAGATCAATAAACATATATCAGATGACATAGAGCATCTGATTAGCGCAACTCCACATTTTGCAGCGCATGTGCCATTGTATCCCTACTGTTTTTCTATGCTTTTGATTGGATTGGATTAGATCATCAACTCTGAAAATCTCAGCCAAGGAGGTGGAGCATCCCCGCTGATACCAACACATTGAGTGATAAAGGGAACTAAAATACTTATTTTACTCCCTGCGGCTTTTAGCTGGTAACCTAAACAGCCAACAGGGCACTATAGCGTTAGAAAAACACATTTGTATTCCTAACACTATAGTGTTTCTTTAAGCAGCACTCAGTTTAGTCAAAGCATTTTAAAACATGGCTTTAAAATGTACATCTTCTGTATGGCATGCAAAGCATTACATGACTATTAATTAATGTATCATATGACTATTACTAACATATTAATATATAATTACATTGCAGTTCTTATGCCATGCTAAATACTTACTAGCAATATCAGACGTCCAATCAACTCCTTCTAACATTGCAAGTTCTTCTTCCGAGGTCACAAATTCTTCTATAATTACCAAGCCTGGAGGTAATGCGGGGGGTAAAACCTCTTTCAATTCAACTATAGGTTAAAAAAAAAAAAAAGACAAAAAGTACAAGTTTAGGGTTTCGATCACTGGTATCCAGTCTTTGTTACTGGTCTAAAGCAATTCACCATTGAATGTGATCAGTAGTGCAATCATAGAAATTGTCTAACTTGTGGCACACAAGCCTTACGTGGCTATTTTTGTGTGGCCCCAAATTGCTAAAAATATTCCACTATTTCCATTATGATACTAAAGTTATTCCACTGACCAATGGACATTGGGCTCTCCGGGTCTTCTACAAAATGGCACTATCAGCCTTAACCCTTTGTGTGCAATCCTCACTAAAGAGGAGAAAGACATTTTGGACGCACAGGTCACAGAATGTATCTTCTGTAAGGGATATCTTTCATCTTCCAGTTAGTAAGCAACACAGGAAGTTAATGTTAAAAAAATAAGAATTATTCTCTTCCTTTAAAAACAAGTATTCCTTTGAAATTCCTTCCGCTGGGTTTAGATCAAGGTCTGTATGTTTTTGGCTTTATTGTACAGGTTTAAGCCTTGTTTCGGATATTCACAGCTTTGTTAAAAATTCACAGAATGGCACACTTACTTGGGCTTACTATATACCATATGTATTGCGGCAAATGTAATTTTAAGAATTAGTTGCTCAATTTGGTACATGGAGGCTTCAATAATCAGATGTTTGGGAAATCTATCAATAGTATCCAGAAATTGACTGTTGCATGGTTAGTTTGCCTACAGTAGGAACAGTTCAAATTTAAACGCCCAGCAGTTGCAGATATACATCTCCACTATGTCATGGCTGTCCAAGCATCATGGGAGCTGCAGTTTTTCAACTGACGGGGATCTATGGTTTGGTTACCATTTACCTAAAACATTTGCATTTACTGCAATTACCTCTAAACCAAAGGTGCCCAAAAGGTAGTTCCCCAGATGTTGTAGAACTTCAACTCCCATGTTCCTTTGAATGTCTTTTGAATGACAAAGCATCATGGACGTTGTAGTTTCAAAACAATTACCTTCTGTTCACCCCCGCTCTAAAAACCTGAGATTGATAGAAGAAAGCTTTTTAGACCACCCTCTGCAATTGCTTACCTTTGTCGACAAAGCTGAAGTACAGAGTTATTTTCTGTTCCCACTCATTGGATGAGATTTCATGACCGCTCAGTGAACTGTATGCATTCACAGCCTCGTCTGTAGAAGTGTACGTGACAAAGGAATAGGGTTTGTTTGGGGGCATTACTAGAGACTCCACTTTTCCACATTGTTCCAGCACAGTGAGCAGCCGATGTCTGCCTACTCCATTCCCAAGTCCTCCATTAGCAATCACTAGACTCTGAATGGAGAAAAGGTGACACAGAATGAATGCCATAAATAACTCATACAGCTATGTTACACTTTATTGGAAGTGCTAGTGTGTGTGGAATTGTTTGTCTAGATGTCCCGTGAGAATTCTCTGTTTCCAGTTTTGACGGTTTCATTCTTCATCCCCTAAGTCTTTGTCACTATCTTTGGCGATTTAAGAAGAATATTAATATTGTGGAAAGACTAGCGATACCCCAATTACAGAAGTGAATGAATGTTCATGTTGCAAAGTGCATTCAAATATGCAATATACTTCCCTACGAATGAAATCAAACTATTTTAAAGGTATTTACGAAGAGACCCTGTTTATGTCAGTTGAGAGTTGAGTTGACAGCCAATTGACGGTGTGTATTTTCTTTGTAAAGTGATGACAATGTGGATACAGAGAATACACAATCAGAATGCATTAGTGCACATTCTCTCTATATGTGTTTTTGGAAGGAAATCCATTTTGATTGTAAGAAATTAACTTATAACAGGATACCGTCACCATATTCTTATGTACGGATGTATTTAGCCAAACACTTATAAGCATTGAGTCACCTTTGATGGATGTGAAACAGTTTCCACTCCTTCATGTTTCAACAATATATGCTTAACTTTTGCTTGTTTTTTCATGAGCTTCTTCTCCTCTTTACTGATCTTTTGTTTCACTTCATTTTTGCTGCCCATCTCATGGTGTAAACCTGAACCCTGTTGAGAGGCAGCAAAAAAAGTACAACAAGATAAACAAACGGAAATTAGCACAAAATAGTATTTTATGTTACAAACTGGCAGCACAAAAAAATATACAAGCTACCGCTGTACTTTTCCTGCCCTGATGGGACCTCTCTTCATATTCCTGTTTGTGGACTGATTTGCCAAGTTCAGGAATATCAGAAGCTTTGAGGACATGATGCACACCTTCCAGGGCAGAACCCAGCACTTACATGGTGGGATTTGGATAAAGTTCTGGACCTTGAAGCTTTTTCACACATTTTGCACTGCTATGTTGTGTTAGTCCCATTATTCTCTCCTTGTAACCTCATGTCCTCTCCATTATAACCTCATGTCCTCCACCTATAACAGGACTTCATAATATTTGATTAATGTCTGTTCTTTACCATTTTCACCTCCTGCATCCTATTATTTTGATTCAATGTCCCTGCTTCAATATCATGTTCTACAAAGTCTTTCCCTTTATCAACTATCTCTTGTGTTCAAATACACATAGTTCTTACAGTACCGAGCACCATTCTTGCAAGTAACACTGGATTGGTCATACAGTTTTGGGGGGAAATCAATAAATAAAAGTGGATAAAAATATATTTTAAAATGCAAATGTTTTCTTAATATAAATTGATCAAATAGAAGTAATTTCTCTTATGGCAATAGGTAACAGCCACTACTGCAAAATAAGAATCTGTTTGATCTGTTTAAATTTTTATTTGGCACAATTCAGAAGATTATGGCACAAAATGAAATTACAATAGGGTAGATGATTTTCTTTTGCACAAATCCATCCCTTGACTCCCACGGGGCAGTATAACTTAGGTAACCAATCAATAAAATCTTCTGATTTTCAGCCAGATCAGCAATACCGTTTTTAAGGTAATCGCAATCCAAACTTCACAGTAACGCTGAAGTAAGAAAATAATATTACTAAATCAAAACTGGGATGGACCTGAGATTTACTCAATCATAAAATGTTAAACACAACTTGAAGGTTACGGATATCTTACTCCACTGATGATGCTAATAGTGTCCACACCTGGCGGGTGTAATTAACATATTACATTTAAATATGGATATTGCAGTGTGTGACATTTATTATACTCTCAACATTCCCTTGTTAAACAGCTTGCAGATTAGTAAAAGTAACTACACTATAGAAAAAATACTTTGTATCTGCACATCATAACAATGCATCATAATGTATAATATACAGAGTACTGATGCATTGTAACCACCGTGCTAACTGGGGAACCCACCACCCCCCTATCAGACAGAGTACACAAAGTGTGACATTAGCCCATTCCAATGCACCCTAAATGTATCTTTTCCTGCCAGTGAGACAGACCCCGGGGGAATTGTAGTATTTCTCTGTCATAAAGATAGGCCCATGAACTGAAACATGTAACTGAACAGCTTTCCAGAGATCAGGTTTACGCACAGAATTAACATAATATGCAAAAATAGAAAAAAAATCATCTGCTGTAGCATGCTATTGCTTTCGTCGTCATGCCTGATGATAGAAACACTTTACGTGAATGAGCGAGACATCCCAGCTCCACAATACCAAGTGCAATAATATGACACAGAGGATTACTAGAAGTCATTACAGCAGGGTTAGAGTGAACTAGTCATTGATATGCCACAGACTTTAACTCCCACCACACTCAGCCAAAATTAAGAATCATAACCACAATATCTGGAACACAAACCCCAAGCACCTTTAACCCCTTAAGGACACATGACATGTGTGACATGTCATGATTCCCCTTTATTCCAGAAGTTAGGTCCTTAAGGAGTTTAAAGTACATACATAGGGTCTTGGAAAACCCTAAACCACAACATACATAGGGACCTGGAAATCCTAAACCACAACATACATAGGGACCTGGAAATCCTAAACCACAACATACATAGGGACCTGGAAATCCTAAGCCACAACATACATAGGGACCTGGAAATCCTAAACCACAACATACATAGGGACCTGGAAATCCTAAACCACAACATACATAGGGACCTGGAAATCCTAAACCACAACATACATAGGGACCTGGAAAACCCTAAACCACAACATACATAGGGACCTGGAAATCCTAACCCACAACATACACAGGGACCTGGAAATCCTAAACCACAACATACACAGGGACCTGGAAATCCTAAACCACAACATACATAGGGACCTGGAAATCCTAAACCACAACATACACAGGGACCTGGAAATCCTAAACCACAACATACACAGGGACCTGAAAATCCTAAACCACAACATACATAGGGACCTGGAAAACCTAAACCACAACATACACAGGGACCTGGAAATCCTAAACCACAACATACATAGGGACCTGGAAATCCTAAACCACAACATACATAGGGACCTGGAAAACCTAACCCACAACATACATAGGGACCTGGAAAACCCTAAACCACAACATACACAGAGACCTATAAATCCGAAACCACAACATACATAGGGACCTGGAAATCCTAACCCACAACATACATAGGGACCTGGAAATCCTAAACTGCAACATACATAGGGACCTGGAAAACCTAACCCACAACATACACAGGGACCTGGAAACCTAAACCACAACATACATAGGGACCTGGAAATCCTAAACCACAACATACATAGGGACCTGGAAAACCCTAAACCACAACATACATAGGGACCTGGAAATCCTAAACCACAACATACATAGGGACCTGGAAATCCTAAACCACAACATACACAGGGACCTGGAAATCCTAAACCACAACATACATAGGGACCTGGAAATCCTAAACCGCAACATACATAGGGACCTGGAAATCCTAAACCACAACATACTTAGGGACCTGGAAATCCTAAGCCACAACATACATAGGGACCTGGAAAACCTAAACCACAACATACACAGGGACCTGGAAAACCCTAAACCACAACATACACAGGGACCTGGAAAACCCTAAACCACAACAAATATAGGGACCAAGAAAATCCTAACCCACAACATACATAGGGACCTGGAAATCCTAAACTGCAACATACATAGGGACCTGGAAATCCTAAACTGCAACATACATAGGGACCTGGAAATCCTAACCCACAACACCAACAAACCCACAACATACATAGGGACCTGGAAATCCTAAACCACAACATACATAGGGACCTGGAAATCCTAAACCACAACATACATAGGGACCAAATCCTAAACCACAACATACACAGGGACCTGGAAATCCTAAACCACAACATACATAGGGACCTGGAAATCCTAAACCACAACATACATAGGGACCTGGAAAACCTAACCCACAACATACATAGGGACCTGGAAAACCATAAACCACAACATACACAGAGACCTATAAATCCGAAACCACAACATACATAGGGACCTGGAAATCCTAACCCACAACATACATAGGGACCTGGAAATCCTAAACTGCAACATACATAGGGACCTGGAAAACCTAACCCACAACATACACAGGGACCTGGAAACCTAAACCACAACATACATAGGGACCTGGAAATCCTAAACCACAACATACATAGGGACCTGGAAAACCCTAAACCACAACATACATAGGGACCTGGAAATCCTAAACCACAACATACATAGGGACCTGGAAATCCTAAACCACAACATACACAGGGACCTGGAAATCCTAAACCACAACATACATAGGGACCTGGAAATCCTAAACCGCAACATACATAGGGACCTGGAAATCCTAAACCACAACATACTTAGGGACCTGGAAATCCTAAGCCACAACATACATAGGGACCTGGAAAACCTAAACCACAACATACACAGGGACCTGGAAAACCCTAAACCACAACATACACAGGGACCTGGAAAACCCTAAACCACAACAAATATAGGGACCAAGAAAATCCTAACCCACAACATACATAGGGACCTGGAAATCCTAAACTGCAACATACATAGGGACCTGGAAATCCTAAACTGCAACATACATAGGGACCTGGAAATCCTAACCCACAACAAATATAGGGACCAAGAAAATCCAAACCCACAACATACATAGGGACCTGGAAATAACATACTAATATAAATATAATAAATGCTGCAGTTTGTTTTTAGTGCTATTTGTGACTGTAAACTGCATAAATATTTGTATTCCCATGTAGCTACATGCTATTCACTTCTCCAGCATGTAACACTCAAAGCAGTGTGATGCACTAAGCTTCATGCAAATTTCATCCATACATCATATCACCCATTGAAATTAAACAAAAACATTTAATATGACTATTTTATATCCCTGCTAAACCCTATTGCATGCAGTATTACAGAACAATGTCATGCACACAGCTAGCAGTAAGGAGGTAGACAGTGTATGAAAACATACACATAATGACACATGTTACCTTACAGCAGGCAGCCATTACTAGGAAGTGCAGCTTCGCACTACATTTCCCGTCATGCCTTGCAGTTTTGCCTACATCTCCCTACATCACTTGCGACTCAGTCTACTTCTTATTTGATTCTCTGGTTTACAACTGTATTATGTATGCTTATATGGGTTAATTAAATTATGGTGAACTTATAATATCAAAATAAATATGTTCCTGAATAATTTTCTTATTGGTAATTTAATTTCTATTCCTTGCATTACTGTGCAGAGCAAGGCTATCCTAGCTGTAAGATAAGGCCAGGGACTAATGAAAGTATTTAGAAAATGGAATGGTTCTTATTTCCCTTCACATTCTATGTTTCTATGTTTCCAACTAAAGATTGAATTAATAAAAAAAAAAAAAAAGCCTTGTTTTTCCCTGTACTATTTTAGTTTTCAAACACTAGGTGGCAGCATTTTACAAATAACTGCATTGGTGTGCTCTGAATAAAATGACTTCTTTAATATTAAATTGTTCTAAATCAGTTTTATGTTCACAATACTATTTCACTATAAGTATATATATAAAAACACATATATATATATATATTTATATTGTTTTGTTTTTTTAATTATTATTATTTTTTTTCTGAATGTTAAATTAATTCTGAGGATGGCGTTTTGTTTGCACCATTCCTATGCTCTCACAATAAATCACAAAGCTCAAAGTTCCTCTCTTGCTCTTCACTGCTTCATGACACTGTTACCTCCACACTGCCAACAGGGCACTCTAAGCACCATAACAGTGGCAACATGTGCAAGAAGTCCCCTGACCCCATTTCAAAGTAAGGAGTCAATCTGTGTTTGAATAGTTTGACACTTACCTGGGTTCCTGGGGCACTTATGCCCTCGTGGGCTTGGGTGTTCTGTGTGACGCTCCTATTCCGTATTAGCAATATTATTTTCATCCAGCTTTGACCATCATTCATTGGCTGAGAGTGTCAGCTGTCTGGTTTCACTATTTTACATAATTTAATGATAACTATTCATCGCATGTTTCAAATAACTATTACTTATATTTATTATATTTAATAATATGGCAGTGGCTGGAAATGTACAATGACCAGATACACCATTAAAACCACTGACAGGTGAATTGAATAGAAAGATAGAAACATAGAATGTGACGACAGATAAGAACCATTCGGCCCATCTAGTCTGCTCAACTTTCTAAATACTCTCGTTAGGTCCCTGGCCTTATCTTATAGCTAGGATAGCCTTATGCCTATCCCACGCATGCTTAAACTCCCTCACTGTGTTAACCTCTACCACTTCAGCTGGAAGGCAATTCCATGCATCCACTACCCTCTCAGTAAAGTAATACTTCCTGATATTAGTTTTAAACCTTTGTCCCTCTAATTTAAGACTACGTCCTCTTATTGTGGTAGTTTTTCTTCTTTTAAATATAGTCTCCTCCTTTACTGTGTTGATTCCCTTTATATATTTAAATGTTTCTATGATATCCCCTGTCTCGTCTTTCCTCCAAGCTATACATGTTAAGATCCTTTAACCTTTCCTGGTAAGTTTTATCCTGTAATCCATAAACCAGTTTAGTAGACCTTCTCTGAACTGTCTCCAAAGTATCAATATCCTTCTGGATATACGGTCTCCAGTACTGTGTACAATATTCCAAGTGAGGTCTCACCAGTGTTCTGTACAATGGCATGAGCACTTCCCTGCTGCTCTATTACATTGTCTGCCTACCTTTAAGTCATCTGAAATAATAACCCCTAAATCCCTTTTCTCAGATGCTGAGGTTAGGACTCTATCAAATATTCTGTACTCGGCCCTTGGGTTTTTACGTCCAAGATGCATTATCTTGCACTTATCCACATTAAATGTCAGTTGCCACAACTCTCACCATTTTTCTAGTTTACCTAAATCATTTGCCATTTGGCTTATTGCTCCTGGAACATCAATCCTGTTACATATCTTAGTATCATCAGCAAAAAGACATACCTTACCATCAAGACCTTCTGCAATATCACTAATAAAAATATTAAAGAGAATGGGTCCAAGTACAGACCTTGCTTCAATATACTCCATTGACTACAACCTTCTGTTGCCTGTCACTCAGCCATTGCCTTACCCATTCAACAATATTGTAATCTTAAAGATTGCAGTTTATTGATAAGCCTCCTATGTGCGACAGTGTCAAAAGCCTTACTGAAATCTAGGTATCTGTCACAAGCATATGCTATCTGGCCCCCTTGGCCCCCTTTGCCTCCCTGAAGATAATAAAGATGGGATTTAGGAGGAGGCAGACAGCAGAGGAAGGTTAAGGGGAAAACTGATAGGATTCTCTAAAAAGTGTGTTTTGGGGGATTTGTTAAAGGACTAAAGAGACGGAGAGAGTCAGATGCCCAGCAGGAGGGCATTCCATGAAAAGGGGCAGACCTGGAGAAGTCATGCAGGCGAAAGTCTGGCGTGCAGGTGCGAGAGTGGAACAGGTTGATAACTGAACAAAGAGGCTGAGCTGGGGCATATCTGCCCATGCGTGTGCATAAGTAAGTAGGGGCGAAGTTAAGGAGAGCTTTGTAAGCAAGTGTAAAACCTTTGAAGCATTTCCTGAATGAAACAAGAAGCCAGTATTGAGACTGAAAGAAGGCTGAGAGAGGAGAGTAAGATGTGTGCAGGGGGGTGGTGATGGAGAAATTCTTCTTCGCCTGTGTAGCCAAAAATCCTTGCACCTGGAGCGGGCCCTTGATGTTCTGTGATCCGGATGTCCTGCGAGTTGTCAATCCACCCTATTAGATAACATCAAAACCCCTTCACAATTAGAACCAGGTGTCTAGTGTCACAACAATGTATGTCTAATTTTAATTTAATATTATAATTGTAGAATATGCTAACGTAGTGTATTTTAATAATGACAGGAGGCGAGTATTTTGCATTAACTTTCTTTACTCCAGCAGCAAAGACAGGTCAATCAAAAAACTTTAACCAATCAAGATCAGTCAGACATCCCATATATAAATCAGGACAGCCCCCAATTGTCCCTCTTTCTTTGATGTGAGGGTAGATAATCCATTTAACAGGTACAGTAAACCAGACATGTCTGATTTACATGTCAGGTGCATGTAGGCACAGAATTCTAAGGTGCCCAATAGAATCTCCCATCTTATTTTAGGAATGAGGATGGGAATTCCACTTATTCCCATCTTGGGAAAGGGTTTGCTGAGGTATCGGAGGGTTGTGGGTAAATTTTTGTCCAGCAATAGGATAGTTTAGTGCATATGGAGTTTGAAGGGTTATTTGCAAAGTACCCACTCTCTTGTGCCTTCTGCAGCCAAGTCACCCTCCTTTGATTGATAACAAAGAAGCAGGAGCTGTTATACTATGTGTATCACTCAGTATTGTCCATGGTCCTCTTGCGAGGCATTTCCTGTGTGAGAGGCTGTTAGTGGCAGATGGGAAGTGATCCCTTCAACTTCCTGTCCAGCCTCACACATAGGCACTAGAGGAGTTGAAACATCACTGAGTTTTATATCTTCTACCATGCATAGGAGTCTCACTGGGCTACAGTGGGCACTGGCCAAGCTCCTGGCACCTATCTCCACACTTAAGCTCCAAAAAGACACATAATAATGACTGAAAAAGGTGCCCCTCGAGGACATGTGCCAGTAGGAAGGTGCCTACTCTGTCTAATGGGAAATCCGGCCCTGCCTGTGACTTCCAAACACCCCAGCAATGCCCTGCCTGCTCATTGGGGACATTGTTGTATTCGTGGGACACCACAGAACAAATATGTGTCTTATAATGATATTCACAGTAAATAAAAAAATGTCATGCTGAAAAAAATTTATTTTGTGATTTCTCACACTTATTTAGATTTTGTTCATATTAAGTTATGGTAAATTATGGTTGATATATAAATATTTGATGTCAAAAGAAAGCCCTATTTATCCTTAACAAAATGATACAGTTGTGCTCAAAAGTTTGCATACCCTAGAATAATTGGTAATATATGTGAACACATTTCTTTTATTTCTTATGGGATTCATATTGAACTGTAGGTTATAACAGAATGGCACAATAATAAAACAAATTATGGCAACAAAGAAAAACATGAAATGACCCCAGTTCAAAAGTCTGCATGCCCTCTGAGCTAAATACTGTGTATTGCCCCCTTTAGCATCAATGACAGCGTGCAGTCTTTTGTAATAATTGTCTATGAGGCCCCTAAATCTTACAGGTGGTATATCTGCCCATTCATCTTGGCAAAATGCCTCTAGGTCTTGCAAAGTCTTTGGTCGTCTTGCATGAACCACACGTTTGAGATCTCCCCAGAGTGGCTCGAAGATATTAAGGTCAGGAGACTGTGATAGCCACTTCAGAACCTTCACCTTTTTCTGCTGTAACCACTAGAGGGTCAACTTGACCTTGTGCTTAGGGTCATTGTCACGCTGGAAAGTCCAAGAGCATCCCATGCACAGCCTTCATGCAGAAGAATGCAAATTGTCTGCCAGTATTTTCTGATAACATGCTGCATTCATCTTGCCATCAATTTTCACAAGATTCCCTGTGCCTTTAGAGCTCACAACCTTCCAAAACATCAGTGAGCCACCATGCTTTACAGTGGGGATGACATTCTTTTCACTATAGGCTTGGTTGAACCCTCTCTAAACGTAGCGCACATGGTTGTGAACATAAAGCTCTATTTTGGTCTCGTCACTCCAAATTACAGTGTGCCAGAAGCTGTGAGGCGTGTCAAGGTGTTGTCGGGCATATTGTAGCCAGGCTTTTTTTGTGGCATTGGTGCAGTAAAGGCTTCTTTCTGGCAACCCGACCATGCAGGTCATTTTTGTTCAAGTATCGTCGTATTGTGCTCCTTGAAACAACCACATCGTCTTTTTCCAGAGCAGCCTGTATTTCTCCTGAGGTTACCTGTGGGTTTTTCTTTGTATCCTGTACAATTATTGTGGCAGTTGTGGCTGAAATCTTTCTTGGTCTACTTGACCTTGGCTTGGTATCAGGAGATCCCCTAATTTTCCACTTCTTAATAAGTGATTGAACAGTACTGACTTTTTTTCAAGGCTTTGGATATCTTTTTATATCCTTTTCCATCTTTATAAAGTTCCATTACCTTGTTACGCAGGTCTTTTGACAGTTCTTTTCTCCTCCCCATGGCTTCGTATCCAGCCTGCTCAATGCATCCGCGTGAGAGCTAACAAACACATTGACTATTTATACACAGACACTAATTGCAATTTAAGAAGTCACAGGTGTAGGAAATTAACCTTCAATTGTCATTTCAACCTGTGTGTTTGTCACCTTGTGTGTCTGTAACAAGGCCAAATATTTAAGGGTATGTAAACTTTTGATCAGGGCCATTTGGGTGATTTCTGTTATTATTATGATTTAAAGAGGAGACAAACAAGTATGTAATAATAAATGGCTTCATATGATTATTATCCTTCAATAAAATAATATTTTTTTGCATATTTTCAAAATCGATGCCAAAAATTCACAATTTCTGCCAGGGTATGCAAACTTTGAGCATAACTGTATGTAAACATGCGTGGGTGTGCTTAATATGAAAGACATAAATTGTGGTCGAAACAAGCATGTAGGTCAAATTCTACGTTTTGTTTTTGTTCAGAACTTGCACAATTGCCTCCATCCTTAAGGGCTTAAAAGGGACTATGAAAGCTGTCTAGTTTTGGAAACAATAAACAAAAGAGCAATTATAAATAAATAATTACTACTACTACACTATAGCCTTTACTGTTTGTTTAAAAGCACTTCGCAGGAACAGAGGGTGCTTCGGATTTAGTTACCACCAGGTAACATGACAATGGTGTCTAGATAAAAGATACCTTTTAGGAATTTAATCTTGTGACTAACTGTAAAATATAGACTATAAATGCTTGTCTGATTAAAATTTTGCCTAACTGTTACTGTATAGCATTTAAATAACTTATCACTGTTTTTCTACTGTTTCCCAATAATTCTTAAGCATGAGTCAAACAGTAATGTTTTGCAATGTAGTAGGGCAATTACTATAAAGAAACAAAGGACATGTATAATTTAGGGTCAGGCAAGTAAGATATCACCTGTACTTATTCTCTGTAACACAGATGTGAATGGATGGGACGTTCCGCCACTTTGACCATTAGGAAGAACCATCTAGTTACATTATATATTGCATTGTAATAGATATAACCTATATTTATTCTAGAACTGTATTGACAAACACAGTTTGAAAAATGGACACAGGGAAAACTAGAGGAGATTAAGTTTGACAAGAAGTCTAATGCACCCAGGCTGAAAATATGTGGGTTTTGTATAAAGATAAATGCTGTAAGTGTTTACATACCAAATCCCTTTCAAAGCCAAATGGATTTTAGTTATTTAAATGTACTTCTTTTCAGATTTAAAATAACAGATGACATTCGTATCTTGTGATACCTTTTTTTATTGGACTAACAGAATTTCGGAATGACGAGTTCTTGAGAGAACCTTCCTTTTCACACAAGTCTAAATGCTTTACACTTGAGAAAGGGAGGTTCTCCTGAAAGCTTGTCATTCCAAAATTCTGTTCGTCCAATAAAAATGTATTACAAGAAACAAATTTCATCTGTTATTTTAAATCTGCATCACTGTACTAAACGGCTACAATCTGTACTCAAACACTTTTTACCCCCGTATATTTATATAGATATATTTATTAGCTTCTGTATTACACAGACATGTTACAGTGATGTCACCGTACTCTATTAATAAGTGTGTACGGGCTCCTAACAATACCCTTTTCTGGGCAAGGTGAATTGCCTTAGCACGGAAAGTGAGGTTACACTTTCATGGCCATTTAGGAGGTACTAAAAACTCCATTATTTAGATATATTCAGATAGAGCACATTTTTTCCAGTCCACCGCCAATCCCATATGTACCCTATGAAGGTTGATAGGTGTGTAGGGGTTCATACAAATACCCCTTTTGGTCTCATTAGACAATGTGCCTTTTCGCTAAAAGCAGCAAGGTGAATTGTTAGATAGGACTCACCTAACAGGTTCTCCTTGGCACTGCAGGATGCTTGCACTTGAATGGCCATTGGAGTGGTACTAAAAACCTTTATTTGAGATGGTGGGGAGATATTTTCTTTTTTTAGGTTTGTTCTATCTATTTAGACTGATGAATACTATATCCATTGCTGCCGCACAATAGTAGTGGACGTTTAAGGGTAGGCTTTAATTCCATGTGTTTTTATTCCAAATAGATTTTAGCTATCATTAAACATCAAGTAACATATGCTGTTGAGAAAGCTAAGCAGAGTGCCCCTTTAAAGTGTTTATATCACAATGGAATGCATTGCACTGTTTTTATGGTTATAGAGCTATATAGAACTGTACAGAAGCTGGTTAGAAACACTAAACAAACAAAACATTCCATACTGGCGTAGGGGCTTTAAGAATGAGCTTGAATAAGGTATTACATATCATTGCTCCTTAAGGGTTAATGAATAAAGACCAATTTATTTAACATTATTTTCTGCTTTTTTGTTGGTTTTACTTTTATTGCTCCTATAATTTCATTTGCAGTTTATGTCTTAAAATTGACTGGTCACTTGTCACTTTTGTGCATACGCTCGAATTTCATGTATACCGTAAAGTAGGTAGAGAGGGAAAGTAATGAAAGGAGAGGAACCCATAGGCCAAGGCGGTACAGGGGAGAGCATGCCACCATTGGTCTCCATGTCCAACATACTATACGTTGTGATAAGGTGAATGGGGTGGTCTGTGAGGGAGTTTATATTTCGACTGAATTGTTCAGAGAGGCATATGATTTTTAACCCCAGGGGGAGTGTGTGTTTCTGTGTGTATATAACCAAAATTAATATTTAGTTATGGGCCACTGGGGTGGAGCATTTGGAGAGCAGGGTGGGCCAGTGCTCCACTCCGCAGTTTAGCGTTTTTCTTCGGAGACATAGATCCAGGCCAGGGTTTTTGGACAGTATCCAACCGACTGCTCAGCTGCAGGTAATCAGCTGCAGCAGTGGGAATAAACCCCTCCCTGCTAGGCAGGCAAGGGGAGAATGTTTGTTTTCTCTCTTGAAGAGCTAGAAACAGCAGGCTGACTAAACACTGGAGTACTGAGAGCTGACAAAGACACTAGGTTGGTGAAACCAATATTATTTTGTTATAGTTTAACCCCTCAGAGATAGGGAATGTTAGTCAGTGCTCAGACGAGCTAGGTTTTTGTTTATAGGGATTTGTGTTATATTTATGTTTTCATTTACTGCTGCCTCTGTGGTGAAGCTCAACAATAAAGTACCTGGAATTAAGTTACTTTTAAAGACTGTGCATGTTTGTACCCTAGAGGACCGTGCTATCTGCAACCAAGGATCACAACGTGTTGATGATGGACACAAACTATGGACAAATGTAACATTAGTCAGCCTGGAACAAGACTATGGGGATGACTAACAATACTCTGGAAGGTATAAATATGTGAAGTATCTGCACATACAGACTCCAGGGACCATGAATGCTACAAATCACTGAAGTAATCATAATGCTTGCCTTGGAATCATGTTCTTCCTTTTCTGTAGAACCATCTACTTCCTGGCATGCTTGAGGCGGTGAGCTATGTCCTGTTCCACATGCAAGAGAGTACTAAACGGTGTTTATGGAAGATCCTCCAAGACAGCGGACATAACAGACAGCAGCCTGTATACAAATTAAACTCTTTAATTATCATGAATAGGAAATTAGTCAGTTACATTTATTGAGGTATTCTTCTGATGGCCTTGAATGAAAGATTTGTTGCATTAACAGAACTTTCAATGTGTTAGTGACTCCATCTCAATATGGGAGAATTAGCAGAACCAAGGCCTCCATCAGGTGGTGGCAATCAGTGGTCCTGGGGTGCCTGGACTGCTCGGGGAGATTCTGGTCCAGGTCTGTATCGTTATCTATATGTGCACCTGTGGGCCCCTGGCTGCCTGTATACTGCAGCGGGGACTCAGCCAACACCTTATTCACTTTAGCTAGCTAATCCTTTCTTCAACTCACGCAGGCCTCTCTGCCCTCAGAGTGTTGCCGCGGGTTATGAGACTTACAGAGAGAGGAGCTGCTATAAAGTGAAGATGGCGTGTGCTGTGCCCCCTCGGCAGTGTACATTGTCTGGCTCCCTTCACACTGCCAACGGACCACCAGAAAAAGCCATTTCTCTCCTCCATGGCCACAGGTAAGAGGCAGGGAGGGGGGAATAAAATATATATTATATTTATTAAAATAGATGTATGAAAAAAACAATGCCTTTTTTGTTCCCACAGAGTGGAGCAGCTATTTTGCACAACATGTACACACACTACATCCACTACACAAACACACACTGTATTTACTATAAAAACACACACTGCATATACTACACACACTGCTTTCACTACACAAACACACACTCTGCATTGACTATACACACACTACAACTATTACACAAACAGACAATCTGCAATCCACTTTACAAACACAAACTCTGCATTCACTATACACACTGCATCTACTGCACACACTACATCCACTTTACACACCACATCTACAACACACTGAATCCACGATACACCCTCCTCCTCCCCTACACACACTACATCCACTATACACACTGCATCTACTACACACACTTCATCCACTTTACACACACCACATCCACGATACACACCCACCCCTCATCATCCACTACACACACTCTCTGCATCCACTATACACAAACACACTCTACATCACTATAAACACACTGCATCCACCACACATACACTGCATACACTACACACTACAGACATACTGCATTCT
Organism: Pelobates cultripes; assembly: GCA_933207985.1. Classification (NCBI taxonomy): domain Eukaryota; kingdom Metazoa; phylum Chordata; class Amphibia; order Anura; family Pelobatidae; genus Pelobates; species Pelobates cultripes. The sequence goes on along the minus strand of OW240912.1, from coordinate 384,583,535 downwards.
TGTGTGCAGATTTGAGGGCTGTTCAGGGGGTACAGACCTTGAGCTGTGTAAAGGTTCCCAAAATTTGATGGCTGCCCTGAGCAGAACATTTGTGAGATCGTGAGCCTGAGAATGAGAGTGCATTTATAAGCGGGAACAGTAACACGTACTGAGCTGTCCAAGCTGAACACTTGCAGGATTATTTAATAAAGTGAAAATTGTAAAAGTGAATTCAGGGTGACTTTCAAATTTATTGGGACACTATAGGAACCAAAACAACTTTAGCTTACTGAAGCAGTTTTGGTGTATAGAACATGCCCCTTCAGTCTCACTGCTCAATTCTCTGCCATTTAGCAAGTAAATCGCTTTGTTTATACAGCACTAGGCACACCTCTCTGCATGTGATTTACATGCTTACACTTCCTTTATTGCAAATTCTGTTTAATTTATAATTTATTATCACACATACTGACAAAACATACACAATTTAAGCCACCCTCCGATTGCTTACATTTTAGGTGCAGGTGGCCTCCCTGGGGTCTAGACGGCTGGCTCAGGCTGTTGGCTGCAGTGTGTGACGGGTGAAGTGTCTGTGTGTGTGTGTGTGAGGGGTGAAGTGTGTGTGTGTGTGTGTGTGAAGTGTGCAGTGTGTGTGTATATGTGTGAGGGGTGCAGTTTGTGTGCGTGTGAAGGGAGCAGTGTGTGAGGGGTGCAGTGTCTGTGTGACGGGTGCATTGTGTTTGAATTTTGGGCTATTGTGTGGGACGTTGGCAGTGTGTGGGCACCCTGGTGGTCCAGTGGGCAGCTCTTCAGTGTCCTCCCTGGTGATCCAGTGGGCATCTCTTCAGTGTCTTCACTGGTGGTCCGGAGGCACATGTTCTGTCCCTCTTCCCTATCAGGGTACACTGAGCAGATGGACTCCAAGTGTCGGGCCCTCAAAGTGTCAGTTAGCCTCGATTATAAGACAATCGTGCAAATACGGTATATGTGAGAAAGTCCACAAAGGATATGTGCAATACATGACGTTGCAATAAATGAAATCAAATGTAGCAGTCCAGAAAGAGAATGTGGCAGTTTTTGACAAGTCTGATAAGGTTACAAAAGGGTACAAACACTTCAGCTGTGATGAACACCAATACTGCTCAATATTCTAGTACTTATCAATGGTACTGAATACCCTTAGCTAAGTACATTTACTTAGCAACAATCTTCAAAATTAAAAGCAAAGAAATCATGAGAATTACATAAGATACAGTTGTAATCAAAATTATTCAACCTCAATAAAAAATCAGGTTTATTATCAAAATTTACAGACTTTCAGATGTTTGCAATAAACAAATCAAACAAAAGCATTTGAAAAAGCTTGACACAACTGATGTAGAATTATTAAAATCTTTACTGAACTTGTATTGAATAATTGTACTAACTCCATTTTTAATCTCACACTGTGACAGAACTCTCAATTTTGTTCACCTTACATGACAGTATTCAATATAATGAATAAGAGATTGTATTTTCTCTCTCTAAGGACATAACTAGCCCCGGAGTTAGCGGATCTCCGTTGACTTGCAACATAGTATAATCCAAGGCCAGGAGAACAGCGACTAAATGAAATGTTCTATTCATAAAAGAACCTTGGACCAGACCACGAGACTGACATCACTAACTACGTAAAATGATGCCCAAGCCCCCCCCCTTTCCACCGAGTAAGCCTCGTGCTAAAGAGCAATGACATCCCATGATGGGAGGGTGCCTCACTAGTCACTCAAATCTCTGAGCCAATTAATAATATTAATGGGTGGACACTGACATAGCCACTTAACATTTAACCCAATTAATGATGTTTATTTGTTATTATCTGATATTCAATGATGATGTCATTTTGCATATAAAAAGGCCTGCGTGCCCGCTTTTTAACTAGATGCTAATAAATTTCCTGAAGTGTTTTTAACCTGAACTGCATGTGTCAGTGTGAACTTACTTCTGCGTATACGCAATTTATTCATCTCAGATTTGGACAGGAACAGATAGACTTTTAAACATTTTTGTTTATTTCTAAATTAATCTACATCAATTTGGCGTCCATCCAACGTGGGGCATCGGGCTATGGCCTCCGGCCGGTAAGCCGTCCTAAGGAAGACGCTGTTGGACGGAGGAATCAGGGGGGAAGGAAGAGAGACTGATCACCTCTGAGTACACGGTAGAGACTTCTGCAGGAGCCACCGGTATGTTCCAGCCCCTTTGATTGACCCGTCCACGTGTCTGTGACTGCTTCCCGGGAGGGCATCAAAGACAGGTAATATCTTGCCCGGTGTCTTGTTACCCATTTGTTTACCTGCATTTAGTCTATCTGTTGCCTGGGTGTGCTAGTGGTATATGTTTTGTTCTTTCCCTCTTTTGGGATAAAGGGGGGTGGACCCGTGGGTGGTTGCCTGGGGGTCTTCTGTTGCCTGTTTTTACCCCTTTTTAGGAGTCACTTGGCCCAGACTGTTGGGAAAAAGGGGGGGGTGGACCTGTGGGGATTTTCCAAAGGGGTCCTGTTTTCCTGTTTACTTCTTTTAGGTACTGTCTAGCTAACAGTAGTAAGGAAAAAGAAGGGTTGGGGGATCTGTGGAGGGGACTTGCCTCCTGGGGTTTCCCGGTTACGTCACTTTGATATTCTAGCTAGCCTCATTGTGTACGTTGCTCTGCTTGCAGAGGTTATGGTACCCTCCAGCTTCGAGCGCTGAGGCTGGTGGCATTCCAATTTATTTGTGGTGTGTGGATTCGGGCAGGCATTGTTGTCTCCATCACCACGGGGTAGTGTGACTTGTGGGTGGGTCCATAGGGAGCACTACGGGAGTGAGGATAGAGGTGGCCACACTTAGTGGACTGCTGTAACGAGGGAGGCATATGGATTTCGGGCCGGTGTTAGTCGTTATCCTTGGCCGCTGGTAGTGAAACTTACGAAAGTTGTTCTCCGAGCGGGGACACTACGAGATTGAGGGAGGTGGCCTTGGTGGCCACAAGAGTAAAGGAAAGGGATTACTGTTGATGCATGCACTGTATTTCAATTGAAATGTTGTATTAAATGTTGTTTTAAGTGTGGAGTCATTCAAACTCCTGGGTCTGTCTCTACTTTCACTGTTTACTTTTCCTCTACTTCCTGTACTATTTACACTATCCACTCCTATTTCTCTTGTAAGGGAAGTGATTGGTCACACACTTCTCACCCCGCTCCAATCCGTGGCTACCACCGAGGGTACACGGATTTAGTGACTGGTCTACGTTTTGGGAAGACGCACTGGGAGGGACCCACCCTTCCTAGTGGCAGTCGAGCATTGTAGACGTTCTGTTTCATTTTCCTTTACCTATACTTGGGACGCTCTGTATAGGGGGATATGGGACAGGAAGTGAGTAAGCCCAGAGGAAGAGATAAATCATAAAGGTGTAAGACTGTATGTGTATCATAAGAATTGTGTTACTGGGGCATCCTCTCAGCCAACACCCCAAGATGGTGCCCAGGGGATGTTTATTCCCAAGGTTCGGTCAGCAAAAGGCGACAGCCAGCTGACCATGTTCTCCACTCCCGAACCTCCCGTCACCCATCCCGTCACCTCCCCTGTCTGCCCAGTCCTGAATTCTGACGGATCCTTTTTCTCCCCTCCATCATCCCTAACACTCCCATCATCCCCATCCATCCCTGCATTGCCTTCTGTGACTAATCTGCCTAGTCTAAATGTTTCATCCACCATTTCTTCTCAACACTCACTCTCCGTTGCTAACCCTCCTACCCCATCTTCTTCCACCCAGTTAGCTAACCCCTCCTCCCTTGCTATTGCCAATCCTACTGCACCCACTTAAGCTACTCCTCCTACACCCGTCTCCACTAATCCCGCTCCGTCTTCCCCGTTACTCACTCCTCCCACAGCCCAAGTCCCCACTCCCCCCCCTAATCCTTACTCAGCTATTATGCCCTCCCTTGGTTCCGCCCTAGCCCCTGCCCAGTTTCCCTGGCCATACCCCTTACCATACCCAATGTCCTCGCCCTACCCAAATTATCCCTACCCCTTTTTCCAAGCCACTCCCCAGACACCGGTCATGCCCAGTCCGGCCCAGTCTGCCCCGGATGTGCCCACATCCAATATGGCCGCCACTTCTTCCCTTAACCCTAACGCAGCCCCTTTCCACGCCTCCAATATGGCGGCCCCCAGTCATTCAGCACCCCTGATGCCGGTACTTCCCGGTGACTACTCACCACAGGCTCATAACCTACCCACCACCCCAGCATCTGGGAATCCCTCATTTCCCCCGGTTCTGACACCTCAGGTTATCCCATCACGTAGAAGGGCCCAAACAGGGCCGGACTGGCCTACCGGGATACCGGGAAATTTCCCGGTAGGCCGCCAGCCCTGGGGCCGCTTTGACATGTGGCTGCACTCAGCCACAAGACATAATTTTTTTTTTGTATAGGAGTATGCGGCCGCGCGGCGCACTCGCGCCGGCCGCTACTGCTTCCTGTGCGAGCGCACAGGCACTTCCTGGCAGCCGCCGGATGTGAGCGGATAATGACGACATAACGTCATATCCGGCGGCTGCGCGGCGGCGGCACCACCAGCAAGCCTGAATCGCGGCCTCTCTTCCCACCGGCACCATTGAACTGGAACAGTTTTTAAGGTAAGAATAAAGGGGCTTGGGCTAGGGGGACCTATTGTATTTGGGGGCCATTAATGTATTTGGGGCAGCAATGTATTTGGGGCATGGAAGGGGGCAGTAAATGTGCATTTTAGCATGGGAGGGAGGGGGGGTGGCCAGCAAATGCATTTGGGGCATGGGAGGGGGAGGGGGCAGCAAATGCATTTGGGCATGGAGTGGGAGTGGGGCAGCAATGTATTTGGGGCCAGGGAGGGAGGGGGGGTGGCCAGCAAATGTATTTGGGGCATGGGAGGGAGGGGGCAGCAAATGTATTTTAAAGTATGGAGGGAGGTGGGGGGCAAGCTGCACGTATTTGGGGCTTAGGGAGGGAGGGGGGGGTGGGCCAGCAAATGGCTTCGGGGCATGGGAGGGAGGGGGAAGTGGCCAGCAATGTATTTGGGGCAGGAGGCAGTGGGGGCAGCAATGTATTTAGGGCGAGGGAGGGGCAGCAATGTATCGGGGTACGGGATAAAAGCAGCAATGTGGTCAGGGCATGGGGTAGGGAAGCGTTGCATTTGGGGCGAGGGAGGGGGGGCTGGGTAAACAGTGGCTCGGGGGCAAATGAGTAAAACAATGTATTTGGAGCATGGGAGGGGCAGAAATGTATTTGGAGTGGCTGGAGGGGCAGCAATGTATTTGGGGTGCATGGAGGGGAAATGTATTTGGGGTACGGGAGGGGGGGTAGTAAATGTATTTTTGAAAATGCAATGTATTTAGGTGGGAGGGGGGGCGCAATGTATTTGGGAAATGTAGTAATGGGGGCCAGTAATGTATTTGGGGGGGCCAGTAATGTATTTAGGGGGGCCAGTAATGTATTAGGGGAGGAGGGGGCAGTAATGAATTAGGGGAGGGGGGTCAGTAATGTAGTGGGGGAGGGGGGTGACAGCAGTAAATTAGGGGGAGGGGGGACAGCAGTGTATTACATAGGGGGAAGGGGAGGCCAGATGTGTATTCGATGGGGGCGGGGGGGCAGAAGTGTATTAGGGTGAGGGGGGGCGGGAAAGATCTGACTTGGGAATTTGAGATGAGGCAATGATTATATTTGTGACATTTATATTTGTGGCCCAATTAATATTTTATATATATAATGTGTGTGTGTGTGTAGAAGGAAATGTAACTAGAGGGAGCTACAGGGGTGAGGGAATTATATTTGTAATATATTTATTAGGAACTGTGGAGGGAAGGGGGTTGGATGAGAGCATTAAATATTATAGCATTAAATATTATATTTATGGCGTAGGAACTGTATTATATATTTTTGGTTTAGTGCGGCGGTAGATAACCTTCGACACTCCCTTTGTTTTTTACTACATCTCCATTAAGGCTTGCAAAGCATCAAGGGATGTGTAGTCCACAACATCTGGAGTTGCAAAGGATGTCTACCCCTGGTTTAGAGCATAGGTGTATAACCTTTTGGCTTCACCAGGCCAAAATAACCCCTTAAACAAAGCATTTTTCCTGACACTATAGTGTCCTGAGGGTGCCCACACCCTCAGGGTCCCCCTCCCGTGGTGCTGAAGTGGTTAAAATCCCTTCAGTTACTTACCTTAATCCAGCGCCAGGCTCCCTCGGCGCTGGTGACCTCTCCTCCCTGTCTGACGTCAGCTCCCCTGTCCGACATCACTGGAGCTGAATGCCCATGGCCGCGCCCGCATTCAAAGTGTCCATAGGAAAGCATTTCTCAATGCTTTCCTATGGACGCTCTGCGCGATGGAGGCGAAATGTGCCTCCAGCGTCGCAGATGCCCCTCTGTCTGTCCGGATGACAGCCACTAGAGGCTGGATTAACCCCTAATGTAAACGTAGCAGTTTCTATGAAACTGCTATGTTTATATGTGAAGGGTTAAAACCTGAGGGACATTGCACCCAGACCACTTCATTGAGAAAAAAAAGTGAAAACATTTCTTAATTTCACAACTTTTGTTAGATTTTATTCATATTAAATTGTTTCACTTGATGTGAAATGAAAGCCCTATTTCTACTGAACAAAATGATATTTAATAGGAGTACAGTTAATATGAAAGAGGTAAATTATGGTTGATCAAACTTCTAGCACAAGTTGCTAGTTTTTGTTTTGACTAGAACCTGTACAAATGGTTCAGTCCTTAAGGGGTTTATTTATATATTTCATTTGTTCAGTACAGTGCTTCCCAAACCAGTCATCATGGCCCACCAACAATCCAGGATTAATGTATTTCCCGATCTTATTCCAATGGAGATACTAACAAAACCTGGACTGTTGGTGGGTCTTGAGGACTGGTTTGGGAAATGCTGGTTTAGTAGATAACTCCCTTATTTGTTATCCTTATGTGGGATTGCCATATTTAAGGATGCCAAATAAGGGAGCTATCTGCTAAAGACATACACATGTATATACATAATCAGAGATATACATGAATCACACACACACACACACACACACACACATTTAGTAATTATGAGGGCCGCCCAGCCTCCCTAAGTGAGGGCTAGAGTGTAGCAGCCCGGACGGCAAGTGGGCTGCGTTACAAGCGGCTCAGAGTTGGACACGCCTGGTTTATAGTGATTATGTGAATATGAATATGAAACCACGACACGTGTTAGGGCATTTCCTAAGGAAAGCAGCTTTCCTACTGGGTTTTCAATGACGCTGGATGTTCTCATGAACAGTGTGAGGACGAACTGCGTCATTTAATGTTATTCAGCCACTAGAGGAGGAGAACAGAAACTGCAATAATTAACAATGCAGGGTTAATGGGAAGAAGTGGTCTTGGTGCCTATAGTGTCCCTTTAACTGGACTTTGCCACGGCTGTGGCTGTTAGACTGTTTTGTTTTTTTTATTAACTAAACTTTGCCTTGCATGTGGATTTTAGACTGTGTTTTATTAGCTGGATTTTGACATGCCAGTGGCTGGCAAACTGTTATTAACCTATTAAAAGGGGCACTCTTATCCCAAGAGGTTAAACTGTTCTCAAATGGTTTAACCCATAAGTTGCCTCCAGCTCTGGTCTCTACTCGTCCCCTGGCAGCATCTGCCATCTGAACTTTAAAATTCAGGAATCGCGGAGTGCTGCCGGGGGACGCGCCACTGATTTGGCTGAGAGTGCTCAGCTTTCTGACAGAACTCCGCTCTTCCTGAATCTCAAAATTCTGAAGCTGGATGTTGCTAGGGGAAGAGTTTAGACCAGCGCTGGAAGCAACGTAGAGGTAATCCCCTCCGGGGGCATCCTGATATCCAAACGACTTAATTTGAATGAAGTTGTGTTGGTGCCTGAAGTGTCCCCTTGAAAACATTTTACTTCACACATTTGTAAAGTACTGCATTGTGATTTATTTCTTCTAATTGTTGTACCAGTACCAGTGAGGTGATACAGAAACAACCTGGACTCTGGAATATTGCTGAGGCTGAGATTTTAGACCTGCACAGAAGGCAGAGCACAGGGTGAGACGTCATTCAGAGAAATACAGTGAAAAAAAACTGTTATATGTATTATTTTAAACACGTAGATCGTGTTTGCATAAGTGAAAAAAAGATGTTGAACAACTCGGTGCCAATACCTTATTTGGCCCAATATGATGCATATCATCAACAACTTGAAAATTCTACATTCCAGTTGTACTTGCAATGCAGGGTTTGCATGTATTATTCCAGGGCTTGACAAACTTCTGTAGCCTTGAGGAGCCACACCAAATCAGGAGCAAGAGAAATGGAACTTCCGTAAAGTTTTATAAAATACAATCAAAAAACTTAGGAGCCAGCAGCAGCAATTTTATGAACCATGGCTCCCGAGATTTGTCGAGCCCTATGTTATTCTATTTATCTTTACTTGCAGTGCAGGTTTCACACATATTCTCCTGTTGATCTCTACCTGCCGTTGCAGGGTTGCTTGTGTTATTTAGTTGATCTCTACCTGCCGTTGCAGGCTTGCTTGTGTTATTCAGTTGATCTCTACCTGCCGTTGCAGGCTTGCATGTGTTATTCAGTTGATCTCTACCTGCCGTTGCAGGCTTGCTTGTGTTATTCAGTTGATCTCTACCTGCCGTTGCAGGCTTGCTTGTGTTATTCAGTTGATCTCTACCTGCCGTTGCAGGCTTGCTTGCGTTATTCAGTTGATCTCTACCTGCCGTTGCAGGCTTGCTTGTGTTATTCAGTTGATCTCTACCTGCCGTTGCAGGCTTGCTTGCGTTATTCAATTGATCTCTACCTGCCGTTGCAGGCTTGCTTGCGTTATTCAGTTGATCTCTACCTGCCGTTGCAGGCTTGCTTGCGTTATTCAGTTGATCTCTACCTGCCGTTGCAGGCTTGCTTGCGTTATTCAGTTGATCTCTACCTGCCGTTGCAGGCTTGCTTGCGTTATTCAGTTGATCTCTACCTGCCGTTGCAGGCTTGCATGTGTTCAGTTGATCTATACATGTGTTGCAGGCTTGCGTGTATTCTTTGCTTGATGTCTGCCATATGGTATTCCGTTGATCTATACAGGGTTATGATGTGTTTTTCAGTGGATTGGTTGTTCTATGTACGGTTAATCTATATGCTTTATACCTTGCATTGCTTACTTTGGATAGTCAAGTATTACTTGGTTGATGTATATAATGCTTTTGTACAGTGGCTTAAAAAGTGCCTGATGTTGAGTTCATAAAACATATACCAGGCTTTAGCACTGGCAAGCTTTTATTTCTGAATATATATCAGAATTTATTATTTGGCTTCATTGGGACATGTTTCAGTCTTTATCATTTCAAATGACCCAGCGGACAATTTTAATCAATTTGGTTAGAATCACCATTCTAATCCATCCACTCCCATAGTTTGGGATTCTGGATCATTTTGCCCATGGTTCAGATGTAATTAATTTGTGTTTTGAATCAAATATAGCAAATATATCTTCTTTTTTTAGTGATTGCCATGGATAAGAAGGGTGAAAGTAAAAGAAAACAGAAAGGTGGAGCAGAAAAAGAACGTGAAAAAAAAAAAAAACTGTTAGAAAAAGATGCACACCAGTATCAAAAAGTCAGTAGCTTGTTTAAGATAGTGGCAACAAAGCATGACTTACCACCCGTATCTCTACATGAAGACATTGGCGCTAGCTGTAGCACAGCAATGCATAGCGCTATGCAAAGCACTGTACAGTTGGATATAGATACCGAAGCAGGTGAAGATATTCACCACAGTATTGGAGTTACTGTTGAGGGAGAAACTGTTGAACATGATTCTTCATTAGCAAAAGAAGATATTCCAGAAGTAGTTGGCCTTAAGGAGGGCATGTCTGACACAGTTGATGATAAAATGTGGTTTATCAAACCAAAATCTGAAAATTTGGATTCTTTCCTATTGTTTCATCCATGTCAACCAGTTATCCTTTCTTTAAATTCAACAAAGTTATATCAGAGGAGGGATGGAAAGAAGCATCACTGGTTGACTTATTCACATGGACATGGTGCCTTTTTCTGCATGGTGTGTCTAGCTTTCAGCAAAAAGACAGACGACAGTGCTTTTATTGATGGTTGCTTTGATGAAAAGCACATGTACCAGAGAATTGAAGAGCACGAAAGAAGCAACCTCCACAATAATAGCTCTGAATCCCTTTTGATGAGGTCAAAGAATATGGACATATCTAGTCATTTCTTTGAGAAACAAACAGCCAGAAAAGAGGAAGTGAAGAGAAAACGTGCCATTCTAGAGAGGATAATTGAAACCATAAAGCTGATTGGAAAAAGAGGCCTAAGCTATCGGGCAACAGCTGAAGCAGCATATACGTTAGATAATGAAAAGTTGGACCATGGAAACTTCCTAGAGATTTTGCTACTCTTAAGCAAGTTTGATCCCTTGCTGAAAAATCACCTTGATACAGTTATTAAAAAAAGTAAAAAGAAGCATCAAAGTGCAACAAGTAGCAAAGGACGTGGTAGCTTTGTTACATTAATTTCAAAAACTACAGTCAACAATATCATCTGTGTAATTTCAGCACTTTTGAAAAAAGGTATTGCCCAAGAGATCAGAGATGCCGGCATGTTCTCAATACAGCTCGATACAACACAGGATATAAACGTCTCAGACCAGTGTTCAATAATAATTCGGTATGTCACAGATGTGGTCCATGAACGTCTGGTTGCTGTGGTAAATTGCACATCCACGACAGGGAAGGCTTTGTGTGAACTTGTTTGCAATGTATTGGAATCCATGGAAATTGAGGTTACGAACTGTGTTGGGAACTCAACTGATGGAGCTTCGAATATGCAGGGTCAGTACAACGGATTCAGCACATGGCTGAGTAGTAAAGCACCTGGCCAGATTCATGTGTGGTGCTATGCACATGTACTAAATTTGGTGATGATGGATGTCACAAAGATATCTGTTCAGGCAATATTGTTGTTCGGCTTGTTAAACTCCTGTGCTGTATTTATCCGCGAATCCTACCTTCGGATGAATGTATGGCGTGAAGTCTCAGGAAGAAAGATTTAGATCTCTTTCTGTGATTGGAGAAACAAGATGGTGGTCTAGAGATGCAGCACTTACAAAGGTGTTTGGTTCGTTTAATGATCCAAGTCAAGCCTTGTATGTAGATTTGATCCAGACCATGGCAGAAATATCACGTTCTGATCATTTTAATGCTGACATCAGATACAAGGCTGGAACTTACTTAGAATCCCTCAAAAAATTCCACACACTTATAATGGCACAGCTGTACTTATTTGTTTTCAAGAATACCACTCCACTATCCTTGTACCTGCAAACACATGGTATGGATGTATTGCAGGCATACCGAATGGTGACAGAAACAGTAAACAACTTGCAAGCACATGATCGTGATTCACAAATGATTATAGATGCTGCAAAGAAGTTTGCAGTCTGGGCAAACAGCAAGTTGGATACAACCAGCTGCAAAGTTTTGCTTGAGGAAGACTTTCCATCACCTCGAAGAATACAACGTAAGAAAAGAATGGCTGGTGAGCTTGCAGTAGATGAACCAATTCTGTTAGCAAGTGACCAGTTCCGGGTGGAGGTGTACAATGTGACCTTGGACAAGATCATTAATAGTCTGCATAGCCGATTTACAACACATGGTCAGTTATTTGCAGATTTGGCATGTTTAGATCCCCAAAATTTTGAAGATATTTTACTAGACCTTCCCAGCAGTGCATTAGAAAGACTGAGTAGCCTTGTTATTAAATTTGACTCCAATGCAACGAAAGAGAAACTGCGCAGTGAGCTACTTGATTTTGCATCAAAGTGGCAAAGATTGAAAATGTCACTTGATGAAGAATATATTGATGTGAACAATGAAGGTCAAGATGAAGACACCATCCATTCTCATCTTATCTCTGAAACTGAGGAACAGCCATACTCCAATGTTGGTGATAAAAGTGGAAAGTGCAAAACTTGTAAGAGCTGTATAGCCTGCTGCTACAATGTATTATTGCGTTACAACTTTTACAGTCTAACGTATAGTTCACTTTTTAATGCATACAAATTGACACTGACACTTTCCTCTTCGCAAGTAGCATGTGAGAGGTTTTCAAAACTTAAATACATCTTGAACAGACTGAGAAATTCCCTCTCTCAAACACATTTGGAGGCCTTTATGCTAATGTCAGTGGAGAAAGAGGCCTTGATTGGACTAAGCAACGAAACCATCATTGATGTTTTGGCTTCAAAAAGCAGCTTGCTACAAGAGATGTTGCTTACATAACTTACAAGCATGTCAGTAAATTACAATGTTGGTCAATATTTATTTTTCTAGATTTTGACTGGATTAGTTTTTTTTTGTTTTTTTTAAGTTATTACTTTTAAAAGTTGTTACATATTTTATCCAATAAAACTTTAGAAAACAGTTTACACATTGCAACCTCCTAAAGCAGGCGCTGTCCAACATGCACCCTCCCCAGATGTTACTGAACTACAACTCCCATAATTCCCTGGCCATCTGTTTCATTAAAAGAATCATGGTAGTTGTAGTTAGCAACATCTGGGGGAGCACAAGTTAGACAGGCATGTCCTAAAGGGTAATGAGCCCTGTTTTTATCTACTGTTAAACTAATTTACTTGTTTTAAAGCACTTTTTTGAGTAATGTTTGTACATTACATTTTGAAAACTGTTGGTTTGCTTGCCATGGTACTGGTACAATTTTCCTGTTCTAAAATTGGAGTAGAAAGCTAGTCAGCAATATGTTTCAAGGTATTTAAACTTTATTGAATTCTTAAGGTTTTCGCACGTTTATTATAACTGTTAAAATATTTAATTACTGTCTAGTATAACATTTGCACTTTGTGTTACCTCTAAAAGTTTATTTGCATTTACTACTGTTTTGTGTGTTTATGAGTAATTTATATATGTTAAGTTAATACATTTTGGAAACCATTTGTGTTTTCTATACTTTGATGTAAAGCTCTTTGATTATTCTTTATTTGGACAATTTTGATGGGGCAGACACAATTGCATGGGATAATGGTCTACTATGATATTTGGAACAATGGGGGTTCTACATAAAGAGCTATTGTGGGGCAAAGTTCTAAATGTAATCTAATCACCCTAGCAATAAATGGTCTACTCTTGATGATTGCTCCACGTTTACACTTTTCTTACGCTTTATGTATAAGGCCTTGTGTGCTTTTATATCTCTTATCTATAAATAATTCACTCTTCAAATGTGCTTTAAAATGCATGATTTTACCTTTTATGAACAAGAAAATGACGTTGTGCCGGTATAATTACGCAATGCTATGGGGCTGGTATGGAATTTTTTCCAGGGCTGGTTTTCATACCCAGTCCGGCCCTGGGCCCAAACCACAGATGAGGATGAGAATGATGAGGGTTCCCAGGGCTCACTAGAGGTTGTAGAGTCACAGCCCCACCGTTCCATAGATGATCCTTTCGGGCATGCGGGTCGGGGAAATAGGGGGGACCAGGCCCCTCCTAAATATGTTGCTTTCAATCCAACGCAAGCTAGTGCTTTAATAAAATCGCTCCCTGACCCAGAAAAGCAACCTATGCCTTTTTACCGAGGGATAGTTCAGATTCAAAAGACTTATTCCGCAGCATGGCGTGATTTACTAAGCATTTGTGCAATCAAGGCCGGGGATGCATATTGGCCCAGCATGTCCCGACACCTCAATGCCGATTTACTGACAAGTGACACTGATTACCCCTCCGGAGTAACTTTTTGCAGCCAGGTAAAGGAGTGGGCAAAAGACAAACTTGCAGATCAGGCTGCCGGCATTACTGATGTTATACAAGAGAAAGGAGAATCAGTGGAAAGATTTCATGCAAGACTGTTTCAAATGTTTACAGATTTGGGCTTTGATCGTACCGACAAGATTCATTCACAAATGCTGTCAGGTGCATTTGTCCAAGGTGTAAAGGATTATATTCGTAAGGGAATCATTGCTGCACGCCCTGAATATAAGGTAGTCTCTCTGGATACCCTACTTTTAGTTGCCAGGGGTCTAGAGTCTGCACAGGCTCCCAAAAAACAGACTTCGGTTTCTTCCTCAGCCCCTCTCATGGTGTCCCGCTTCACCCCTGTCCCAAGAGGTACCAAACCTGAGGATGGTTTCTGTTTCAATTGCAAGGCTAAAGGTCACTTCAAAAATGAGTGCCCGGAACCCAGAAAGGCGCCCAAGCCTGCACCTGCCCATAAGGCCACAGAAACGGTTCCAATTGTTAAGGAACCAGATGATTAGGAAGTTGGCAAGCCTGTGTCATTAACCCCTGTCATGGCAGTGTCTTCAGGGGATAAAGGGGGGGGGGCACTTGCCACTGTGACTTTACCCATTGAAGGACGAGAAACCACATTTTTAGTTGACACAGGTGCAGCCCGAAGTGTTCTGAGAGAACAAGACCTGCCAGATGCCTCATTCCTATCAGAAATAGATGTCTCTTGTGTTGGAGTGGATGGCCAACCAAGGCACAGTCCTTTAACAACCCCATTGCGAGTTGGCAATTACCCAAACTTGCTTGCTCGATTTGTAGTATCCTCCACATGCCCAATTAACCTGTTAGGTGCTGATGTCCTCTCACGCCTGCAGGCCAGGGACATATTAGCCGCGAGGCAAACAAGGCATTTGCCTTGGGCGGCATTTTTCAGGGGGCGGCAAAAAACGCCGCCCCCCAAATGCCCAGGGCAGATGCCTTGTTAGCCTTGCGGCTAACTGACATCCCGGGCGGCCGGCGAGGGAGCACTTCCCATGAGCTGACTGCTCAGCTCCCTCGCGCACCGCAAAGTGAGGCTGGGAGCCGGAAGATGACGTCATCTTCCGGTTCCCAGCCTCACTCTGCAGCCGACGCGCGAGGGAGCTGAGCAGTCAGCTCATGGGAAGTGCTCCCTCGCCGGCCGCCCGCCCTGCCAGCGCCGCCCGCCCTGCAGCCACTGGACCACCAGGGAGAGAGACCCCCACCCCCCCCAGCACTCCCAAAGGTAAGGAGGTTGGGGGGGGATTTAAATTAAAAAAAAAGTTAATGTGTGTTTGTGTTTGTGAGTGTGTGTGTGACTGTGTTTGTGTCTGTGTATGTGTCTGACTGTGTGTGTATGTGACTGTGTGTTTGTGTGTGTGTTTGTGTCTGACTGTGTATGTGTGTGTGTGTTTTGCCCGACTGTGTGTATGTGTGTGTGTGTTTGTGTCCGACCGTATGTGTGTGTGTGTGTGTCTGACCGTGTATGTGTGTGTGTGTCTGACTGTGTGTGTGTGTGTGTGTAAGGTGGCGTGACTGTGTTTGTGTGTGTTTCAGTTCGACTGTGCAGTGTGTGTGTGTGTCTGACCGTGTGTGTGTGTGTGTCTGACTGTGTGTGTTTGTGTCTGACCGTGTGTGTGTATTTGTGTCTGACTGTGTGTGTGTTTGTGTCTGACTGTGTGTGTGTTTGTGTCTGACTGTGTGTGTGTGTCTGACTGTGTGTGTGTTTGTGTCTGACTGTGTGTGTGTTTGTGTCTGACTGTGTGTGTGTGTGTGTCTGACTGTGTGTGTGTGTGTCTGACTGTGTGTGTGTTTTGTGTCTGACTGTGTTTGTCTGTGTATGTGTCTGACTGTGTGTGCCTGACCGTGTGTGTATGTGGTTCGACCGTGTGTGTGTGTGTATGTGTCTGACTGTGTGTGTGTGTCTGACTGTGTGTGTGTGTTTTTGTGTCTGACTGTGTGTGTGTATTTAGAAGGTGGGGGGGGGAAGGGGGGGCGCCTGAGTTTTGTCCTGCCTAGGGCAGCACAAAACCAGGATACACCACTGCTGCAGGCATCTATCACCTTCACCCCAGAAGGTCAAGTAGAATTGTCTACTCCCCTATCTGAATCAGATACCTCAGTTTTGTGCTCCCTACCTCTAGTGCTGCATTTAGATGAACCCCGTGGGGAAGCAAAAGAGCAGAGGTCCAATTTTCCGGATATCATCAAAACAAAGGTACCTGCAAAATTATGGTCCAAAGGCCCAGAAGACATAGGTCATCTGAGAGTTCCACCTGTGGTGGTAAAGCTCATTCCAGGAGCAAAATTACCAAGAAAACCACAATATCCTCTAAAGCCAGCTCAGGCTGCAGCTATTTCAATTCAAATCAAAGCACTTTTGGAGAAAGGTGCTCTTGTGAAGTGTGAATCAAAATGCAACACCCCATTATTTCCTGTGAAGAAGAAAACACCAAAAGGGGAACCAGAGAAGTACAGAATGGTCCAGGACCTCAGAGCTGTCAATGAAGCAACTGTCCCTATTGTACCAAACCCCCACACTCTGCTATCTGGAGTTCCACCATCTGCAAAATACTTCACAGTCATTGACCTGGCTAATGCCTTCTTCAGTGTTCCACTGGATCCGACTTGCCAATACCTGTTTGCTTTCACTCATGAAATGCAACAGTATACATGGACTGTCATGCCCCAAGGGGCACAAAATTCTCCAAGTCAATTTGCTAAAGCCATGTGCTCCATCCTGGACCCATGGCAAACAGACCACCCAGAAGTTGTCCTACTTCAGTATGTGGATGATCTCCTACTTTGTGGGGATGACATACCTACAACAGAAGACTGTTCTATTAGTCTCCTTTGCTACCTAGCAGAACAAGGATGCAAAGCTTCACGTCTCAAGCTGCAATTCTGTCAGCCAACAGTAATCTTTCTTGGACATTGCCTATCTCAAGGCACCAGACATCTCACTCGGGACCGAGTCAGAGCCGTACTGGAGATTCCACCTCCAAGAACCACAAAATCTCTCCAGGCTTTTTTAGGCCTCATTTCCTATTGCAGAGCATGGATCCCAGAAGCCTCTCTGCTTATGCAGCCACTCTATGATGCACTCAAGTCAGACCCATTCTGCCTGACAAATGAAGCACTGGACAATTTTAAAATTCTGAAACGTACCATTGCATCTGCTCCTGCTCTGGGCCTACCAGACTACACCAAACCCTTCAAATTATTTGTCTCTGAAAGACAAGGCCACGCCACAGGAGTGCTTACCCAAACAAATGAGTTAAGAGGCCGCCAAAGGCCTATTGGGTTTTTCTCCTGTCAGCTGGATATCGTGGCCAGAGGGGCCCCTTCATGCCTTAGGGCTGTTTTTGCTGCAAGAGAACTTATTGAGAAAACTGCAGACCTGGTCCTTGGTCATCCTCTGGTCGTATTGGCACCTCATGACATTTCTGCCATTATCAACCAAGTCCAGCTCAAACATGTGTCTCCTGCCAGACACCTGCGTTTACAGTGTCACCTCCTGCTACCTGACAACATCACCATACAAAGGTGTCAAGTTCTTAATCCGTCCACTCTTCTTCCACTCCCTGAGGGGGGTATCCACTATGGGTTTATCATGGACGAAACCTATATTTTTCTCCTCACTGGAACCATCAAGAGGATGCATCCTGATTTAACCTTTTATAAAGAACAAAAACCTCTCTGTGAGGGTCCAGGATATGCCTTCTGTACCACATACAAGCCGAACATCTCTCCTGAACCTTGCTATGAAGATGAACTCTATCACTGGGTGGAGGTGAAACTCACTGCTCACGACTTCTATTGTGATTCTGAAGGCAATAGCATGGTCTTGATCGAACTACCTTCAGAACTCAAGTATTTATACCGTCATTGGGATACTGCTATTCCACATGTCCCTGTTACCAAGTTGAAAACAAAATCATGGAATGATCTCGGCCCATGGCGAAATTATGGGCCACCATGGATGACTCGAAGTTACAGGAAAATGGCATTGCCAAATACCCCACAACTGACCTACTTGAAGCATGGCCACGCCATTTCCTGGAAAATGACTTTAAAAGCCTGGTCATAGTAAACAACTATGACCCAGAGACTCCTCACGACTGTTTTAAACAGATGAAAATGGAGACCATACATCTACCAACGGTGCATGAGAATCCATTGACAAATCCTGATTTCACTCTGTTTGTGGATGGTTCAAGATATGCTGATGAAGAAGGAAAATACCACACAGGATATGCCGTAACCACAACAGATGAAGTTATCAAGTCATCATCTTTACCACCAGCAATGTCTGCGCAAGAAGCTGAATTACAAGCCCTGTCTTCAGCATGCAAAATCTCCGAAGGAAAACGTGCCAACATCTACACAGATTCAAGATATGCCCTAGGTGTGGCACACGACTTCGGCCTCATATGGAAGACAAGAGGATTTCTTACTACTGCCGGCACACCAGTCAAACACAGCTCTGCAATCAAAGAGCTAATGGATGCCCTCCTACTCCCTGAAGAAGTGGCCGTATTGAAAGTCAAGGCACATGGAAAGTTGGATACAGATGAAGCAAGGGGCAACCATCTGGCTGATCAGGCTGCTAAGCAAGCAGCAAGAAATTTGCAGGAAGTGGACGAAGAAGTGTCCGGTCAAGAAGAAGTTCCTGTTTTTACTTTACAGACCCTTCCTACTGATCTAAGGATTTTACAGGAAACAGCAAGCCGCAATTACCCCTGAAGAGATCCAGAAATGGAAGAAGAAAGGGGCTGTCTTAAAGGACGGAATATACTATAACAATTTCAAATTCTGCCTTCCAAAAAACTTATACCCAGCAGTTGTCCAATGGGCACACGGACCAGCACATCTGTCAAAAGATTTAATGGCCGCCCTCATCCAGAAGTATTATGAAGCCCCTGGAATAACAACATTGATCACTAACTTCTGCAGGGTTTGTGCCATTTGCGCAAAATGCAATCCAGGGAAGCCAATCAAAGTGCCTACAAAACATCTGGCTAAGCCCATGTACCCATTCCAGAGAATTCAAATTGATCATATACAAATGCCCAAGAGCGGGCCCCATGAATATGCACTAGTGATAGTGGACATGTTCTCAGGCTGGCCAGAAGCCTACCCAGTAGCCAATATCACTGCCAAAACAACAGCAAAACGTCTACTTACAGATGTTTTATGTAGGTTTGGACTTCCAGAAGTTATTGAAAGTGACCAGGGCCCAGCCTTTACAGCAACAGTGACTAAAGAGATTTGGACTGCTCTGGGGGTGACCCTAGCCTTTCACACCCCTTACCACCCACAAAGTAGTGGGAAAGTGGAACGCATGAACGGCACCTTAAAAGCCAGAATGCTTAAAATGTCACAAGAAACAAAGATGCCCTGGCCAGAAAGTCTACCAATAGCTCTATTTAGTGTTAGGCACACACCTAGAGGGAAGCATTCACTATCCCCATACGAGATTCTATTTGGGACCGCACCCAGACTAGGTTGTTATTATCCACAACAGTTACAGCTTCAATCTGATGTTTTAGTAGACTATGTAATTGAACTTGCAAGTGCCTTGAACAAAATACATGCCCAAGTTTTCTCTTCAATTCCAGATCCCGATTTGGATACAGGTACCCATAGCCTGCTTCCTGGAGATTGGGTTCTGGTCAAGAAGTTTGTGCGGAAACATACCTTGGAACCAAGATTTGACGGGCCATTCCAAGTTCTCCTAATCACCGCAACCTCCGTCAAATTGGCCGGCCGGCCACATTGGATCCACGCTTCCCATTGTAAGAAAGTACTTGCCCCAGAGGAAGCTAGTACCGCACCACCATGTACCTCTGGTACAGTATCTTCTTAATCAGCTTAATTAAAGCTCAACAAGTAGCCATCACTAAAGATGCTAGTGGGTACACCTTCTGGTATAATTCATCATGTACCCGTGTGGCTACTTATACTTTTGACTACTGTGACATCGTAGAATGCCCATTCCCCACGTCACAGATTCAGAATATCTATAGAGATATCCCTCATTCAAAAGACCCCTATGTTTGTGTAGTTGACAAACAATGGGGGCACAACTGTAACCATTGGGGGGCGGCGGGATGGAATGCCGGGCCTGCCTGGGGTTACAAACCAAAAAGTGTCTTATCTAAAATTGATGATCACGGTAGGTCCCTCCTCCAGAGAATGACTCTAAGAAAGCCCGGAGGAGGCATACCTATGAAATTAATCTTAAACATTGAGCATCCCAGCCCAACGGATGCAGACCAGTATGTAATGGGAATGTACTGGAAGAAGGGTTCCTATAATAAATTAGGACATTTCCACCTTAAAGATATGTGCCACTCTCCTGAGTGGAAAGGGACCACCCACATGGTCTCAAATCCGTTGAAACCACACATCCAATCTTTTAAAGACATGATGGCCATTGCAAATCCAACATTTGAAGATACCATGGCCGCTGAAACAGGTTTCAATGATGTTAATCTATGGTTAGAATGGATGAAATATAATGCCAACAAACATAACAGAACCGCATGCTATGTGTGTGGTGGTGCCCGGCCGCACCTGGGCACTGTGCCTTTAACTTTGCCAGTAGATATAGAAGAATGTGTTCTGAGTCTTTTTGCCTATCACTACAATTTCAATAGGTCCATATGTAAAGCATGGACAGTAGAGTATCCTCTTCTAGTCAAAGATTGCAAACCCCCAGATGGTGTTACCGTCTATAAAGGTAATTATACCTGTTATGCTAATTATGATGGAATTGGTAAATTTGTGGGTAACTTCTCTAAAGGTTATTGTGCCACCTACAGAACTGTCTCTATGAACCTCCTACAATTCCACACTAGATCATTGGGGGATATTTACTGGTTGTGTGGGGATCTACAGCTGAGATCAAGAATGGATAAAGAATGGTGGGGGGAGTGTACTCTGGCTAAAGCAATCATGCCCATACATATTATCTCTGACACACACCCCGATACTCATGAGTCCAAACACTCACCAACCAAGGTAAAGCGTGAAGCCCCAGTAAAAGGCAGTTTTGACCCTCATATTTACATTGATGCCATTGGGGTACCTAGGGGGGTGCCCAATGAGTTTAAAGCCAGGGATGAAGTTGCTGCAGGATTTGAATCACTTTTACCATAGTCACTGCAAACAAGAATTTAAATTGGATAAATTACATCTACTACAACCAACAACGGTTTGTTAATTACACCAGGGATGCCCTTCAGGGTTTGGCCGAACAGCTGCAGGCTACGTCCCAAATGTCATTCCAGAATAGAATGGCTTTAGATATGATTCTAGCCGAAAAAGGAGGGGTATGTAAAATTCTGCCTGACACCATGACATGTTGTACTTACATCCCAGAAAACACAGGCCCCAATGGTAAAGTAACCTTAGCTATAGAAAAATTGAAAGAGCTCTCTGAGGAGCTAAAGAGGAACTCTGGGATAAAAGATCCCTGGGAGAGATGGTTTGGTTGGATGACAGGATGGCAAAAAGCTTTGATGCATATTGGTATAGCAATACTAATTTTCCTTTTTATCTTTGCTCTTCTCGTTTGTTGTGTCCTCCCTTGTCTGAGAAAGCTCCTCTTGAAGACTGTAGACCAAGCGGCACCCACTTACGCACACCTCACAGTTGATGACCAAGATTTCCAAAAAGTCAACTCGCCCTGTATACCGCTACAATCTATCCCGTTTATTGATAAAGTGCAAGAGTTCTAGGAAGGGACCAGCTTAGGGACAGCATCTGTCTGTCTGGGAAGTCTACCGTGCGGAGATGTGGTGGGTTAGCCACCTCGGGATACCCATGGAGTGAAGTGTTCGAGTGCCCAGCGGACAGATGAGTTAGCCAATTAGGGACAGACGAAGGGACAGCTTTGCACTTTGCAATAACACCTAGCTAGCGGGTCACGGGGTTTCTGTGCCTTTGGGCTAACACGTCTTCTGATACTAACAAATAAAGATTATCTTTTAGAATCTAACATTTCATAGGGGGGACTGATGTAGAATTATTAAAATCTTTACTGAACTTGTATTGAATAATTGTACTAACTCCATTTTTAATCTCACACTGTGACAGAACTCTCCATTTTGTTCACCTTACATGACAGTATTCAATATAATGAATAAGAGATTGTATTTTCTCTCTCTAAGGACATAACTAGCCCCGGAGTTAGCGGATCTCCGTTGACTTGCAACATAGTATAATCCAAGGCCAGGAGAACAGCGACTAAATGAAATGTTCTATTCATAAAAGAACCTTGGACCAGACCACGAGACTGACATCACTAACTACGTAAAATGATGCCCAAGCCCCCCCTTTCCACCGAGTAAGCCTCGTGCTAAAGAGCAATGACATCCCATGATGGGAGGGTGCCTCACTAGTCACTCAAATCTCTGAGCCAATTAATAATATTAATGGGTGGACACTGACATAGCCACTTAACATTTAACCCAATTAATGATGTTTATTTGTTATTATCTGATATTCAATGATGATGTCATTTTGCATATAAAAAGGCCTGCGTGCCCGCTTTTTAACTAGATGCTAATAAATTTCCTGAAGTGTTTTTAACCTGAACTGCATGTGTCAGTGTGAACTTACTTCTGCGTATACGCAATTTATTCATCTCAGATTTGGACAGGAACAGATAGACTTTTAAACATTTTTGTTTATTTCTAAATTAATCTACATCACAACGAATGCTTTAAGTGGTTTCCTCAAATTCAACTGAAAGTGCAACTTAGAAATAATGACTTCTTCAGTCTCTAAATTATTTAATGCCCCATTCCTGGCAAACATCTTTAGTACTTAGTAGAGCACAAGTTTGCTGTTATGAAAGGTAGTAGGGAGGAGTTGGGCAACTATAGGCCAGTAAGCCTTACTTCAGTAGTGGAGAAAGTAATGGAAACCATGTTAAAGGACAGGGTTGGTGAACATCTAAAAACACATGGATTTCAAGCTCAGAGACAACATGGGTTTACTTCAGGGAGATCATGCCAAACTACGGTAATCTTATAGATTTTTTTGATTGGGTAACTAAAATAATAGATCGGGGCGGTGCAGTAGACATTGCTTACCTAGATTTCAGTAAGGCTTTTGACACTGTTGCACATAGAAGACTTATCAATAAACTGCAATCTTTAAGTTTGGATTCCAATATTGTTGAATGGGTAAGGCAGTGGCTGAGTGACAAGCAACAGAGGGTTGTAGTCAATGGGGTATAGTCGAAGCATGGTCTTGTCACCAGTGGGGTACCTCAGGGATCTGTACTTGGACCCATTCTCTTTAATATTTTTATTAGTGATATTGCAGATGGTCTTGATGGTAAGGTATGTCTTTTTGCTGATAATACAAAAATATGTAACAGGGTTGATGTTCCAGGAGGTAAAGTAGAAAAATGAAAGCAGCAAAACTAGAGGGACAGGACAAGCCTGACCTAAAAGTCAAGAAGGACTAAGTGGGTAAAAATGGGCATAACCCAAACAAATCAATGAAAGAAATAATTAAAACAGTTTTTGAAAGAGGAAATCCCAAATGATGAACTACCTGAGATATCGCCTATCAAAAACAAGGGAAATTACCCACACGAAGAGTTAGCAACTCAATATATTTGGTATAAAGTACTTTTTTCATCATTATTATTTTTGGTTTCACTTTTTAACGTGTGGTCATTTGTTTAATGTGATTTATATAATAAAGATTAAAGTACTTGTGATTTTCCCAATTGTATTGAGTTGCTAACTCTTCATGTGGGTAATTTCCCTTGTTTTTGATAGTCAATATTCCAGGTGGTTCATCATTTGGGCTTTCCTCTTTCAAAAACTGTTCTAGTTATATCAAACTAGAAAAATGGTCAGAGTTAATGTTGATAAGTGAGGAATAATGCATCTTGGACGTAAAAACCCATGGGCAAAGTATAGAATAATTGATAGAGTCCTAACCTCAACATCTGAGGAAAGGAATTTAGGGATAATTATTTCAGATGACCTAAAGGTAGACAGACAATGTAATAGACCAGCAGGAAATGCTAGCAGATGGATTCCCGTGTATCCTAGGATGGACTAAAAGATAAAGGGAGAAAAAGGGATATTAGTGTTGTTTTTTTTCTCTCTCCCTCCTTCCCCTTCTTCTTTCTTATTCGGTTTGAAGTATGTTCTTCCTGACTTGACCCCTTGTAAGTGAGTTTTGATAGCTAAAAGAAGAAAATGACTTAGCGGTCAAGGGAGGGAAGAGAAAGTGGGAGGGGAGAGGGATAACCTCCAAGATGCCCGCCAATTAGGGAACTTGATTTGGGTGTGCTGGGGATACATCACATGCATCACACCACAAAGGTGATATACCAGAATAGTAAGGAATATCACCGTATGTTGTTATATGTTTGTATTGTACTGCAGTCTGCAGTTAACAAGAAACTCACTGTAGAGCCCTACACGCTCGAAGGTTGAAAAATATGTTTTTTTCCAATTGTGGAGCATTCTTCCTTAACAGGGAAAAAAAAGTGTATCATTATTATAATTTCAAATAGTGTGAAATGTGAAGAGATATTTAAGATAAATTATGTAATATTCTTTCTAAGATAGGTGATATGACCAAGGGAACCTTCCTATGCATGGGCAACTTTAACTGTGTACCAGATGTTGACATGGATTGAAAGGTTCGAAGGGATAGAAAGAAGCACCCCACCGCTATTAGGATGGCAAAAGTATTTCAAGAAACTTTAGTAAGGTTCAATTTGTATGACATTTGGAGAATTCTAAACCAAACGAAAACGATTACACCTATTTCTCTAATCAATACCAATCCTATTCTCGTTTAGATATGATTTGAACTTCCAACTGGGCTATTAAGGATTGTATTGGTTTTGAGATTGGTTCATTTGTATAGTCTGATCATGACCCAGTTATCTTGAATTTTAAATGTTCATATACCGGTAATTTGAGAGGGAAACAGTGGAGAATGAAAAACGAGTGTTTTAATAATACTAAGCATCTGGAAGAAATTAATAAAAAATACTGAAAACTTCTTTAAAGAAATTTGGAATATAGAAACGAGCGCCACTAATGCGTGGTGCGCTTATAAATCTGTCATTGGGGCCATCTTCTTAATATGGAAATTTTATAATAATAAAAATCAATATATATCAGAATTATATATAGAACTTTATAAGTTAAAGGTCTCTAATAAAATTAACGCAAATCTTGAAAATACAAATAAAATAAATAAAATAAAGTTTTAGTATTAAAGAACATTTAAAAGATCAAGCAAACAAAGTAATGGTGAAATTGAAATAGAAATGCTATCAGCTGGGTAACAGGGTAAATAAACTGCTCCCTAATCAACTCAAAAAAATTTAATCTAGATCAAGAATAGTAAAGATAATTACAGAAAAAGGCACAGCGTTAAGCCCACAGGATATAGGGAAAACCTTTCTGGAGTATTATTCACATTTATATAATATTCCGACTCAATCTCAAAATAGGATGGAGATGCATGATTTTCTGAAAGCACTAAAATTACCAACTATAAAACCCGATCAGATGTCTCTTTAGAAGCTCCATTTAATATCAAAGAGGTGCAAGAGGCAATACTTAGAATAAATGTCAATAAAACGCCTGGCCTGGATGGATTTTCAAATTTATTTTATTTAAAAAATGTCTAGAATGATTGCTCCATTTCTAACAGAACTATTTAATGAAGTTAGACAACTTAAAGCTTTTCTGAATGAAATGTTACAGGCAACGATAGTCCCAATAAAGCACCCGAGTTATCAATTATAGACCAATATCACTTATATATGGAGATACAAAATTATATTCTTATATAATTGCTAACAGAATGAAAGGAATATATTTAATACATTAAGATCAGGTAGGATTCATTCAGAATAGAGATTCAAATGATAATACTAGGAAAGTTATCGACTACACATGTTGACCTTGTCACTTGATGCCGAAAAGGCCGGTGACAGGGTCATATGGGTGTTCCTGGAGGAGACAATGAAAATTTTCCATTTTGAGGAACAATTAAGGCATAGTATAATGGCGATTGATTTAATTCCACATAAATATTTCAGGCCCGGGTTTTACTACTGTTTTATTTCAAATTAAAAATGGAACGAGGCAGGGATGCCCTTTGGCTCCCTTGCTTTATATAATCGCCTTAGAACCTCTCCTTCAGAGGATTAGATTAGATTCTACAATTAAAGGGATCAACGCAGGCTCTTGGGAATGTAACTTTTGGCTTATGCCAATGATATTATATTAACATATACCTCATAGTTCTCTTAAATCCTTGCTGAACATTCTAAATATTTATGGAAATCTATCTAATTATAAATTAAACGTGGATAAATCACAGGCCTTACCCTTTTTAATTGGGAAAGCAGAGTTGATTTCAATAAAATCTAATTATTCCTTCCAATGGCCAACTAACAGGATAAAATATCTTGTTATAATGATACCTCCCAATATAGAAAATATAATTGAGGTTAACTATGATCTTTTAATAAGAGACCTAAATATCATATTGAAAGAATGGAAAAATGTATTTACATCATGGATGGGAAGAATGAATGTAGTCAAAGCATATATATTACATATCTGAATATACAATTTTAGAATGATACCACTGAAAGTCCAAATTTACTATCTAAAACTATTTCAAACCTTAGCTGATGATTTAATATGTAAGAAAAAAGTAGGGGGTAATGACTATCCAGACATATTTAGATACCATCAAGCTAACCTTATAGTTCATGCTCTTTAGATAGAAGAAAAAAAAATGGACCTCCTGTATGGTATGAAATAGAACAAGCTATGATAGAGCTAGACAATTTAGAGATCCTTCTGTGGTTCCATATGAAACAAGTGAATCTCATCATGCTGAAAAATAAATCTAAAATACTAAATAGTGTAATACATACATTGTTTAAATTTTAAAAAGAGATATGTGTTTAAAGTATGTATATGTCTGTACTTGGTATATTGATAGTGAGTTAGTACCAATAATGTTTAATATTGCCCATCTCAATGTCTTATCTGGACTTATACAGGTAATGGCACAGCAAATCTAGAACATATGTGAATTGATGCAAACACAGTCTTGAGATTTTTACAGATAATGTTGTCTGGGTGTTTTTGTATTATTTATGTGAAATAATAATAAAGAATTTCTATTAAAAAAAAAAGGAAATGCTAGCAGAATGCTTGGTTGTATAGGGAGAGGTATTAGTAGTAGAAAGAGGGAAGTGCTCATGCCATTGTACAGAACACTGGCGAGACCTCACTTGGATTATTTTACGCAGTACTGGAGACCGTATCTCCAGAAGGATATTGGTAGTTTAGAGAGAGTTCAGAGACAGGTCACTAAACTGGTTCATGGATTGCAGGATAAAACTTACAAGGAAAGGTTACAGGATAGCTTGGAGGAAAGACGAGACGGGGGGATATGATAGAAACATTTAAATACATAAAGGGAATCAACACAGTAAAGGGGGAGACTATATTTAAAAGAAGAAAAACTACCACAACAAGAGGACATAGTCTTAAATTACAGGAGAAAAGGTTTAAAAATAATATCAGGAAGTATTACTTTACTGAGAGGGTAGTGGATGCATGGAATAGCCTTACAGCTGACGTGGTAGAGGTTAACACAGTGAAGAAGTTTAAGCATGCGTGGGATAAGCATAAGGCTATCCTAAATATAAGATAAGACCAGGGACTAATGAAAGTATTTAGAAAATTGGGCAGACTACA
Organism: Pelobates cultripes; assembly: GCA_933207985.1. NCBI lineage: Eukaryota > Metazoa > Chordata > Amphibia > Anura > Pelobatidae > Pelobates > Pelobates cultripes. The sequence goes on along the minus strand of OW240912.1, from coordinate 384,555,952 downwards.
TGGGCCGAATAGTTCTTATCTGCCATCACGTTCTATGTTTCTATGACTGGCTGCATACTGGATGCATAGTCAGACACCAGCTTCTGGCAGCATTCCTGAGGAATCTTAGCTCATTGCTCATGAGAAATGGCCTCCAGTTCAATAATATTCTTGGCTTGTAAGCTGCAACCGCTTTCTTCAAATCCCAGCAGAGATTTTCTATGGAGTTCAAGCCAGGAGACTGTGATTGCCACTGTAGAATTTTCCAGGACTTCTTCTGTAACCACGCCTTGGTGGAATTTGAGGTATGCTTGGGATCATTGTCTTGTTGCAAGGTCAATTGACCCCCAAGCTTCAGCTTCCTCACAGATGGCATGATGTTTTCTCCAAGTATTTCCTGATTCTTCCATGAATCCATCTTGCCTTCGACATGTTGTATGGGTATGTCTTGGAGTTCTGGCATGGAAACCTTCTGCATTTAGTATGCGCCTTACTGTGCTCACTGAAACCTTAGTGTCTGTTGCCACCAAGTGTTGCTGCAAATCTTTTGCAGTCACTCAAGGGTTTTTCACAATCTTCCCTCTCAGAAATATTGTCACAGCCATTGATTGCTTCCTTTTTCTGCTCGTCCAGATAGTGTAACTACTGTTCTTTCAACTTTGAAGTAGTGAACTGTGCATCCAACAGTGTCCCTAACAACATTCAGTGCATTTGCTATGTATTTTTGCTTTTTGTATCCTGTTCCTTGTTTGTGAATTGTGATGATCTTATCTTTGTGAATCATTCTTTTCTAACATAAAGTCAAACGTGACACTCAACAAACCCCTAGTCAGTTCAGGCATTGCAACTGTTCCAGCTCAAGCACACCTGGGGCAACTAATGAAGCTCTTGATTAGTTGCATCAGTTGTGCTTGAGACAACACCTGTTTTGTATATTTGTGCTGTTGTGAGAGATTCAATCCAGGGGGTTGAATAATTTTGAGACTGGAGAAGTCATTATAAGTTGCATTTTCAGTTGAATTTGGGGAAAAGGCTTAAAGCATTCATTGTGTTGAGTTAGTTCAAGTGCTTTTGTTTGATTTGTTCATTGCTGAAAGTCTGTAAATGTTGACAGTAAACCCAATTTTAAATGGGGGTTGAATAATTTTGATTACAACTGTACTAAGAAAAAGTTGAATATAGTTTATAAAAGGATTTCTTCAAGATTTCATATCATGGAATTCAAACCCTGGATGATGAAGGTATATTGTCCCCCACTCCATGTCGAAGCCAACATAAACACATGGGGTACTTCCGTCATGATCCAACACAGCGGATAGAGTATTTCACCCAAGACTCAGCATGCATTCCACTGTCGCCAATCTGCGTTCGACCTCGGGATCCCGAATTCAGTGAAAGTCTGAAGCAATTGCCTTATGCACTTTTCGTGAATGAAGGTTTACTTCCTCTTACTGATCCTAATAATACTTAAAAGGGCACTAAAGTGTCAGGAACACAAACATGTATTCCTGACACTATAGTTCTAAAACCACAGTTTAGGTAGTCGGCCTCCCTTACATTAGTTTAGAAAAGTGATTTACTCACTTTTTTCCAGCGCCGCATTGTGCTCCTCATGCCTGACCCCACCCCTGATCTGCCTCCTTGGATGATATCATCAGGTTTAAAGATTTCAGCCAATCCAATGCTTTCAAAATAGGAAAGCATTAGAAGTCCATTGCGCATGCATGGCAAAATGCAGCGTTGTGCCAATCAGTATCTCCTCATAGATTTCCATTGAATCAATGCATAGCGTGGAGACACTGAATGCTGCTGTGCAGCACTGACCTAGGAAGCACCTCTAGTGTCTGTCTGAGGAGTGGCTACTAGAGATGTTCCTAGGCTGTACTGTAACACTGCCTTTTCTCACTGACTAAGCTGTAGTTGTTCTGGTGACTATAGTGTCCGTATAACTATTTTGAATAACTATAGAAATTATTTGATAGCTTCAAAACACTAAAACTTCTTGTTACAATTCTTGTTAAAAAAGACTAAAAGGGTATTCTTAGGTATTCTCAATACTATTAAGGTGCTATTCATTACTAATACTTTAATATTAATAAGATATTAAATATTTTAATCTTTCTGTGGAAAAAATATGATTATTATGTAAAAGTCATATTAAAAATCTTAAGAATTAAAAAATTCTGTTCACGTTTCTTTTATAAAAAATTTAAAAAATCAAAATTTATTGAGGCCCTTTGTGTAGGGGATGCATCATTTGTATGCCCACTTCATCTCTAATTGGCCAATTGTTAATACATTATTTCCTTCTCTCCAATTTTTTTTTAACTTTATATATATATATAACATTTTAAACCTGGTGAGCTTGCCTCACGGTGTTCAGCAAAATGTGCTGATAAACTATGTTGCATAAGGAGAATTTTTAATGTTCCTAATATGTTCATCCACTCTTAGGTGGAACTTAGGTCCTACATATTGGAGTCCACATTCACACCACAGAAGAATATAACATAGCATGTCCTGCAAGAAACAATCTTTTATTTCATATTCCTTATTTGTTCTATTCAATTTAAAACAATTAATTTTTGTATTTTTAATGTTGTTGCACTCTCTGTGTCTGTTTGCATGATTGAATGGTTACATGATCACCAAGGACGAATTTAAACTGGGCCCTTCTCTAAAAACAATCTCTGGTTTAGCTCCTATTAACCCTTCCAGTTCTTTATCGCTCTTTAAAATATGCCAATGCTTTTTTTTGTGTGTGTTTTTTTTTTTTTTTTAAGATTCACAGTTCTCTTCCATTCTCGATAAAATCTTAAATTAGGTTGCTGATTCCCTTTCCTTCCTTTGTCTTTACTTTATTATAACCCCAAAGGTCCTTTCTATCTACTACCTTTACTTCTTGTTCTGTTTTTTCTAGCACAGATGTAGTAATTTTTATCTTCAAAAAATCCTGCAATAATCCCTGGCTTTGTTTTTCAAAATCTCTTATTTCCGTACAGTTCCTTTTAATTCTCAGTAGTTGGCATTTAGAGATGGTTTCTAATTATGGGTCATAATGACCACGATTAAAACAATAAAACCATTGACATCAACTGATTTTAAAAGGGTTTTTGTTTTTGTAATTCTGTAATTAGTTTTTCAAATACATACATCTCATAGGATTTACGTTCATATGGGTAAATTCGAGATTTGTGTTTTAATCCTGTATGTATACTTTTAATAGTTTCTTCACAATTTTGTATTTTCCAATCTAACTGTTTTATTTAACATTTTTTCAAGCAGAGTTTTCTAATAATTTTTTGTAGGTTCTCAACCTATCCAAAAACAAATTTGAAACCTTTTTTTCAAACCTGCCATTTGGTTTGCTGTAAGGGCCTTATTAGTTAAAGGAACACTATAGTGTCAGGAATACAAACATGTTTTATTGTCACTATAGCTGTAATATCACTATATAGGCACCAGCCGCACTGTAAGTTATGTAAAAGGTGATTCTTCTCACCTTTACTCCAACACCACGCAGGTCCACATTAAATGCTTGCAGGGACATGCAATAGACACCATAACAAATACATAAAGCTGTAGTTGTTCTGGTGACTATAGTGTCCCTTTAAACTTTTTTCCAATATGACATTTATAGAATGTCACTTCAAGCAGAGTTTTACATAATGTAGTATGACAATATTATTCCATAGTTGTCTTGTACAACTAAAAATGATAATAGTTTTGTGTAAATGTACAAAGAGTCTCTGCACAAGAATAAGTTGCAACCGTGAAACAGGTAACGTTTTGCGGAGAATTGTGAGTTGATGTGCATCATATTGTTTCAGTTACAAACAGTGTAAAAATGATGCAGTCAAGTGCATGCCAGGTCCAATAATGTGATGGAATTCAGGGGGAAGGGGAAAACAAGAAATTGTACGCCCTTCCACTATAGGAGAAACAAGTGGGAGTCCGCGGTGGGTACAGTTTGATTATGTGGTTATCCGGTTTCTGCGTTGAAGCTCAACCTTGTTTCAATCCCATTCAGTGTTTTTTTTTTCCTATTTATTAACTAGCCTGAAAATCTTACCATCACTTCTCATGTTGCTTTATCCACTTGAATTTGCTTCCAAATCATTGCCTCATAATTTATAGCGGATGTGACCAAATCTATTATTTCTTGAGAGGTCGGTGTAATTAAAGGAACACTAAAGGGTCAGGAACACAAACATTTATAACCAAAGAATCCTGATTAATAAATCAGAAAAAACAGGGTGCCACAATCACAAAGTTAAGTTCAATCTGGAGATTCCCATGGATAGGAGGGACAAATAGATGTGAGAAAAATATCCACTTTATTAGTAATAAATCCAGGTAAAATAAGCAATAGCACACAAAATTGTGCAAAATCGCAATACAATGTTAAAAAACCAAATAAGGCACCATAGCCCCTATGGACAGCAGCTTCAGCTATACAGATGACTGTGCAGATATAACAAAGTGCCAGTGCAAAAAAGTGTCAAAGTACAAACAATGCTAAATGACACTACACAACACAAAAACCAACAGTGTACTGACAAGATAAAAGACTGAGGTACCACCAACAGGGCCGCCATCAGAAAATTTGGGGCCCATGACAAAGCACAAGGTCTGGGCCCC
>OW240912.1:384523955-384551232 GCA_933207985.1 Pelobates cultripes | reverse complement strand
AGCCATGTAAGGAGCAGCCAGTGGAGTTATTTTCTCTGAAAAGACAGTGTTTACTGCAAAAAGCCTGAATGGAATGATTCTACTTACCAGAAGAAATACAATAAGCTGTAGTTGTTCTGGTGACTATAGTGTCCCTTTAAGTTTGGAAGCTTAAGAGGGATGTATGGGAACAAAACTTGTGTGGACTAGCTGACAATAAAATTAGTTTAGGTAATGCAGACGCTGGTCTCTCTAACACTGTGGCATGTCCCCTTTCTTCTACACTCACTACAGACACCTTTTCTCTGTCTCAGACTATATACCAGGAACTTCTGCCTGCTGGTAAGAAGGTAAGGAGACAAGTGGACCAGCGAGTGCTATGGGACAGTCCTTAGAAAGAATGGAGTGAGCGCATCATTAGACGCATTTATGTCAAGCTCAAGGTGCTGCCTGCATAGTATGCCCTTAGTTGGACAGCCTGCAGGATTGGCAGGCAGCCTGACATGCATTCATGCCAAGCTGACCTTCCAATTCTTTGGACAAACATGCCCTTTTTTGGGCATGTTCACCCCTTTTGGCAGGTCTTGTCACGTGATTTGCGCCAGTGGCACACCCTTTTACCCCGCCCATTGACTTCCTGCTTCACTGAACACTGCTGTTAGGGCTTATGGATTTACTTGAAAGCATAAATTAGAGAGAAATTAGCATAGAGTATGTGTTTTCTTATAGCTGCATCCTATGAGTTTCCCTCCAGCACCATCTCCATCAGATACATGACGCTTGGGAGGTATGATTGTTTTAGTGTTTTTGGTCGATAAGATTCCGTAATTAGGCCCATCATAATTGTCAGCACCAGGCCCACTGTGCTCTTAATCCGGCCCTGATCTCAGGCCAATATAAAGTAATGCGAAACTGAAAGCACTTATAGCATACATACTCAGTTGCTGTTTATTCAGAGATCTGAAACCACCTGAGAATTGCAAGAAATCCCAGGTGAAATGAAACACTGACAGTCATTTTTATATTCCATATCTTTTAATAAACAGCAACCAAGTGCTCTGGGAGTGCTCTCATTTTACATATCTCTGTCCCTCTTTACACATATACGTACATTGCCGTTGTCAGGGTGAGTGTTAAAGATTTTTGCCTACACAGACGAAGGTGCATTTTTGCAGCTCTCACAGATGTCAAGAGCAAGCTGCGCTGTACCAGCATGTTATGTGAGAGCTGCACAATCGTGACTCCCACACCCGCAAGGTACCCAACTTAAATTATATTTACATTTTATGAAATCTGTAACATTGTTTTCTTTCCGACACAATTTCTATACCTTTTTGGTTAAACAAAGAGCTGAGAAATTATATAATATTATACACTGTGAAGCCAGTTTGCTCAACAAGACTTTGAGAAATATATATCAAATTCATTATTTTTTGAGAAAAATAAAAAATCCTTAACACCTTTCTATATTATAAAATAATAATAATAAAAAAAACCAATTAGGCAATCACAAAACATATTGCATATTACTCCACTTACACTGATAATACTACTGACAACCTCCCTAGTAATGATGAACCATTTTTGCCTACACCTATATGCTCTCTTGGGCATCGGATATTTTAGGGTTTCTGTGCCATGATCACTGAAGTGCCTTCACACAGATAAGTAGGGGGATTCTGAGTCCAAATTGCCTCAGTCAGGAAACCAGGGTGACACTGAGTCCAATTAGCCTCAGTCAGCAATACATACCCTGAGTCCTACTAGCCTCAGTCAGCAATCCAGGGGGACTCTGAGTCCTATTAGCCTCAGTCAGCAATCCAGGGGGATTCTGAGTCCTATGAGCCTCAGTCAGCAATTCAGGGGGATTCTGAGCCCTACGAGCCTCAGTCAGCAATACAGGAGGATTCTGCGTCCTATGAGCCTGGGTCAGCAATCCAGGGTGACTGAGTCCAATTAGCCTCAGTCAGCAATACAGGGGGACTCTGAGTCCTATTAGCCTCAGACAGCAATCCAGGGGGACTCTGAGTCCTATTAGCCTCAGACAACAATCCAGGGGGACTCTGAGTCCTAGTAGCCTCAGTCAGCAAGCCAGGGGGACTCTGACTCCTATTATCCTCAGTCAGCAATCCAGGGGGACTCTGACTCCTATTATCCTCAGTCAGCAATCCAGGGGGACTCTGAGTCCTATTAGCCTCAGTCAGCAATCCAGGGGGACTCTGACTCCCATTATCCTCAGTCAGCAATCCAGGGGGACTCTGAGTCCTATTAGCCACAGGTGGAGGAGAGAGAGAGTGTGAGTGTGTTTCTATGTCAGTATGCATCATGCTGCTGTGAGGGAATGAAGGTGAGAAAGTGGGCGGGGCTGATCGCATCCTCGGTCTGATAGGCTGCAGGTTGCGGGAGCGCGCATGTGTTGTTCTCTGGCTTGAGTGCGCGCGCCCGCGGCATTGAAGCAGCTGGGGTACAGTGACAGCAGTGTGACCATGTAACCCTGAGACCCTGGGGGACACTGGGCATCATCCTTGGCACCCACTGCAGGTGAGAAACCATGGCACCCTCACTGTATCACTGCCTGGCATCCCTGCCAAGCTCATTTACTGCTTCATTCATCCTGTCTGCTATAGATCTATGGAGGGAGGGGGGTCTACATCACAAAAACAACCTTATACCTTGTATGGGTCTATAACTAGGGTCTAGCCTTTAATAAAAATAAATAAAAATAAATATTAAAATAATTTACAGGCTTGTTTTGCATTAAGAGGGTTAAAGCTAATCTAGTGTCGGAATGGCTGTATTTTTATTTTGTAAATTATGCACATTTTCATTTAGTGCAATAATTCAAGTGTACATTGCACCAACCCTGAATGGGCTTCATTGAGATGTGTAATCTTATTAAACACTAATTAAGGGGGTGGAATGTATGGGAGGGGGAGGGAAGGGGTCATGGGTTATATACAGTACATTTATAGGGCCCTGATTCATTATGTTTGGTTATTGTGCAATAATTATGGCCAGAGATCAGGCTGTAATAATACTTACAGGATGGCTGTATTATTATTATTTTTTTTTTAAATTAAAATTATTATTATTATAATTTTTTTTTTTTACAAATCTTACTTAAACAAGAAGGGGTTAAGCTTTTTCTCCAAATTAAGAGGGATGGTATTAGATGCCACACACTGTAGACCATGTACTGACTTCCCCTTTCCTTGTACATATTAATCATAGCCTCAGAAAAAAAAAAATATATCCTCCTGTGAAAACCACAAGAAAGAGAATTAATCTATTTCCACCATCCCCTAAGGGAATGTTAATGAATTGCTGCTTCTACCACATAGCATCAGGTATCAAGACACATAGCAGGTATTACCAAACCACAGAGCAGGTATCAGTTTGATCAGTGACTCCCCCTCCTGCTACATTAACTCCATCACCTTCCAACATGTAGAATAGGCTCCAATATGAATAATCACTGATAACATACAGAAATCTAAGCTCCATAGTTACATTTTTTTTCTGGTTTAATTTGTAAAAAAAAAAAAAATCTCATATAGTGCCATTGTTATATATTTTCTTTCTGAATGATTGATTCTGCAGCTGGAACAATATGCAGGCGTTTTGTCCTATTCCAATATGAATCAACATCAATCTAATTCCACTGCGACTATAATAAAACAAAATTAAATAATACATGGGAAAAATAAATAAAGTTATGTTCATTTAGGATGCTGTAATGGTTTCAGTGTGTAAGTTGTGCTTGAAGTGCATGTTTATTACAGTATTTTATTGCAGATTGTGTAGATTGTTGAAGAAACCAATATTTTACAGTTTAGATATTGCATCAGGTGAATTCCAGAAAGCCTGAGTCAGGAATTATCTTCGTAAATTAGGAGAGATATGTCACAATAATCAAACATCTACATCATTCCAGTCCAATTTGTTGAGAAGCAGGAAAATAGTTTTCAGGCTTGGTGAATTTGTGCTAACAGGACTAACACAACATACAATAGTGTAAATGACAGACAATGATGGCATTTGATGGGAGATAACATCTAACCAGTGACGGGTGACAACTGCTTTGCTCCATACACTTTAGATTACTAGTAGCATAACACATACAGACATAGGCGTGCGCAGCCTATTGCATTAGGGTGTGCACCCTAAACCACAAACACACGCTGTGCATGTTTGTGTGTATGTATCTATATATGTATATAGATATATATATATATATATATATATATAGACATATATACACACACACATACACTGCTGTGTGTGATGTGTGTGTGAGGGTGCTGTTAGTGTGATGTGAGGGTGTTTGTGTGTGTGTTTGTGACTGTGCTGTTTGTGTGTGAGGGTGTTTATGTGTGTATGTTTGTCCTGTGAGGGTGCTGTTTGTGTGAGTGTCGTGTGTTTGTGAGGGTGCTGTTTGTGTGTGTGTTTGTGAGGGTGCTGTTAGTATGCTGTGTGTGAGGGTGTTGTGTTTTTTTTAAAGGTGCTGTGTGTGTTTGTGAGGGTGCGGTTAGTGTACTGTGTGTGTGTGAGCAGTATGTGTGTAGGTGCTGTATGTGTGTGTGCTGTATGTTTGGAGGGATTTGGCAGATTAGTAAATCCTTGCTGCCATGTGCCATCCCTGGTGGTCCAGTGGAGAGTGAACTCTAGCCTGCGGGGCTAGAGTTAACTCTCGCGAGACATGAGCGTTGCCGCAGCAACGCTCAGATATCGCGAGAGGAACCTGGCGGAGCTTCTGTCTAGAGCTCCCTGGGTTCTCTCCTGCCTCCCTCCATGCTGCTGTGGGCTGGTGAGGTAGATCTTTGGTCTCCCCACCAGCCCATGGAGGCTTAGAGCAGAGCCGGCACTCAGATAGCGCCAGCTCTGCGTGTGTGTGTGTGTGTGTGTGTGTGTATATGTGTATATATATATATATATATATATATATATATATATATATATATATATATGCGTACACACACACACATTCACAGACACACACTCACACAGACACACACACACACACACACAGACACACACACAGATACACTCACAGACACACTCTCACACACACACATACACTCACAGACACACACACAGATACACTCACAGACACACTCTCACACACACACATACACTCACAGAAACACACTCACACACACACAGACACACACTCACACACACACATACACTCACAGAAACACACTCACACACAGACACACACTCACACACAGACACACTCACACACAGACACACAAGAACAAATTATTATAGTTTAACAAAAAAAAAAATGTCCACCCAGCCTCCTACCTGGAGTGCTGGCATGGACTTTTCCCTGGGGTCCAGTGGGGCGGGCGCCTCTCTCCAGCTCAGCCGCGGCGAGGGAGCTGTGTGCTCTCTGCTCCCTCTCGCCGCGCGGGCTGTCCACTGTAGCTGGAAGCCGGAATATGACGTCATATTCCGGCTCCCGGCATCAGTGCGCGGCGAGAGGGAGCAGAGAGCAGGCAGTTCCCTCGCCGCGGCTGAGCTGGAGAAAGGGGGGGGGGAGCAAGAGGTGAGACAGGGGGCGCGGAGTGCCTGCAGGAACAGCATTCCTGCTCAAAAAAAGTGCAGGAACGCTGTTCCTGCAGGACTCAAACCATAGGCGTGCCACGGGGATTAGGGTGTGCCCAGGCACACCCGGCACACCCCGTGCGCACGCCTATGCATACAGATGTTCTCACTCCAGGGAGCATTTCCATAAATTCAGAGTAAATTTCACTTTTCAGGGGAGGTAGTTAAACTGGGAGCATAACTGACTTAGAGAATTTTTTCAGTTCCGCTAATGTGACCATAAATTTGAAATTCACTTGAAATTCACTTCTTTAGTGAATAACTTTGAGTGGCCTTCTAGGTGACCTTGAATTACAACTCCTACGAGTCTTAGGCAGGCATTCCACACCTAGCAAGTTGTTTTGTGTTTTTTCCAGCAGATTCTGATTTTAATATGTTTCTGTCGTTTAACACTGCTGCAATAGATGCATATTGCAATATTTTATATTGCAGAATTTTACAATGGAAATGTTGGGGCAGACTCCGAAGTCCCCCTTGACCACATATTTAGGCATATTGCAGGGTAAATGGCATGTTTTATTTATTTACTTATTTGACTAGCACAATACTTAAGGGAATGGCTGGCATTGTTGTTTTCAAGAATGCTGGGCATCCTTTTGCCTGACTTTTTGCATCTGGAAGTAATGGTTCCTGAGAGAGTGGATATATCTCTTGGCATTTTTTGTTAGTGTCAGTTGGGTTGAGCATATTCCTGGCGCTGCATTTACAAAGAGATATATATATTTATAGCTCATCTGAGCAGGGTCATCATCTAGCTATTGTTCCTGTAATTGTCTTATTTATTGTTAAATTCCCCCCTTTAATAATATTGTAAAGCGCTGCAGAATAAATTGACGCTATATAAATACCAATAATAATATATATATGCAAGGAGTATAGGTATTTCCTGTTCTGTTTATCTATGCACACTCTGTTACATAGGGAGGAGCTGATACTCTGTTATAATAACCCCCAAGACACCATTTAAGGGCTGTCCTGTTTATTATGAGGTTCAGGAGCACCCACATTAGCAGAAAACATCCTAAAGTGTGGGATTGTTAAACCACTCATAATGGAATAAGGGCATCATTTTATCCAATTACCCAATAGTGACTACTGCTGAATCCCACACAGTCTCTATCTCTCATAATCAACCTATTACACATCGGTTGCAGGAGGGGAAATAAGATTGTCTTCATATTTAGCTTAGGTCTCAGTGACCCCAGTTCCATTTTTAAAGGTATTGCAAATGTGGTTCTACATTAAAATTGTTTTTCCTTCAATCTATCTAATCCTAAACATTTATGGTTATTTGCTTAAAGATTACTCCGAGCACCATGACCACTTAGCCAATTTGAAGTGGTTATGGTGCCCAGAGTCTGTATGTACAGCATTTCACTAAGAACCCCTGCACATACAGAGTCTAGCCCCTCTGCTGCTGGAGGCGTAACTCCAACTTAGGGTGCTTCATTGTGGCATCGTTAGCAAACCTGGAACGGGAGTTCTGGGTGGCTAATGTGAATCCTGTGCAAATTTGGCTCAGCCAATGGGAGCATGGGGAAGAAAAATTTTCGAAACAAAATTGAAAACAAAATATATACTCGCTGGTGAATTCCTGAATATTTACGGTTTAGTGAATAACCCTGTTTCATATACGCTGCTGCAGATTTGGTGTTATGTAAAATGACCCTGAAATTGTAGGGGAAGGTGGTCAGCCCACGCTCATTTTCTTTAACGTGGGGTTTGTGTATTGGGTGTGTTTTTATCAAATCCAAATTATAATAATCTGTCAGCTCAAGTTGGCAGTAATGCTGCTTAAATGAACCTTTACTGCAGAATGTTTCTGATAATATGACTCTGTGTGGCAAGATTGGAAACCATTCAAACATTTGTCCTTTTGCATTTTCACGCAAGAGAGCCCTTGTTTAGAATTTAGCACAGGTTCTTACATTTTTATGATGTAGGTGGCTATTTGCTACACAGGGATTGTAGTGATTCAAGAAACAGCTTGCCTATTGTATGCTATAATAACAGATTTAGAAAAAAAAAATCTAAAATGTAGCCAAGTAACCAATTTGACTATTTTGCCCGAGGTTTTGCAAGTTTTCAAGTCTCAACAATATGCTGTTGTTTAGCAAATAGACCCCCTTCTCTTCTAAAACCCTGAAATGGCTGCCGATTTTAATTATTCAAGCAAATGTACCATATATACTCGAGTATAAGTCGACCCGAATATAAGTCGAGACCCCTAATTTTACCCACCAAAACTGGGAAGACTTATTGACTCAAGGATAAGACTAGGGTGGGAAATGCAGCAGCTACTGGTAAATTTCTAAATAAAATTAGATCCCAATAAAATTATATTAATTGAATATTTATTTACAGTGTGTGTATATAATGAATACAGTGTGTGTGTGTGTGTGTGTGTGTATATGAATGCAGTGTGTGTGTGTATGAATGCAGTGTGTGTGTATGAATGCAGTGTGTGTGTGTGTATGAATGCATTGTGTGTGTGTGTGTGTGTATGAATGCAGTGTGTATGAATGAGTGCAGTGTGTGTGTGTATGAATGCAGTGTGTGTGTGTATGAGTGCAGTGTGTGTATGTGTATGTGATGCAGAGCCTTGGTGGGGGGGCGGGCATTTTTATTATATTATTATTATTTTAATTTTTTTTTTTTTATATTATTATTATTTTTATGTTATTTTATTAAAATTTTTATTTATATTTATTTTCATCCCCCCTCCCTGCTTGTTAGCTGGCCAGGGAGGGGGCTCTCATTCCCTGGTGGTCCAGTGGTGTGCACTGTGTAGGAGGGGGCTGGCAGGAAGCGTTTACTTACCTTTCCTGCAGCTCCTGTCAGCTCCCTTCTCTCTCCTCCGGTCCGGTCAGCTCCCCTGCAAGTCTTGCGGTGTGAGTGCAGCGCGGAGTGTTGCCACGGTAACCCGTGGCAACGCTCTGACCCCGTGGCTCTCGCAAGACTTGCAGGGGAGCTGACCGGACCTGAGGAGAGAGAAGGGAGCTGACAGGAGCTGCAGGAAAGGTAAGTAAACACTTCCTGCCAGCCCCCAACAGTGACTCGAAGATGAGTGGGGGTTTTTCAGAACAAAAAATGTGCCGAAAAACTCGTCTTATACTTGAGTATATACGGTAATTAACCTGTAGCTCAGTGACACCAACGAATTCCAGTTCTTGAGGATACAGCTTTGTGATACTCAACCAGACATGGAGTACGTACTTCTCTTTGCCTATAATTACTGAGCATCATGGGACTGGTAGTTGCCTCACAGCTGGAGAGCTACCTCCTGATTAGCTGGGATATTGGCCTTTGGATTAAACTAAATGTGAACACAGCTTTAAACAATTACACTGTATCCAGAAGTATGAAATTTTGATGGTTAGGAGTGGGTCTGTTTTAATGAGTGCCAACAGAGAGTAGTGGCCAGAAAAGGTGAGTGTCAGACCAGCAAGCATATAATGTCCATACCTACCAACATTGAGAGGTAAGAAATTGAGATAGGTGCGTGCGGACCAGTGTGGAGGTATGTCAGCATCCTCATAAGGTACATGTCAGCCAGTTGTAAATGCCTTCTAAACTGGCCGTTTATCAATCCGGCTGGCCCAACTCTTGAGCGAGAGCATTTCTGAAGTGTTCTGCCCCTGGGCTCATTGCCCTATGCTTGCTGGGAACAATTCTCTGGTGTCCCCAGATGTGAGACGGTGGGACGGGACCATGATTTTGGGCACAGTTTGGAGGTATGTGCATCCGGTTGACAAGCAACCATTTAAAATCAATTTCTTTTTTCGTACTTGTCACCAGTGCCCTTAGAGGTGGGACACCTGAAATAAAAGCCACGAAGGCAGAAAAGTAGTCCCAAACAGGGATGTTCCTTTAGTTTGTTTAAGGGCAGTTTGGAGATATGACTTAAAATACATCTGATTTACATTTATTTGAGCAATGCATTATTCGTTTTGAAAAATCTATGACTTTTTGTGTTGAGTGCTTTAAAGGACCACTATAGGCACCCAGACCACTCGAGCTTAATGAAGTGGTCTGGGTGCCAGGTCCAGATAGGATTAACCCTTTTTTTTTAATAAACATAGCAGTTTCAGACAAACTGCTATGTTTACACTGAGGGTTAATCTAGTGGCTGTCTCATTGAAAATCACAGTGAGAAGATGCCAGCGTCCATAGGAATGCTCCTGCCGCGCATGCGCATTCAGCTGATGACGTCGCTAGGAAGGAGAGGTGGAGGAAAGCTCCCCGCCCAGCGCTGGAGAAAGGTAAGATTTTAACCCCTTCCTCTCCCCAGAGCCCAGCGGGAGGGGGACCCTGAGGGTGGGGGCACCCTCAGGGCACTATAGTGCCAGGAAAACAAGTATGTTTTCCTGGCACTATAGTGGTCCTTTAAGAAGGTTTTGCAAACTAGGCCTGTGATTTTTGCATGAAAACTTAGTGGATTTTGCTCACCCAGCAGCTTCACCAGTGTAGATATTAACATGGGCACAAAGCAGGTTGTAACGTCTTACTGTGAGTGATGGCCTCTGCCTAGCAGGTGTACCATGATGGTAAAATTTCATGAAATCACATAGGCCTTGCATTTTACTGTGACCAGTAGGATATAGCAATTTATGCTACCTCTACATACTTTTGTTTTTACTAAGAAAAGTGTCTGGGTGGCACCTGTGGTTTTTTTTTATGAGTAATCTGTCTCTTTTGCAAGAACAGTGTGAGGAACACATGGGTTCTCATTTTTCACAGATACTGGATGGCACAGAAAATGTTTAAACCCATATCTGTTCCTGTTTTTTTTCTATGGTTCTAACCTTTTCTTTGCCCTGTTTTGATTTTTTTGTCTCACTTGAACAGAAAAGTTTAGAGTAGAGGTGTCAATTCTCTGTAAGCTCCTTGCTGACTCAGCCCACTTAACACTATTTACTACGTTTACTGGGTGAATAAATAAAGAGCACACTTACCTGCCCTGCACTTCCGCTTTGTAAACGTGCCTCGTGACGCATCTACACCGAAATGCTGAGCAAAAGCAGGCATTCCTGTAGCAGTACTGTATGTGTGCATGGCAGTGCAGAAGTTAAACTAACTTAGATGCAATGGCCAGTGGTCCTGGCACAACATGTAAACAAACAAACAAAAAAACAATAAAAAAACTAGTGAATAAATATTACAACCCATAGTGGCTATGCAGAAATCTGACTAGTGACAGTTCCTCTTAATCCCTTACTTAAACAGTTCACACTGCCAGCCAGTTGCCATCTGAAGAGCCCCTAGCCTCCTGGGCATCCTTTGCCCCTTCTGGCATCGAATTTGGATGTGGAACGCGGTGTTCCCTTCCCTTTTATGGCATGCATGACACTCTCGGTACACACTCACACACTTCCACCCTGATTACCTAACCTGTGAGAAGCTGAACATGTACAATCTTTGGGGTGCCACCCTCGATTTCAATAAGGGGCTGGAACTCCTCCTTTGTATTAGCCACAGAACAGAATGACGGGTATATTAGCAACTCAATCCAGAGGTATTTTCCAAAAGGATGGTTATTGGCATATAAATTTAAAAACAGGTAAATTGCACAAAATTGCTATAAGAACAGGTTCTATGTGTTTTGTTCTCATCTGAGAACTTCCTCAGGCACCAGTATACATAAAAACAATCATAATAATACAATGAACCTCACAGCCTAAAACCCATTACCCAATGACCCCTTTAAATAGGAATAACCCCAAAGAGTTCTTTGTCTGCCTCTGGATAGGTTAGTGGATCTTTATCCTTGCCATCTAATGTTATCCCCCATAACAACCACCTCCATTTCACACTATCCTCTACCTGTTTCTACACTATCCCAAACGTTTGTACCCATCATCCCCTTCATAATCCATTTTATCCTCCTCACCATCCCATTCTACCTTATTCCATGCCACTTTATATGCCATCTTATCTTGCTTTACCCTCCATCCCCTTTACCATACCATTTCCCTCTACATGCCCTGATCCTACCTGGCTTAGGAAGTCTAAGAGCAGCTGTAGGTGTGAGTTCTAGATAGACCGCATATATGGAGCTGGATCGATGTATCAATTGTAAACTCACAGATTAAACTGGAGCTTTATATAACTAATATTTAACCTTAACAGTATATAAACAGGGATTGATAATGCATTATTTAATAAGGGCACAGCTACATAAAAACTGGTCTCATAATAAAGACACATGCTTTTAAATATGCATGCGCTGTACAGAATTTAATCAATTTAGTGTGAGCACGGATTGATTATTTTTTTTTCTGATTCATGCAGCCCATTCACCCTATTTCATACGCGATCTCCCTTTAGAGCCTTAATATAATGACATTCTGAGCAGGGCTTTGTAGTTCAGTTATTTGCAATACAAATGTCAGCTCCAGCAAGTACAGTACCTCACAAAAAAGTTGAGCTGTGTTTGTCTCCCAGGTAGGCAGACGAGAGATAAAAAGTAGGTGTCTCTTTCCTCCTCTGCACACTTGCTAACCTTTAAATCATGCACTTCACGATTACATTGTATTTTATACATTGTGATAGCCAAATTGATTGCGGTTAATGTTAAGCTAAAAAAAATTGGCAGTTTTCTTTCCAACTTCCGTAGCCTTTGATGCGATGTCATTGGCATAATGGTAAAGACTACAAATAGGGAGTTTGTAACTCATTTGGGGATAGGGCTGCTTTGCATACCGCTGCCTTACTCTTTTCCAACATTCACATTGTGAGAGGCTGTTTGAATCGGCAAATAACTTTTACACCTGGCTAGTGACATAAGACTGAGCTCTGTTTTACATACTGACTGATAATTTAAAGGAACATAAGAGGCACCCACAGGGCCAAATTAAAAGCCCATTGGGCCTGGTGCTGACAATTATGATGGGCCTAATAAGAAGGATAAAAGGATGGGCAACTCATTCAAATCATGTAATTGGCACTGCCCAAAGAGGGTGTACATGCCCAGAAATGGGGTGGGTCTGACAGAAAAACTGGAAGGACAGCCTGGTGTGAATGCATGTCAGGCTGCCTGCCAATCATGCAGACTGGCAAACTAAGGGCGTACTAAGCAGACAGCGCCATGAGCTTGGCGCAAATGCGTCTAAAGCACTCGCTCAATGCTTTCTGGGGACTGTCCCCTAGCACTTGCTTGTCCACTCCTATAATTTACCTCTTTACTAGCAGGGGGAAGCTCTTGGTATGCAATCTGGGACAGAGAAAAGTTGGATGTAATGAATGTAGAAGCAAGCGGACATGCCACAGTTTTTTAGAAAGACCAGAGCAGCAAGAACATTTGCATAGTGTGCAAAGTCAGCTTTACCTTAACTAATTTCATTGTCAGCTAGTCCACCCATGTCTTGTTTCCCTACATCCCTCTTTAGTTTCCATACTTAGTTCCCTCTGCACAAAACAATAGCATGTGAAGATTGGTAAAAAATAAAAATAAATTTAAATACAAATTTTAATTTCGACCCCTCTTTTTGACACAATTAGAGGAAAATGTCACACTACGTCCTTTATTTAAGGGAAAAAATAAATATTAGCTGGTGAATCGTTATGAAACATTTAGAATAAAAAATTATTTTAAACAGAATCCTGGCGGATTAGAAGAAGCCTGCTTCAAGAAAGGGCTAGAGGATGTTAGACTAATGATGAAAAGTCTGGCAGAGGCATTTTAAATGTACGTGTGTAGCTAAAGGTAGGGTTGATGTAGAAACTAATTAGGAAGTGTTACCACAGTCACAAATGGAAATAAATCCACATGTAAGCTCTTCAGAACAGCAGTCTTGTTAACATTCTGTCTGTGTTCGTGCTTTCTTTTACCTTGGAATGTGTTGGCCCACTGTGCAGTATTAAGGAATCTATAAATAAATAAAATAAATGATGTAGTAATAGCCAGGATCCTCAGTGATATTCTTGTAGAATACAATAAAACAAGCATTATGCTGGTTTATCAGACTGTTATTATGGTAATACATACGTTTACAGAATGAGAAGTTCAACACTGTAATGTATAGCTCCTTTAGTGTGGACTCCGACCCTTTCGGGGGTGGGGGAGGAAAAGGGTAAGCCTTTCCCGCGTGAAATTCCCTATTGGGCACTATGGAGAAGGTACCCAAACACTTGATTTGCCGTAAACCTGCAAAAAAACGCCCACATATTTTACTTACATGGGATCCAGTTCTCTCTGACATCACAGCTTATGCGGTCCAATCACAGGCTTCACATGTAAGCGCTCCGGGTTGGCGAGGGGAGGGAGTGGGGAGGAAAGGTTTTAAAAAAATAAATATATACCTCGGTGGGAGGGAGCAAACGGTGGAGGGAGGAGTAAGCAATCTTCCCCTTGCAGGTGCTCTGCCTGCAAGAGAGAAGATGATCACATCTGTCGCCAGCGCACTGTGCATGCTAATGACCGAAGCAAAATATGCACAGAATTGACTTTGTCAGCCTGGAACAGAGTTATAGGCTGCCAATGTCACATGTGCTGGGGGGTGTAACTAGCTCCCAGCACTCAATTAAAAATATCTCAGTATGTGCAGTGTTCTAAGCATAAACGGTGCACATACTGACTCCAAATCACTAAAGTGGTAATGGTGGTGGAGTAACTCTTTAAGTGCCAGAGGGATGTGCAGCATAAATAAGTTCAGGACTTTTTATAGAATGGCCATGGAAACTGAACTATCCTTTCTTTCAGGATGTCTTGACATCGTGGCATTAATGCATTAAAATATAAGTACTGTATATACTCGAGTATAAGTCGACCCGAATATAAGTCGAGACCCCTAATTTTACCCAAAAAAACTGGGAAAACTTATTGACTCGAGTATAAGACTAGGGTGGGAAATGCAGCAGCTACTGGTAAATTTCTAAATAAAATTAGATCCCTCAAAAATTATATTAATTGAATATTTTTTTACAGTGTGTGTATATAATGAATGCAGTGTGTGTGTGTGTGTATGAATGCAGTGTGTGTGTGTATGAGTGCAGTGTGTGTGTATGAGTGCAGTGTGTATGAATGCAGTGTGTATGAATGAGTGCAGTGTGTGTGTGTATGAATGCAGTGTGTGTGTGTATGAGTGCAGTGTGTGTATGTGTATGTGATGCAGAGCCTTGGTGGGGGGTGGGTATTTTTATTATTTTTGTTACATTATTATTATTATTATTTAAAAAAAATTTAATATTATTATTTTTATGTTATTTTATTTAAATTTTTATGTTATTTTTCTTCGTCCCCCCTCCCTGCTTGTTAGCTGGCAGGAAGCGTTTACTTACCTTTCCTGCAGCTACTGTCAGCTCCCTTCTCTCTCCTCCGGTCATCTCAGCTCCCTGCAAGTCTTGCGGTGTGAGTGCCGCGCGGAGCGTTGCCACGGTAACCCGTGGCAACGCTCCGACCCAGCGGCTCTCGCGAGACTTGCAGGGGAGATGACCGGACCAGAGGAGAGAGAAGGGAGCTGACAGGAGCTGCAGGAAAGGTAAGTAAACGCTTCCTGCCAGCCCTCAACAGGACCGCTGGGCTCAAGTTGCCATGATACAGACACTCACTCGAGTATAAGACGAGTGGGGGTTTTAAAACACAAAAAAATATGCCGAAAAACTCGTCTTGTACTCGAGTATATACGGTACATTTTAATTAATTAATTTTTACGTAACGGTAGTTCCTGTAGAAGGTGAAAAAAAATATTCGCAAGCAACATTATTTCAAAGGACTATAGAGTGCCCAAATTTAAGAGCTCAGTTTGGTAAAGATGATAAGGGGAGGAGAGGAGGCGGAGAGGATGAGGAGAGCTCCTCGTCCGGCGCTGGAAAAAAAGGTAAGTTTTAACCCTTTCCTCTCCCCAGAGCCGGACGGGAGGGGGACCCTGAGGGTGCGGGCACCCTCAGGGCACTATAGTGCCAGGAAAACGAGTATGTTTTCCTGGCACTATAGTGGTCCTTTAAAGGACAAATGTCATTACATTTTCACTTCTCAATTTGTACATTTTTATTACATTTAATAAAACTTAAAGAAGCACTATAGGGTCAGGAACACAAACATGTATTCCTGACCCTATAGGGTTAAAACCACCATTTAGCCCTTCTGGTCCCCTCATGCCTCCATAAATATAGTAAAATCTTACTTGTATTCAAGTCTGGAGCTGCTGGCTCTCTTTCCTTTAGACCTGCCTGCTGACATCAGCAGAAGTGGTAGCCTGATCCAATCACAATGCTTACCCATAGGATTGGCTGAGACTCACAAGGAGGCAGATCAGGGGCAGAGACCGCACAATTCAAACACAGCCCTGGCCAATCAGCATCTCCTCATAGAGATGAATTTAATCAATCAATCTCTATGAGGAAAGTTATGGTGACTATAGTGCCCCTGAGGGACACTATAGTCAGCAGAACAACTACAGCTTATTGAATTTGTTCTGGTGAGTAGAATCATTACATTCAGGCTTTTTGCTGTAAACACTGTCTTTTCAGAGAAAATACAGTGTTTACATTACAGCCTAGTGATAACTTAGCTGTCCACTCCTTAGATAGCTGTTAGAGATCCTTCCTGGGCTATGGCTGCCTAAAATGCATCCAAACATTCAATATCTCCTCCCTCTGCATGCATACCCTGAATTTTCCTCATAGAGATTCATTGATTCAATTCATATCTATGAGGAGATGCTGATTGGCCAGGGCTGTGTTTGAATTGTGCTTGCTCTGCCACTGATCTGCCTCTTTGTCAGTCTCAGCCAATCCTATGGGGAAGGATTGTGATTGGATCAGGCCACCGCTTCTGATGATGTCAGAGGCCAGAGAAAGTTCACAGGCTGAGGCAGTAGCTTCAGACTTGAATACAAGTAAGATTTTACTATCTTTAGGGAGGCAAAGGGGGCCAAGGGGGCTAGATAGTGGTTTTAACACTATAGGGTCAGGAATACATGAGTCCAGAGAAGGACTACTAAACTGCAGGATATGGATAAACTGCATGGATTGCAGGATAAAACGTACAAGGAAAGATGAAAGGATCTTAACATGTATAGTTGGAGGAAAGATGTGACGGGGGGATATGATAGAAACATTTAAATACATAAAGGGAATCAACACAGTAAAGGAGGAGACTATATTTAAAAGAAGAAAAACTACCACAACAAGAGGACATAGTCTTAAATTAGAGGGGCAAATGTTTAAAAATAATATCAGGAAGTATTACTTTACTGAGAGGGTGGTGGATGCATGGAATAGCCTTCCAGCTGAAGTGGTAGAGGTTAACACAGTGAAGGACGTTACGCATGCGTGATGTAGTCATAAGACTATCCTAACTATAAGATAAGGCCAGGGACTAATGAAAGGATTTTTAAAATTGGGCAGACTAGGTGGGCCGAATGGTTCTTATCTGCCGTCACATTCTATGTTAAATACACAGCCTTGAGCTAAGCCGCGCACTGCCACAACTTCATCTTCTGGCTCCAGAAGAGACTGTGACTTGTGCCCAACAGACCCCAGATATGTTGTCAAGCCATTCGCAAATGGTTTGATTACTTACCTCAGGAGGAAGTCAAGACATTCCTGGCAGTATAATCACTTGAACGAGATGTAGTGGTGATGGTGCTTGAAGTGTTCCTTTAAATATTGCAATTTGTTTATCAATTTACTATAAATTGGTGGTTAGTGAATAAACAGTACTTTGCACATTAGAACCCCAAAATGTAGGCCAAATTCAAGCTATTTTTTTTAAAAAGTGTGTGTTTTGATGTAATTTTGCGTTTTGGTTTTAGTTTCCCGCAATTATTGATATAAGCCCCTTAGACACCAATTTGTGAAAGTATGGACAATGAGCAGCTTAAAATCTGGGCATTTCTTCAAAGGTTTTTCAGTGCTTTTCCATTCCGGATGTTTGTTTTGCAGAGATTAATTAAATGGAGCATCTAACATGGAGAATTAGATATTCCCAATATAAAGACAGAATGAGTCATAGCCTTGTAGCTACAGTGAGCGCAACAAAATACCAACATTTCACAATTCAGTGAGTTTCATTTAATAAGATGCGTGCTGGATAATACAAAATTTAGAGCGTTATACCATAGGCTTCCTTGCTGAATAAAACATGGATGATAAGGAGATGAAGTCATTGGCAATGAAGACCTATAGTCTGAATGTTATGTAATACACATATTATTATTATTATTATTATGATATTTATAGAGCGCTGTCAAATTCCGCAGCGCTTTACAATGGGTGGACGAACAGACATGTAGTTGTAATGAGACAAGTTGGACACACAGGAACAGAGGGGTTGAGGGCCCTGCTCAATGAGCTTACATGCTAGAGGGAGTGGGGTAAATGACACAAAAAGGTAAGGATAGTATTAGACTAGTGACAGTTGCAGAAGAGGAATCAGTCAGGAGCTATTAACAGTTTAATTGATACGCTTTTATGAAGAAGTGGGTTTTTAACGTTTTTTTGAAGGAGTAGAGACTGGGTGAGCATCTAACGGAGGAGGGAAGCGAGTTCCACAGGAACGGTGCAGCCCTTGAGAAATCTTGAAGGCGAGCATCAGAGGTGGGAGTACTGACAGAAGATAGACGTAAGTCTTCAGCAGATCGTAAGGGCATAGACGGGAGATACTTGTGTATAAGGGAGGATAGATAGGTGGGAGCAGCATTACGTAGAGATTTGAAAGCAAGAACCAGAATTTTAAATTGAGCTCTATATTTTATAGGAAGCCAATGTAGGGACTGACAGAAGGGTGAGGCATGGCAGGTGCGAGCAGACAGGAAGATGAGCCTCACTACCGCATTCATTATGGACTGTAACAGCGCTAGCTGGGAGCACGTAAGACCACTGAGAAGCGGATTACAGTAGTCAATGCGAGAAAGGACAGTGGAATGGGCCACCACCTTGGTCGCATGTGGCGTTAAGTAGGGGCGGATGCGCGCAATGGTTTTGAGATGGAAATGACAGGATTTGGCAATAGATTGAACATGAGGCTTGAAGAAGAGGTCGAAATCAAAGAGAACACCTAGGCAGCGAGCCTGCGTGGTGGAGCTGATGTTAGCACCGTTGACTTGGAGGGAGACAGACACAGGAGTAACAACACTTGAGGGAGGAAAGACCAGAATTTCAGTTTTGGTCAAGTTTAGTTTAAGGAAGTGGGCAGCCATCCAGTTAGAAACAGCAGAGACAGCAGAGAGGCAGTCAGAGACACTAGTCAAGAGGGACGAGGAGAGATCAGGAGAGGACAGGTAGATTTGCGTGTCATCTGCATAGAAATGATATTGGAAGCCAAATATATAATGTCATCAGTATTAAACTATATTTTTATAGCATTATGACTACTACACAAACCTTCACGGTGGCTAAGTTGCCTAGAGTCCCCTGTCTCTGTCCTCAAGTGCTATTCTCTGATTTAGGAATAGTTTGACATAAACTGGGTTTCATCCAGGAGACCACCCTCTTCTCAGCCACATTGATTATGCATAATTAACAATATTATCTCTAGCCAACCTGTGTTTTGGTGTTTGGATAAGAGTGCTGGGTGCAGGATAGTCAATCAATGTGTTGTTCAGATTGGACAAAATTTGTAAAATGGAAGTGTTAATTCTGCATTATAAGTGCAAAGAGAGGTGGGCGGTTCCTGGGATCAAGTAAGGGACTCCATAGGCACTTAGACCACCCATCGTAATGAAGTGGTCTGGGTGCCATGTCCCAGTCATTTTAACCATGAAACTGAAACAGTAACAGCAATGTATTAATTGCAGGGTTAACACGGATCTAGTGGCAGTCAGTAAGAACACTAGAGGGGCTTCTGCAGCTATAACCAATTTAAACTTGTTTATTGATCAAATTACTCTCCCAGAGTACCCTATGTACAATCATGGGATTGGCTGAGATTATCTAGTTTGATGATCTCAGCCAGAGAAGTAGAGCAGTCGCATAGAGACCTTTTAAACCCCTGAAAGGTGAGGTAGACCCCAACATAGGTAGAGGAGCACTGTGTTAGGAATGCATGTTTGTATTCTAATGCTATAGTGTTCCTTTACAGTGATCCCTTAATGAAAACACATCTTAATAATGATGATATATTATTGATCCAGTGTTGACCCATATGAGACAGTGTTATACATTTTGCAGCTTCCAGCATGCGTATTGATAAATGAAACTCATTGAAATTTGAAATATACATTTTTGTAGTGATTATGTTGCTTAGCGGCCCTTTAAAATCGTACACTAAACACCTTAGCTTAATGAAGCAGTTGTAGTGTAAAGATCCTGCTCCTTCAGGCTCACAGCTCAATTCTTGCTGTTTAAGAGTTAGATGACTTTGTTTATAAAGCCATAACCACACCTCCCCTGGGATGATCTACAGACCAAAACCACTTGATTACGCTAAAATTGGTTTTGTGTTTTTGCACTTAGTGTCCTTTCAAGCGAGCAAGTCAAGGTTTTATCCTTAAACATAACGTTATACTTGCTCTAACATTTATTTTGTCTAAAGGAACACTCTAAACACTGGAACCACTACAGTTTAAAGGACCACTATAGTGCCAGTTTAAAGGACCGCTACAGTTTAAAGGACCACTATAGTGCCAGGAAAACAAACTTGGGCTGAAGGGGAAGGAAGAGGGTTAAACATTTTTTTTTACATTATTTACTTAAAAGAAGAACAACTACCACAACAAGAGGACATAGTCTTAAATTAGAGGGACAAAGGTTTAAAAATAATATCAGGAAGTATTACTTTACTGAGAGGGTAGTGGATGCATGGAATAGCCTTCCAGCTGAAGTGGTAGAGGTTAACACAGTAAAGGAGTTTAAGCATGCGTGGGATAGGCATAAGGCTATCCTAACTATAAGATAAGGCTAGGGACTAATGAAAGTATTTAGAAAATTGGGCAGACTAGATGGGCCGAATGGTTCTTATCTGCCGTCACATTCTATGTTTCTATGTTTCTAAACACTCACCTTTCTCCAGTGCCGGGCTCCCTCTGCGTTGGGGACTCTCCTCCCTCTTCTGATGTCATCAGCTAAATGCGCATGTGCTGCATTAGCCGGGCGCGCATTCAGCCAGTCCATAGGAAAGCATTCTCAATGCTTTCCTATGGACGCTGGCGTCTTCTCACTGTGAAAATCACAGTGAGAAGCGCATCTAGCGGCTGTCAATGAGACACTAGAGGCTGGAATAACCCTAAAGTAAACAGCAGGCAGGGTTAATCCTAGATGGACCTGGCACCCAGACCACTTCATTGAGCTGAAGTGGTCTGGGTGCCTATAGTGGTCCTTTAATGTAGTGGTTCCGGATCAGAGGCTGTACCCACATTCTCTGCAATGCAAACACTGTGTTTTCTGAGAAAAGGCATTGTTTAGATTTTTAGATTGTCTCCTTTGACCACAATCTTTATAACATTTAGCATCTTCCAGCTGTGCATGGAGATGCTGAATACTCCCCATGGATATGCATTGAGCAATGCATACACACAAGCTCCCAAATGCTTCCCTTTGGTCAGTTATAATGATCTCAGCCTCAGTAGGAGTGGTGGCCGCGGCTAAATCATTTTGGGCTAAAGGTAAGCCAAATAATTTATGGTTTAATCTAAATAGTGGAGAAAACACTGCAAAGTTGGGAATGCATATTTGTACACCTAAAGGCAAAGTGTTCCTTTAAAAAAGGGCATTGTGTAAAAAAATCTGCTCTCCTTAATGTGGACTTGCCACTTGTGGGATGTCTGATTATTTTTAAAATAAGCTCCCTATGCGAGACTTTTGCTGCATGATGGTACTTGGAAACAGAGTAGAATATCTTCTAACGTCATGTCCTTCCTTCCTAGTGCCACCATTTTCAAACTACAACTCTTGGCAGAAAGGTTTGTTGAAACCTCTTCATCTTTATACTCCTAGGCATAGGCAAGAGCACAATATGGGAGTGCATGGATCTTGATGTGCAAGGAGTATTCATAGGCGTCTATCGGGAACTGCCATTTTTCCATCAGCCATCATGAATAATGCGTATGGCAGCCAGAAATAAGTCAATTAATATTCTAATTTGGTCCTGTTTTCCCATTCCCATAGACTCACGTACAGCAAAGTATAAAATCCCAATGCAGTATATGTTAGATTAAAAAAAAATATTATTTTTGAAGATTCTCTCAGGAGTTACATGGCTGCTTCAAAGAAACTTTATTCGTGCAGAACATGACTGATGCTGCGACGCAGGGTTGTCAAACATACAATTTTGCAAGTGTCCTTTTTTGCCCTGTTACATAAGCGCTAAGCAGCAGACAAAATCTGGTTATGCATTGAAGGATTGAACAACCTAGCTTCAATACAAAGGGACCATTCTTTATGGACTTAGTTTAATTATAGTTATTGTGGATTAACAGATCAGTAATACTGAAATATGCAGAGGTCTAAACATTCTAAATGGGGTGTCGGGCAGAAGACACGAAAAGATGGGGAAACACACATAATATCAGACAGGTAATTCACAGACCGGCAGCGGTCCTGCCACATATATATATATATATATTGTGAGCGTAAAGGTGGAATAGTGGTTGATGGGAGATACATCAGACCTGATTTGCTAAACAGCAACCAGAGGATTTTTCAGTTAAATGCCCCAGGGAGAGATGTTAGAGTTTGCAATCTACATTGCTGATGCTCTGCAAAACATGGTATGGGTCCCTGGGGCGGAGTATTTGGAGAGCAGGGTGGGAAAGACAGCTAGGAGAGTGAAAGACAGCTAGGAGAGTGAAAGACAGCTAGGAGAGTGAAAGACAAGTGTGTTTATTGCAAAGACATTTCTTTTGTTTGGAAAATTGGTAAGTGGGAAAGCCACCCAATTGCAGATAGCAATTACTGTCTAGTAAGAGCTCAAGTAAGAGCAAGGGATTTTGTTTGTTTTTGTTATTATTTAAAGAACCTGTTTTCTTACTGAATAAAAAGAAAAACTGAGCTGAAGGTGTCCTGGACTTTGTATACCTTAGAAGGCTGTGGTTACAGCAAGATCGCTGACAATCCTACCTGTAAAAGAGGTGGTTTGTTACAATATATATATATATTGTGTGTGTGTGCATATATCTCAAGATTTAAAGCTGTGTACACTGTAAGCTTGGCCCTTGTAATATTCAGTGGTTTGATTTGTTGTAACATACTCTCACTGGACATTGTAGTCTTAAAAAAATGCAACAAAATAGTCTATATTTAAAAAAAAAAAAGTGTTTTATTTACCAATTTTGGTGCATTATAAATAGAATCATAGTAGTAATAGATTCAAGCCTGTGGAAGCTTCACTGTGTGTTGGCTCCCAAATTCATGTATGTAAAAAAGGATGTGGGTAACTCTTGCTTTGTAGTAGATTATATTAATAATACATTCAAAAATATGCCTAAAAAAATAAATACACTCACCTCTATACCCTCTCTACACACTGTGCTCAAATTAGTAAGTAGCTCACTCTTGTCAGCCAACCCTATCTCTCCATTCTTTAGCATTGTTTTCAGATAGAAATATCCCAGACCCCTCCGCTTAACAGGTAGATTGAAAGAAACAAGTTCCCAAGTTGATAGAATGACTTCCTGCTATCAGTTTACTAATATCTTTGTTCTCATTTTTTGGGATTGGAATTGATGACACATTTATGTGAGCACTGTGAGCTGTTTACAATGGTTTCATTAGGGTTGAGAGATACACTTAAGCTTGTGGATAATAGGGATAGGTTTAAGGAAATTGGAATTAAAAGGGAACTATTACTTCCCTGGATGTAATATAATGTTTACTAAGTATTTGTGAGGTTTGAAAAATAAAGTTACATGTAGAAATACAAAAGTCTTTATCCAACAATCTTATCCTCCATCTTAGCTCCACGTCAATTATCTTTATTAAAGGGACACTGTAGGCTCCCAGACCACTTCAGCTCATTGAAGTGGTTTGGGTGCTGTGTCCCTTTTGCATTTAGTGCTGCAATGTAAAACACTGCAGTTCCAGAGAAACTGCCATGTTTACATTGCAGCTCTAAGTCTGCCCTTAGTGGCTGTCTACTAGGTAGCCACTGGGGGGGCTTTTCCGGAATCGTAACAGACTTTTGGTCCGTTATCTGATGCTGGACGTCTTCACGCTCTGCATGAGGACCTCCAGTGTGAGATTTTCCCCATAGGAAAGCATTGATTCAATGCTTTCCTATGAGGAGGTCTAATGCGCATGCGCATTAGATCCCACTTGTCACGGGACGGAGGAGGGGGCGGAACTTTGACCCAACGCCGAGAGACATCGGCGTTGGGATAAGGTAAGTAAATAAAAGTTTTTTTAACCCTTTATTTACCAGGGGAGGCAGAGGGATCAGTAGTGCCAGGCATACAGCTTTGTATTCCTGACATTACAGTGTCCCTTTAAGTTCTGTTCTTTGCATTTGGCAGTCAGCATAGCAAAAACATACAGAGAAGAGGACAATGAAACAAAGTTTCTATTTATCCTCTTCATTTGCAAAGTTTACCCTGGATTTGCCTTGTCTGAACTGGATTATGATGTAATTTGCAAAAAAAAAAATGTTATTTTTATTTTAATTGGTGTAAATTTAAGCGAAGTGGCAATTACTTTTTAAGGCTAAGAACAAAGGTTAGGTTTAGAATGTGCAGTTTTGTTTTTTTTTGTCAATTTTTTTGTAGAGTTCTTTTAGCACGGCACACTAATAAAGATCTGGAAGGCAAAACAGCTGCAGAGCAAGAGAAGAAAGACAACACATTTATCTGGCACCATAGAGTCCATAGAGTAGGCAGTAAGTCCCTGCACACTACATTTTTCTATGAACTCCGTTATCATAATTCTAACCTTTGCAGAGCCTGGCTGAGAATGATTGTAGTTGCAGTTCGATGGATGTGGAGTTAAATATTACTTTAGGGGTAAAAGGTTTAAAATGGTCTCGATTCACGCTCACATAGTGGTGCCTATTGTTTTCACTAAACTGAGTAGACATGGTAGTTGATAATTTAAGACCAAATTAGCTGACAAATAATTTCCCAGTTCTATTATTTAAAGGTATACTTCACAAATAAAAAAAAAAACTAAGTAAAAATCACTGTTTTGTAGAGATGCCTCCAAAAAAACTATTCTCTTCCCTCCAGCCTTAGCAAGCCCTCCACTTGTTCTCCAGCCCGGACTTTCTGTGGCTGTCCAATCACAGACTTCCCAATGCAACTCAATGCGAAGGCAGGTGCTCTGGGCAATTGCTGCCTCTTGAGTTCATCTCCAATAAACTAGACGACCAGGAAGTAACCAGACTGGTTGTCTGATTGACAACTAGTAGGGCTAAAAAAAATTATTTTTAAAAGTGCCAATTTTTATTGAAATCTGCACTTTTAATAAAAAAGGGCTTGGGTGTCCCTCTAAGCGTCAAGATTTAAATTTCTCTTCATTTCCCATTTTCGATTATAGCATTTTTTTTTTTTTATGCATAAACCCTAATTTATTAGTACGAAGACACAAGAAATAATAATAATAAGCTTTTATTTTGGAGGCAGTCTAAATCGTGGTTAACTTGTTTTTAGAGATGAGTCATTTTTGCCCCTCCTTTGCCACCACCCTCCCGGCTTAGAAGAAATCAAGTCTTTGTATGTTTCTTACATTGTCAAAACAATTCCATCCAAGCTGTAGCACATTCAGTAGGGTGTTACTGAAGTGTAATATAGACGCGTAATGTGATGCTCATGGCAGTAAATGAACTAAAATGTGTCCTGTTTTATCAGATTCTTTTTTTATTGAGTAATCCTAGCTATCTGTGCATCATAGGCAGCGGAGATCCTGGAAGAAATGGAATGAAACTTTTTTTTTTTTTTTTAAAACAAAATTATATTTTGCTGAACATTTTTGTAAATTGATCCCATGAAGCCGTGTTTTATTTATTACTTACCTGAGTGACCCTAACAGGTTTTGGAGTTACTTATTATTCCAGAAATTGTACAGATGTGATCTGTCAATTTTTTTAAGTGGAACTGGTAATTACACCTCTTTAACTATATACTCCAGACAACTTGGGGTACTGAGATTTCATGCCAGGTATTTACTCAAGACCATGATATCTGCTCATTTCAGGAAACAGACACATGATGCCTCTTGTCTGTTTTTCCCGAATGTCTTGTGTGATTAGCAGTTCCCTGGAACACAGCTTTGTGAATTGCCAAGAACTCTGAATGGCTTTCCTGTATACAGCACTGTGGCCGGTATTAAAACCTAGTTGCTACTATTTACTGGCCAGCCGCTACACGTTAAAATTCCTACTGATGGCGAGTAGCAGCTAGTCAACTACTACAAAGTTTAACAGTCTCGATAGGGACCACTCCATAGCAAATAGTTTCAAACCCTATCACTACTCATTACCAGCGGTCGCTAACCTAGAAAACTTAAAATGGCACTGTCACTTACTGGGGAGCTTGCAAAATTTGCAAAGACCCCTGACGGTGAAATGGCCGCTGAGGGTCCAGTAGCTTGGGGGCCGCAACTGTGAGTTCTCCCTACCTGAACCTGACACTCTAAGGCACGGCTAACCTTTTCTGGCTACTCCTTTTCTGCCCCTGTTGCTTCAGCTGCCAGGACCCAACATCAATGCTGTACTCTCGCGCACTAAGAGGCTTATATGGGGGATCCCGCAATGGAGCCAGTTTCCCTGCAGCAATCACTGGTGATGACTGGGGGATTGACACTTCTTCATAGCTCTGCCCATTGTCAAGAAGTGTCGGGCGTAAAAAAAATGGTGAGACAAAGTAGTCCCTACTTTAGCTCAGTAATTCTTTTGACTGGCTTGTAATTTCAGTGAAATCCCAACACAGTCAATATAAGTATTTGATAAAGATACTGTCATTGAGTTGCATTAGGAAAGTCTGTGATTGGACAGTCAAAGAAAATCTGGGCAGGATTAGAAGGGGAGAGCTTGCAAAGGCAGCAGACAAGAGAGCTGCATGTTTTGCAAGCTGATTTTAGATATATCCCCAATGAAAATACATAATTAAATGCATGTAAATTTCGTTTGGGGTAGATATACTAAACAGTGTTTTTAAATTATTTTGTATTTGGGCAGTGGAGTGTCCCTTTAAATGTTTTATATATTGCATTTCTCATTCTATACTGGCAACTACAATCTGAAATGCCCCATTTATACATACTGGATTTTGTTGGGTTGAAGATTAGAATATTTAATGGCAGAGAGTACCGAAATACTACATTATACAGTCTTGTCAAAATATAGACATAAATCATGTAAGCCTGTTTACAGATACAGATAAAATATAGTACGTATAGTATGTAAAAATTCACGTAATGAGAAAATCAATGTTTGAAATGTAGCAAGAACGTTTGTGAGCAGAATTAATCTATTCCGTGAGGTTGATCAGAATTGTAACTGCACAATTCAGCCCATTACCTTCTTGTCACATCAGGGTTTATTTTTGGACTGTCCCTTTCGGCTGGAATTAGGTTACTTAAGGTAGAATTAATATCATAAAGCTGCAGGAGTACTTCTTCATCAGTTCGTTTTTGTCCATAAAAGCAAGTAAAAAATATTAGTGTTCTTAATTCCAAAAGATCAGGATGAAAAAAACGTAATGATTTAGAACGGGAACATGTTTATGATATGTTTGAATTTTTTTCCTCTGTAAACACTCCTGTTATTATGTGAGCTCCACATATCCGCATCATATGGAATCTCATAGTAAGTAACCCAAGG
>OW240912.1:384502334-384520351 GCA_933207985.1 Pelobates cultripes | reverse complement strand
TTCTTTCTCTGGCTCTGCTTCTTCTCCCCAATCCCTCTTTGCTGGTGTTCCCCTATAGTGTTTGGTCCCCTATTGTTCTCAATCTACAGTGCCTCCATTGGTAAACTCATCAGCTCATTCGGCTTTCAGTATAATTTCTATGTAGATGACATGAAAATCTGTCTGTCATCCTCTAATTTCTCACCACTTCTCTTGACTTGTGTCTCTGATTGCCACTCTACTATTGCCAACTGGATGGCTGCTCATTTCCTTAAACTTAACCTGTCCAAAATAGAACTTCTGGTCTTACCTCCCTCAAGTGTTGCTACTCCCTTGTCTGTTTCCCTCCAAGTCAATGGAGCTACCATCTGCTCTACCTTGCAGGCTCACTGCCTAGGTATTCTCTTTGTCTCCGACCTCTCCTTCATCCCTCATGTCCAATAAATCCTGCCGCTTCCATCTCAAAATCATAGTGCGCATCCAACCCTATTTATTAGCATAATACGGCTAAGGTGATTGTCCATGCTGCTGTCTTCTTGCCTTGACTACTGTAATACGCTTTTCAGTAGTTGTACATGTTCTCAACTTACCCTATTACAGTCTATAATGAATGCGGCGGTGAGACTCATCTTCCTGTCCATCCGCACCTCCCATGCCTCACCCTTCTGTCAGTCTCTACATTGGCTTCCCACAAGATATAGGTCTCAATTTAAGATCCTGATACTTGCTTACAAATCTCTACACAATACTGCTCCGACCTACTTATCCTTAATAATACACATATATGTCCCGCCTAGGCCCCTACTCTCTGCTACGTCTAACCTCTGTTCGTACTCGTACCTCTGATTCTCGCCTTAAAGACTTCTCTAGGGCGGCACCATTCCTATGGAATGCTCTTCCCCTCTCTGTTAGACTTTCACCCTGTCTCCACTCTTGAAAATAATCTTTGAAAACACACTTCTTTAGGAAAGCTTTCACCCTGATTCCTCTCCTGTAACTGTCATCAAAACACTAAGTGAATACTATCCTAGCAACCTACTTTTCTACCCTACCCTACCCTTACCTTTTTTGTCACTATACCGCACTCCTTCTAGCATGTAAATTAATTGAGCAGGGCTTAATCCCTCTGTTCCAACTTGTCTGGTTACACATATGTGTCTGTTAGTCCACCCATTGTACAGCACTGAGGAATTTGTTGCCACTTTATAAATAATAATAATAATAATCCTCAGCACCAAGGAAATTACCCGCATACCAATAATTTCCTCAACCAGCCACATAACTCTTATCCCCATTATTTATTCACCTCCGTCCATAAGCACCTAACACATATCCTGATAATTCTCTTGTTAAACCCAGCCTAAAGTATATAATTCGATCCCTATAACTCCATTACCCCAACTCTCCACTCATGTGACCCACAAACACATCACCCCCATCAATGTTATGCTTCTTTCCCTCCAGGCCAATTACATCTACCCACTGGGAACATATACTTTATATCTGGGGGTCTACTAGCTGAAGGAAGCGGTCTTTGTGTAGATACCCAGGCCATCTCTCTAGATTCCGTTTTCCGTATACATTTCCACTTAGGTGTGTACTCACTTTGTTTGCCAATGGTTTAGTGATTAAAGGACCACTCTAGGCACCCAGACCACTTCAGCTTAATGAAGTGGTCTGGGTGCCAGGTCCAGCTAGGATTAACCCATTCTTTTATAAACATAGCAGTTTCAGAGAAACTGCTATGTTTATGAATGGGTTAAGCCTTCCCCCAAAGCCTCTAGTGGCTGTCTCATTGAGATTTTCACAGTGAGAGCACGTCAGCGTCCATAGGAAAGCATTATGAATGCTTTCCTATGCGACCGGCTGAATGCGCGCACAGCTCTTGCCGCGCTTGCGCATGCAGCCGATGGGGAGGATCGGAGGAGGAGAGCTCCCCGCCCAGCGCTGGAAAAAGGTACGTTTTTACCCCTTTCCCCCTTCCAGAGCCAGGCGGGAGGGGGTC
Organism: Pelobates cultripes; assembly: GCA_933207985.1. Classification (NCBI taxonomy): domain Eukaryota; kingdom Metazoa; phylum Chordata; class Amphibia; order Anura; family Pelobatidae; genus Pelobates; species Pelobates cultripes. The sequence continues at coordinate 384,518,367 of OW240912.1, read as the reverse complement.
CCTGAGGGTGGGGGCACCCTCAGGGCACTATAGTGCCAGGAAAACGAGTATGTTTTCCTGGCACTATAGTGGTCCTTTAATGGCTGTGTGTTGAGTTATTGTGAGGGGACATCAAATTTACACTGTTATTCAGGCTGTACACTTACTACTTTACATTGTAGCAGAGTGTCATTTCTTTAGTGTTGTCAGATGAAAAGATATAATAAAATATTTTCAAAAAAGTGTGTACTCACTTTTGTGAGATACTGTAGTGTTGACCTTTATCACTAACTCTGTAGTGTTTGGGGTTTCGGAAATTCCAAATCTATTAATAGAATATTTTTTTTGAAATTTGAAGTTTATTGAGTTTCAACATGTCATAATGTTAGGGGGAGGGGGATAGGGTACAGAAAAGAAGGGGTTGGGGGGGGGGGCGACACACAGTTACATTATAGATTCATATTCCATTCCCAGCAAGAGTTGTACAAATCGATTTGTCAGGCAAATATTAGTAGTTCAAGGTCATACATGATGCCAGTCCCCAGTGGGCTGAGGATTATAATACATACACACATCTATTGACTTTGGCCGCTCCTAGCATTTTGTCAACCAATCTTTTAGCTTTTCCTGCAGTCATCCTGTTGCCCCCTCATGCCTTGTCCTGGCTCTGCCAAGTGCCCTTTCCTGCCTCGTTATCCCGCCTTGTGGCTGTTCCTTATATATCTACCAATTGGGCTATGTGTGTACTGTCCCCATGTCTACTAGCTCCCTGTGTGGAGGTTACTATGATGTCTTAGTGGTGTTGTTGTACCAGGTGGCCTGTAGTCTTTTGTGTCCAGGAGCTCCACAACTCCCATGCTCCCCCCCAACGCTGCGGTCTTGTGTGTGCAGCAGAGTATTGCGTTTCATAGATTAGTTGTTTATCTACATCTTGTATAATGTGGGAGACGCTCGGGGGTCTGGTAGATTTCCAGGACCTCGCTATTACTCTCTGTGCTGTCAGTAATATATGATAGATTAATTTCTTTATCGTGGCAGGCAAGTCAGGGGGAATGTCCAGTAAGAGAAATGTCGAGGGCTCTAGGGCAATGTCCGTTTTAGTAGTTTGGGTAATAAGTTGTCGTACTTCCTTCCAGTACCTCTCTAGTTTAGGGCATCTCCACCAAATATGTAGTACTGAGCCCAGGTCTCCAGCACATGTCCAGCAGGTCGGGGGCGAGTGGGGGTACAGCCTGTGTAGGCGAGTGGGCACCATATACCACCTATAGATTGTTTTTTGGTGTTGTTCAAGAAGAGGGGCTGATTTCACCAATTTTCTCACTGATGTTGCTATGTGTTTCCATTTGTGTTCTGTTATGTTAACATTCAGGTCCGTGGATCAGTGCTGTGACTGGGTAGAGCTATGGAACGGCTGGTATGAGTGGATACTTTTGTAGCATTCAGATAGTGGTTTAAATTTGGGTGAGGGTATCCCTGTAATCCCTATTTTTTCCCAGGTCGTGAGTTCTTCACCTCCGTCGCGTTTTTGTGCCTGTTCTCTGTTGTGTTTGTGTAAGAAGGATTGTAATTGGATGTGTGAGTAGTGAGATGTGGGTGGTATGTTGTATAGGTGGCGCAGGTCCAGAAAGGGCAGCAGTTTGCCCTCTTTGTATAGGTGTGCCAGGTGGGTGGCTCCCCTTTCTTTCCATGGCGTTGCATGGAATGTGGGGATACAATACGTAAGTGCCTCAGTAGGGGTTGCTAGAGACAGTGGACACTGCGATTCAAAGTGCGATCTGTATTGGTCCCAGATATTTAGTGCTAAGCTAAGTTGTGAGGGCATGGTCGTTGTAGTTGGTCTAATGGTTTTCCGTAGCCACATTAGGTTAGAGACTCGGAGGGGGGCTATGGCTTGGTTTTCCATCCGTACCCATTGGGGTTGGCCCTTTATGGTAAGATGTGCAAGCAGCGATGTCAGGATCGCAGCTTGGTGATATGTTTTGACATGTGGGAACGCCATCCCGCCTTTACACGCGGGGGCCATTAATACTTTTTGAGAGATTCTCGCCCGTCCTGTGCCCCAAGTGAATTGTAACATTTTTGCCTGTATATTTTTGAAATATGAGTTTGGTGCTTTCCATGGGAGGTTCCTGAATACGTATTGGAGTTTTGGCAATATGGACATTTTAAGTGCTATTATGCGCTCCGCCCAGGATAAGAAAATGTGTCCCCAGCCCTTCAGGATTCCGGAGCAGTCTTTCCAGACCCCGTTATAGTTGGAAGGAAACATATCATTTGGGTTTTTAGTGAATGTTAGTCCCAGGTATTTTATGTTTCCAGTTCTCCATTCGAATGGGTATTCTCTCTGCAGTTTTGTCAGGACTTGTGAGTCCAGGCGGAAACCTAATGCTTGTGTTTTTGTGGCATTTAGAGAGTAATAGGACAGCGCCCTGTACTCCTTGATGAGTTTCATTATATTAGGTAGGGATTTGACAGGGTTTGTAATGTACAACAAGATGTCGTCCGTGAATGCGCTAATTTTTATCGTCGCCCATGCCAATCTACCCCATCTATTGCTTGGTGAGTTCTGATCGCTGCAAGTAATGGCTCTAAGGCTAGTACGTATAGTAGGGGTGACAAGGGGCACCCCTGTCTCGTGCCATTCGTAATTTTGAACGGCGTGGACAAAAACCCCGCTTGCAGGACTTGGGCTGAGGGGTGTGAGTACAAGGCAAATATCTGGGTGATGAATTGGTGTGGGAATCCGAACCTTTCCAGCACCCGGCGGAGGAAGGGCCAGCCCAGGCGGTCAAAGGCTTTCTCAGCATCTAAGGCCAGTAGTAGACTCCCTGGACCGGCCCCCCGCATCCTTTCCAACACCAGGGATAACTTTCTGGTGTTGTCCGTCCCCTGCCTCCCCAGCACGAACCCAGTTTGGTCATCGTGTATCAGTGTTGGAAGAATTTTACTCATTCTGGTGGCTAGTATCTTAGCATAAATCTTGGCATCCGAGTTTAGCAGTGAGATGGGTCTAAAATTTTTGCATTGATCTGGGGGTTTCCCGGGTTTGGGCAAGGTTACTATTGTGGCTAGGAGCATCTCGGAGGGGAGTTGGCCCATGTCCGTCGCCGTCTGGAACGTCCGCACCAGCCACGGGCCAAGTATATCTGCAAATGTTTTGTAGTACAGATTGGGCAAACCATCAGCCCCGGAGATTTTCCAGCGGGCAGCTGTTTGATGGTATCCAGGACTTCGTCTATTGTAATTGGTTCCAGTAGTGCGGAGTGTTGGGTCTGGTCCAGCCTCGGGAGTGGGAGCCCTGTTAAGTAGGAGCGAATCGAGGCGTCCTCTAAGGGGGCCACGCCAGGCTGATCCCCCAGGTTGTAGAGGTCCGCATAATAATTAGCGAACTCTTGTGTTATTTCCATGGGGTTTTGTATCTTTTTACCCACAGCGGTATGTAGGTGGGCTATTTTGGACGTTGCCAGCCTCGCCTTTAGGCGGTTGGCTAGGTATTTTGTAGCTTTTCCGCCATGATGGTAGGATGTTGCCCTCAACCTTTGTAGAAAATAGGCGGTTTTCGCTGCATTCAGTTCTGTTAATTGACTTGTTAGGGTTTGCACCTGTTTAGCCAGCGCTGGAGACGGGTTCAATTTGTTTTGGGTCGTCGCTACTGCTAGCAGTTTCTGGCATTCTAGTTGGGTCTTTTGTCTATTTTTCTTGAGGTGTGAGGAACGTCTAATGAAGAGGCCTCGCGCCACGGCTTTATGTGCGAGCCACACGGTTTGGTCAGACACGTCTCCCCCAGAGTTTGTCTGGAAATAGTCAGCTAAGTCCGTCCTCACCTGTTGTATGAATGTGTTGTCGCGTAATAGTGATTCATTTAACCGCCAAGTCCCCCTCCCCTTAAATTGGAAAGAGTCAAAGAGCTCTAGGTATACAGGGCTGTTGTCCGACCAGGTTATGTCACCAATAGTGCAGGTCGAAACTTGTGCTAGCGTTTGTTGGTCTACATAAAAGGTATCAATCCGGGTGTAAGTGTTGTGTACTCTCGAGTGGAACGTGTAGTCCCTCTCACCAGCGTGGAGGACCCTCCAGCTATCGTATAAATTGTGTAATGTAAGTTTTGTATTTAACATTTTACATGTTGATACCATTTGTCTTCGCCTTGCGCCCTGAGGGAGTGCTGTTGTGTCCTCCTCAGGAGACGTGATAAAATTAAAGTCTCCACAGAGGATTAGTCCCCCTAGTTTGTGTTGGTCAATTTTCTGCATGAGGCGATGGAGAAATACCTCTGCACCTGTGTTAGGGAAGTATGCCGAGACCAGGGTGTACTGAGCGTTATTGAAGAGGCCTGTCAAAATGATATATCTACCCTGTGGGTCCACTAGTTTTCCCTGTTCTATAAACGCCACATCTTTGTGGATTAGAATGGACGTCCCCTTGGTTTTATTCATCGAGACCGCGTGATATTGGGTTGGAAAGTGTTTGGTGTACAATTCGGGGATCTTAGTATTTTTAAGATGTGTCTCCTGGACACAGGCTATATCGATTCTTTGCTTCCTAAGCTCTTGTAACAAGAGGCTTCTTTTACCTGGGGTATTCAACCCTTTTACATTATAAGTCAAAATTTTCATGGTGGGTTAATGAGATTTCTAAAGCCCAATGCGCTAAGTCGTGTCCCAGCCATGTGTAATAGTATCCTGGGGTTGTTGTTATATGCCAGATGTTGGTAATGCTTGCGGGAATGCTCCAGTTGAGGGTGTAACATGTGTACTGCATGTCGTGGGGTGATACGGGGGGGGTAAGGATGGGTCGAAACAGGTTGTGGGTGGTGTACCCAGTAAAGCTCCCATAACTGGGGCCTCGTTCCGCAATCTAGCCAGTAGATGCGGGCAGTGGGGAGGGGTGCAGGTGAGTCCGCCTAACATGTCGGTCGTTCACCTAGAGACCTCAGAGCAATGTCAAACTAAATACATACAAACTAGTTAAGTGGTTAGTACATGTACATACAGTGGAATAACCAATATAATTCGGTGATACTCGTGACACACCCTCTATGGGTAAGCGCAGTGAAGGCGTCTGTAGCTAACAACATCTCATGCGCAGTCCATTCCTCCATATAATACAAATTGCGCATTGGGCAGAGTCTAAATCTAACCAGCTGTATATGCTGCTGATTTGATGAGTCTAGAGCTTGTAGGGCCCATGTTAATTAATATGTGTACCATATTCTGGAACGAGAGTGTCTTTGGCATTATAGAGTCTTATATCAGTCTGTTTTATTATACGTAGAGGTGTGTGTGCTATATAGTTACGTGTATCACAGGTGCTTCATTTGGTCGACCATTCCGGCTGCAATCTTGGGATTCTTGCCGACTTTGTTGGTCCAATGGGTGGGAGAGGCAGGCCCCAATCCTTCAGCTTGCGAATGCCGTGGGTCACGTCCGTAACCATGTGGATCGCGTCTCGGTGAGAAATCAGGAGTTTGGCTGGATATCCCCAGCGATAGTTCACGCTCTGTTCTCTCAGAATTGAGGTGATGGGTGACAGTGATTTCCGAAAATGCAGGGTGTCAGCCGACAGGTCTGCAAAGATTTTTATAGATTTGTATTTATCAGGCAGGCTTGTGACCCTACTGGCTCTCATAATTTTTTCTTTGGCGTGGAAAAAATGAATTCTTGCAACTACATCTCTCTTTGCTGTAGGAGGTAAGTGCTTGGGTCTGCGTAGTCTGTGCGCTCTGTCGATAAGCAATTGGTCAGGGTGAATTTCTGGGGCGAGGACTTGGAATAGGCTTGATAGGTAACTTTGGAGGTCAGCATTTTGTATAGATTCTGGGATGCCTCGGAACCTGAGGTTGTTCCTCCTTGCTCTGTCTTCCATGTCCGCTAGTTTTATTCTATGTACCTCCAAAATATTATCCAGCTCTTGGATCTTATCTGCTAGGCTGTTGTGAGCTACAGCTTGTTCATCCAGTTTGGTTTCACTCTGTGTGGTGCGATTACCTATCTCCTGTATCTCTCTGTGTAATTCAGTTTTCAGCTCCTGGAGCTGTTTCTTCATGTTCTTTTGAATGGTGGTCGTGAATTCCTCCATCACTGCTCGGATGCCCCCCATGGTCAGGGGTTGTTCCTCTGGTGAGCGAGGAGGGGAATTTTCCCGCCTCTCCTGGTCGCCGCCATCTTGTGCAGGCTCCTGGCCCTCTCTCAGCTTGGAGGCCGCGGTTTTAGTCAGGAAGAACGCGGCTCGGTCGGATTTCTCCGCTTTGTTTTTCTGCCTCTGCGACATGGTGCTCACCTCCTCCGGTCAGTGTGGATATAATGCGCTCGGTGTACCGCTTGGTTTTAGCCCTTTTAGGTCTCCGTTTGCCGGAGCTGTTCTTACAGGCGTCCGTTCATCTCCGGCTGCAGGCCACGCCCTATTAATAGAATTTGATGTTGGTAGCCAGTAAAAATAAATATAATTATAATAAAGGAACACTATAAGTATAAGAAAACAAACATGAATTCCTGATGCTATAGTGTTAAAACCACCATCTAGCCCCCCTGGCCACCCTAAATATAGTAAAGTCTTACCTGTATTCTAGTCTGTAGCTGCTGCCTCTGGCCCTTATCTACCTGCTGTCTGCTGACATCATAAGAAGTGGTGGTCTGAGCCAATCACAGTGCTTCTCCATAGGATTGACTGAGACTATCAAGGATGCAGATCAGGGGCACAGCCAGCACAAGCCAAAAACAGCCCTGGCCAATCAGCATCTTGTCATATAGATGAATTGAATCAAGGCATGTCTATGAGAAAAGTTCAGTGTCCCCGTGCAGAGGGTGGAGACACTGAATGGTAGTGCTGTACAGTGTGCAGCACTACTCCAGGAATCACCTCTAGCAGCCATCTGAGGAGTGGCCAGTGGAGTTATCACTAGGCTGTAATGTAAACATTGCATTTACTCTGAAAAGACAGTGTTTACAGCAAAAAGCCTGAAGGTAATGATTCTACTCACCAGAACAAATACAATAAGCTGTAGTTGTTCTGGTAACTATAGAGCCCCTTTAACAAACAAAGTGAAATACAATAAAATAAATATTATAGTCATTTTACTACATTATATATAATATAGTATACTACATATGTAATATATATCTAATATGGTAAATTATATATAATATTTTCCATAATAGCAAAACATACAAGTGTATTATATATTCTATGATGCCTTTATACAGTGGGGCCAGCAGTTTTATCTTAAATGGAATATTTATCTTGAAAACATTGCTGCTAATTTTACTCTTCATTATAGTACAGTACTTTAAGAACAATGTAAAATTAAATCCATTGTACCTTGGGGAAATAATTGACATCTTTTTTTAGCTCATTAGGCTTAAATACTGGAGTGTGCAGATTTTAGCTGCGGCAAATCTTAATTGAAACCTACAATTGATCGTCCTTCTACGTTTTGATTAGTGTCAGCTGAATCTTAATGGCTTATGTAGCGGGGTCTCCATACATGAGTTGGGTGGGGTGTTTAAGTCAAGACTTAATTTTTACCACTCTGCAGATAGCCAGCGTGAGTTTGTTGATGAATGACATACACATCACACATTGCATGGTTGCTGGATAGTCTGCATTAGACGTGATCAGGCTGGAAAATCTGCATTAGACGTGATCAGGCTGGCAGAAATCAGTCAAATAGAAAAAGGGGGTTTGGGGCTGCGCTGTTGGATAATCCACTGAAAAGCAATAAATATAAATATAAGAAGTATGTATATGAGTGCTAAAAAACTGTTAAAAGTAATGTCCGTACAAATTTTTCAATAAAAATAGATAAAAAGTAGAGAAAATCCAAATGGAGTAAAATGAAGTAAAAACAGTCTCACTGATATCAGGTATGATTGTGGTCCTTGGGGATGATTTCGTCCGGGTTAGAAATCGTCCGTTTATGTGAAAATACGAAAAACAAAAAGAACTGCCGATAGTGAAGTATTGTAGATCCAAGGATAAAAATTAAATCAAAATCAGGATTTGGAACTCACATTTGATGGAGCTAAGTCCAGCTCTGAGATGGAGGGCACTTAGTGGTATAATCCCCACTTCAGGATATACTGGGATGGTTGGTCCGTCCGTCTGACTTGGGTTCCGTCAAATCCCACAGGATATATGAAACAGCAAATAGTGCTCTCAGTAGGAACAATTGGAAATAAAATAAAATAAATGAAATAATACTCACAAAAATAGAGCAGGAAATACTGCTCTATTATCACAGTGCTGGAGGAAATTTTCCCCACTTATGGATTTCTTTGCTGTAGTTATGACCGGCTCTTGTGTGAGAGACGCTTGATAGTATGTTCCCCACTGGGAGGTATGCTGGAGGGATAGGTCCGTCTGTTCGGCTGGGTTCCGTCGGATTCCACAGAACGTATAAAACAGAAATAGTGCTCTCAGTAAGAACAAAATGAGGTAAGTAAATTAAAATAAGATATACTTACAAAAATAGAGCAGATGGATACTGCTCTATTATCACAGCGTGGGTGGAATTATCCCCACCTAAGGATTATTATTAATCGCAGACTCTTTCCCCTCTATTTCTTAGAAATCAAAGTCAGGCTGAACCAGCAACTTGGAATGAGAACAAGACTGGTAAAATATATAATCAGGAACAGACCAGGTTGTTAACATGCTATCAGGCTGGACTTGGCAATATTCATAACACTATAGCATTATGTGACCATCGCACGCTGTAAGAAGTAAAATAGTTACATGCCTTTTAAACTACATTGCGGTTCTCTCTCTCTGGCTGGTCCCACCTTCATGGCTGAGATTATCGAGATCGATGATCTCAGCCAATCCAATGCTTTCCCATAGGAACAGATAACAGGTGAAATTGAAAAAAAAAATATGACCTAAATCTAGCAGATGAATAATTGTAATCTAAATCACCTGAATATATGATTTTTAGTTTCTTACTCTGAACAAATATCTCAAATGTGGATGAGAAAATGGCAGCTTCTGAATCACTATTCGGTTCAGAATACAGAGACTTTAATAATATAAATGATAAAAACCCCATATAATAGGGATGTGCATGTTCAAAAAATTTGGTTCGGTACGGCACTTCCAAAATTTGGGACTTTGGCGGTTTGGGAATTCAGGACTTCGGCAATTCCCCAACCCTACCCTTACCCCTAACACTAACCATAACTCTACTGCTAACACTACCTCTAAGACGACCCCATAACCCTAACCCTACACCTATAGGGTAGATTCCTGTCATCATTCCCTTAATTTTCCCTCCCTCTCCTGTTTTGTCACTTTTCAGAAATCCGAAGCACTTCAGCACTTCCGAAATTCAGCACTTCGGCAATACGATTCGGTTCGGCACTTCCAAAATTCTGCAGTTCAGGACTTCATCAATTTGGTTCGGTTCGGCACTTCCAAAATTTGGCACTTCGGGAACTTGGCAATTTACATTCGGACCGAAACTAATTGCACATGTCTACTATATAATACATGAGCAACAAACTCTGAGACCATGTTTTGAATTATTCATTATTCTGGAAGATAACCAAGCTCAAGTGTAGGTGTGAGAATATTAAAAATTATATATATAGAGAGAGTAAAAAATTATAACATGCCTGCCCTATATGACCCCAATCCTTCCACACCACCACTATGAAATTAGTACTGTTGAGGCAGTGAGTAGGTCTGTCTTTTGGTGTCAAGCTGGGCTTTGTAGAACTGGTGTACAAGAACAGATAAAGTCACCAATTTCATGTCAGAGCTGTATAGCTGGGGAACGCTGTGATACACTTTAAAGGGACACTATAGGAACCCAGACCAGTTCACCTAATTGAAGTGTTAACTCTTTTAGCCATCACCTCCAAATTTCCCCCCGCTACCTCTTGTCTCAAATCCCCATGGTATCCTTTAGATTGTAAGCTCACGGGCCATCTAGCCAAGCACTTTGTATAAAAGAGCTCCAATGGCTAGATATCAGTTTACAGGCTGGACTCTCTCTACCTCTTGTATTTGTCTGTGTATATTGTACATTCTCCACTAATTGTACAGCGCTGCGGAATCTGTCGGCGCTTTATAGATAGCAGTAATAAATAAATAAGTGGGTGCTGTCTCCCTATTGCACTTAGTGCTGCAATGTAAAACATTGCATTTCCAGAGAACTGCAATGTTTACATTGCAGCTCCAAGTCTGCTCTCAGTGGCTGTCTACCAGACCGCCACTGGGGGCGCTTTTTGGATGTAGTGTGTGTTTGTTTTTGTGTTTTTTTGTGTTTTTTTTCTTCTTGTCAAATTGCTAGCGAAAGCATAGATCCAATTATGTTCAATTATATATTCATTTAACCTTCTTAAGCTTTACCACTTTGCTGTTGGCATAGAGGTTAGGATTATTTTCAGCAATAGAACACCCCATCCACCATAGGAAATGCAAAAAAAAAACACCCCACAAAAGATTCCACCACGCCAGGAACAGAGCTTGACAATCCAAAAGCAGCTTTGACCCTACTTTGTCTGATTGTAAAGAGAGATTGACAAAAGGTGGAGCTTTTGTCAGAAGGCTGACAACACTTCTAATTCTTAGTTCACTTATCAAACTTAGCCCAGAGTGCATATGAACTCAAGGACATAGTTGAAGGCCTTCGCTTAAGGGTACAATTTATTCCCTGTCTGTGGGCACTGTGGTGTGTAGATGATGACTATCTTGCCGATCCACTGATGTGGAGTCAGAAGAATGAATTAAGTTCCTCAGAAGAATGAATTAAAGGACCACTATAGTGCCAGGAAAACATACTTGTTTTCCTGGCACTATAGTGCCCTGAGGGTGCCCCCACCCTCAGGGACCCCCTCCCGCCCCGCTCTGGAAAGGGTTAAAAACGAACCTTTTTCCAGCGCTGGGCGGGGAGCTCTCCTCCTCCGATCCTCCTCCTGGGCTGAATGCGCACGCGCGGCAAGAGCTGCGCGTGCATTCAGCCCGTCGCATATGAAAGCATTTACAATGCTTTCCTATGGACGCTGGCGTGCTCTCACTGTGAAAATCACAGTGAGAAGCACGCAAGCGCCTCTAGTGGCTGTCAGTGAGACAGCCACTAGAGGATTAGGGGGAAGGCTTAACCCATTCATAATTATAGCAGTTTCTCTGAAACTGCTATGTTTATAAAAAAAATGGGTTAACCCTAGAAGGACCTGGCACCCAGACCACTTCATTAAGCTGAAGTGGTCTGGGTGCCTAGAGTGGTCCTTTAATGGTTGCTCTTGGGAGGACCAGGATAACTACCTCCAGTCCAAATAGGAAGGGGGGGGGGACATTGGTGATAAAACTATACCCAAGCAGAAGACTGACTTGCTTAAATGTAAGGGAGTGGCCACCTTCCTAGCTCAGTGCCAACGCGGACTAGTCCGTTATCTTGAGAATCTACATAAAAATGGGCCAAACCCCAGGAAAAATATTCACATAAGGCACCAGCACTGCTTATAGCAGAGAGACAGGCAGTTTGTTTCAAGCGGTTTCACATTGATAAATAGCCAAAAGAGATACAAAAATATATATATCTGGTGTTTTACTGCTATGCATCCATCCAGCATAGCAATAAGGCCTCCTCAACCTGCCCCCACCCCCCCTGTTTTATCTTATTTTCTATTAGTTGTAGTCTTTATTGTTTTTTTTACTTTTTGGCCTATTTTCTTGGGTCGAAGATGAAAACATCAAAAAAGTGAAAAGTTAAGTTAGTTTTTAAACAACCATTCCACACCTATAAAGCACTTCAGCTTGCTGACGTGCTTTATGGGTAAGTGTCAGTTTATAAAAATGCAGAATTCTCTGAGAAATTGGTACATTTATAAATAAATTATTGAACATATACGCTAACAGAAGTTGCAAGCACACTCTACTTGAGCGTCTTCAGAAAATCCAGTGCCTCTGCAGAACTCCAAGACTTCATAATGAGAATGTTAGTCTCTTCTGGGGAAAAGGGGAGGGCTTGCAAAGGCTCATTACATAAAATCTGCAGCTTTTGCAAGCTCTTTTAAGATATACCCCCAATGAATACATGCATGAAAAAAATAATTATTTAATTGATGTATTTATTCAGGCCAGATCCTGTTGGAGGGTAAGAATCTATATTTAGTTTGAAAAGAACGGCACTAGTAGGAACAGTGTTTCAGTTTGCACTGATGCTAATGGCCAATCAATGGAGTGAGTTTAGACTAGGGACCATGGGTTTCCCATGGTGCCCTGTTGGATTTAGTTGTGAGGCTACTTACACCAGAGGTTTTACCAAATGGATTTATAATTATTAGTTTTAAACTGTTGGTCTAAGGAACTTGGGGACTCCCCCCTTGCTCACCAGTATTTATTACCCTCCACTCCATAGACCTAATTGTAAAAGAACTATGGCCGTCCAGCGAACAACCATCTGGTTTTGATTAATCTCCACTCCAACACATACGAGGAATAGAAAGAGGGGGTTATTCATACATCCTCTGTGTGATCCCCAGTTGTCTACTAATTTGGGAAGAGTGGTTCACCAAATCCTCTATTGTTTGTTCAATGGTCCAATATTTTTTTTCAATAGTTGGAATAGTTTTTTCTGTGATGTAGTTAAAGGTTTCTGGTTAAAGTGAAAATTAAAGCTCATTAACTTTGAAAAAATGTAGCACTAGTTTAAATGCAAAAAAAAAAGTTTAATATTCTAAACAATTATATTGCATTTAATAATCTATATTAATAATGTTTGTATTTCTTTAAATTTGGTTTAACAACATGTGTAGTTGTAGTTCTCCACTTTGTGAGTGAAGATGTTTTCTAAACGTTGCTTTCCTGCGGACTATCTTTCAGGTTCTTCTGTTGGTGAAAGTCTAATACCGGTAAAATTGTCGAGTTCTACGTCGGAATTAACAATGAAGCACTTCATGCGGTAAATCATTTATATTCCTACTTTAAGAACATTCAGCTATTTAGAAATTACTGTACAGGAAACATCCAAGTAATATGTGGTTTTGGAAATTGGTAGGGTTTGTCCAATTGAAAGAACAAATAAAAGGAAATGTCTCCACAAAGATTGTTTCAGGTAATCGTCCCAAGAAAATGGGAAGACTGCCCATAGTGAGAGTTTAAAAAGCTTCAGTTTGTTACTAGCTAAATTTAAAGCAACAAATATACATGTTGTTGTTAGTTTGTGTCAGCGTATGCTTGTTATATTGTACGGCCTAGTTTATTGCACAAATTATTTCACTCAGTTTAGTTTTGTGATAAATGCATGGTAATTGGTTATTTTGTCATGGTTCGACTTCGTGAAACGATGCTGGATGTCCTCAAGCTTCAAGCATTGTTTTATGTGCTATTCTATAATTAGGCTCAGATATAACATATTTATTTCATTTTAAGCAGCATTTAGCATGCCTCTTCTAATTGTTAAAAACTGAGACTTAAATCCTTCTGTAGAATCAAAAAACACTCTCGCCTCTGTGCTTGCAAAACATGAACTTTTATGTACACCTTTTTTTTTTTTACAATATTTATTACCATATATACTCGAGTATAAGCCGAGTTTTTCAGCAAATTTTTTATGCTGAAAAAGCCCACCTCGGCTTATACTTGAGTCAAGCTCTGTATTATGGCAACTTTGCCATAATACAGACCAGGGCTACCGGGCTCATTACAAGCCCAGCGGTCCTGGGGGGGGCGGCAGCAAGCTCTTACTTACCTTTCCTGCAGCTCCTCCAGCTCCCCAGTGTAAATCTCATCAGAGCCTTGCCGCAGGTTACCATGGCCGCGAGATTTACATTGGGGAGCTGCAGGAAAGGTAAGTAAGAGCTTGATGCCGACCTCCCCACTGCTCAGCCCATACCACTGGACCACCAGGAAATGCCATAGCCCCCCTCCCTGGCCAGGTAACAAGCGGGGGGGACGACAAAAAAAAAAGATAAATTAAATACTAAAATAAAAAATATTAAAATAATAAAAAATATTAAAATAATAAAAATGCCCTCCCCCCACCCAGTTTACACACAGTACACAAACACACACACACTGCATTCACACAAACACACACTCTGCATTATACACACACACATTCTGCATTTATTATATACACACACTGCATTCATTATATACACGCACACTGCATTCATTATATAAACACACACTGCATTATATATACACACACACTGCATTCATTATATACACACACACACTGCATTCATTATATAAACACACACTGCATTATATATACACACACACTGCATTCATTATATACACACACACACTGCATTCATTATATACACACATACTGCATTATATACACACACACTGCATTTATTATATACATACACACAACATTCATTATATACATACACACTGCATTCATTATATACACACATACTGCATTATATATACACACACACTGCATTTATTATATACACACATACTGCATTATATATACACACACTGCATTCATTATATACACACACACACACTGCATTCATTATATAAACACACACTGCATTATATATACACACACACTGCATTCATTATATACACACATACTGCATTATATACACACACACTGCATTTATTATATACATACACATGACATTCATTATATACATACACACTGCATTCATTATATACACACATACTGCATTATATATACACACACACTGCATTTATTATATACACACATACTGCATTATATATACACACACACTGCATTCATTATATACACACACTGCATTCATTATATACACACACTACACACTGCATTATATACATACACGCTCTGCATTCGTTATATACACACACTGCATTATATACACACACGCTCTGCATTCGTTATATACACACACTGCATTATATACATACACGCTCTGCATTCATTATATACACACTACACACTGCATTATATACTCACACACTGCATTCATTATAGAAACACACTGCATTATATATACACACACACTCTGCATTCATTATATACACACACTACACAAACACACACACTCTGCATTCATTATATACACACACTACACAAACACACACACACACTCTGCATTCATTATATACACACACTACACAAACACACACACTCTGAATTCATTATATACATGCACTACACAAACACACACACACTGCATTCATTATATACACACACTACACAAACACACACACTCTGCATTCATTGTATACACACACTACACAAACACACACACACACACTGCATTCATTATATACACACACTGTAAATACACACTGTAAATAAATATTCAATTAATGTAATTGTATTGGGATCTGATTTTATTTAGAAATTTACCAGTAGCTGCTGCATTTCCCACCCTAACCTTATATTCAAGTCAATAAGTTTCCCCAGTTTTTTGTGGTAAAATTATGTGAGTATATACGGGTAATGCATAATATATTTGTGCCTTATCCGGGCCTAACTTAGAGAAACATTCTCTCATATTTTGTCCGAAAGCCTACTATAATCACTCTTACAAGACTGTGATCCTCAGGCGTAGTTTGCTAAACCATTGTAATGTGATAAAACTGGCCACATACAAAGTACAGGAGGTCTGAAATGTCTTTGCAGGTTCCAAATTCTTTGTACCAGATGTGAACATTTTTGTTTTATGCAGCAAACCTCTACCTCTGGGTTTAACCCCTTAAGGACCAAACTTCTGGAATAAAAGGGAATCATGACATGTCACACATGCCATGTGTCCTTAAGGGGTTAAAACAGGGATAAGGAACACTCACAAGGAGATAGTAGTCAAAGTCTACTCTAACTTAGATGGCTTCACACAATAAGCAGGTGACTGGAGACTCTCAGTATTCAAACCTCTCCTGTAACAGCTCCCCTTAGTCCTGTACCCAACTGCCGGCTGTGAGATGGGCTCAGGAACAGAGTATCGCTCACGTTTCTCAGGAAGGTGGGGTTATGTGGCAGGCGTGCATAATAACTAAATGACGCGTTTTCGACAATTACATTGGCTTCCTCAAATTTTTAAAAAAACAATATATATCATTTTAAAAATATCATGACGTTTCATTAAATGAAATACACTTTTAAAAA